>OX608073.1:209174043-209634329 GCA_951509635.1 Eupeodes luniger | reverse complement strand
TGTCAGCTGGAAGAATCACAATATTTTTGTGCTTTTTTAGAAACGAGATGGCCTGTTTGTTTACATAGAGCACATATTTAGAAAATTGGTCATTTTGTTGGTGTCGTTGAAAAGAGTGGAGCATATTGCAGTATTGTGATCTAACTATATCTTGTTCTTTTTCGTCTTTGACCTTTCTTATTATTTCTTCTCCATCGGCTATTAGTTGGAATAAAGGGAATGTTTTTTGTTTCTTTCTTTCATTGAATTGAATTGAAAAGAAGATTATGACGAAAAAATGAGTCATCTCTTATCAGACCGAAGTACATACTGGCGTGTAAGACAAAACCCAACAACAACACTGCAAACCCGAAATAATAATATAGTCAAATGGTTACACAACAACAAAATAGTAGACGATAGAGAAAAAACAAAAATGACAACATACACCGCACAACTCCCTTCGATTTATGGACTACCGAAAATACACAAGAGAGATGTGCCCATGCGACCGATCATATCGTCTATGAAATTACCGTGCTATGAATTGTCCAAATTTGTTGGTAGAATTTTACAATGTGTTACGAACAACTCGAAATACACTGTAAGAAATTCCTTTGAATTTGTAAACAAGGCGAAAAAAATCAACATCAAGGAAAATGAAGTTTTAGTTTCATTCGACGTAATTTCCCTTTTTACAAACATACCAACACAATTCGCAATAAACTTATTAAAAACAAAATGGACTACAATCAGCAAACACACTAAAATGACCCAAAGCAAATTTCTAGAAGTTCTAGATTTTTGTCTGAAAGAGAACAACTACTTACAATACAAAACGGACATCTATAAACAAATTTTTGGTATGCCAATGGGTAATCCACTTTCACCGACGATTGCAGATATTGTTATGGACCATTTACTTGACCAATGTTTTGATTCCTCACCAAACCGACCAAGCTTCATAGCCAAATATGTGGATGACATTTTCGCAATAATTGACAAAAACTATATTGATGACGTACTTCAAACACTCAACAAATTTCATTCAAAATTACAATTCACAGTAGAACATGAAAATAATTGTGCAATATCCTTTCTTGACGTCAAAATTATTCGCAATAACAATAAATTAAAGTTTGACTGGTTCCAAAAAGATACCTGTTCAGGTAGACTGACAAATTTTCGATCTAACCATGCAAAACACATCAAAATAAATACAGCTTACAATATGATTCACAAAGTACTCACAATCAGCGATGAAGAATTCCACCAGACTAATGAGAGCCGAATAACCAACATACTAAGAGACAATGGATACCCTAACACGATAATCCGGGAATTATTTTTAAAACACAAATATAGAAGACCTAAGGAACCTGATGAGTTACCAACAAATAATGGATTTTTCAACAGCGTAACATACATTCCAAAGCTCACAGACAACTTCAAACAGGCTATCCAAAATAATATACAAGACATCCGATTAGCTTTCAAATCGAACCGGACACTTGGAAACCTCTTCTCAAATTTAAAAGTAAAAACTGAAAAAGACCAACAATCAGACGTAATCTACAAAATAAACTGTAAGGGTAAATCTCAAGAACCATGCAACCTATGCTACATTGGAACTACGAAACAACTTCTACGACAACGTCTTTCAAATCACAAATCGGACATCAAAAGCAATAACCCAGCCAAAACAGCTCTTGCATTACACGCGATTGAAAATGGACATCATCCAGACTTTGACGGTGCCGAGGTTCTTCAAACCGAAAAACACATCTCCAAGAGATACACACTAGAAACTTTACACATCCTTAACAATAAAAATAATATGAATAGAAAACAAGACACACAAGATATCTCATCAATATATTGTTATCTCATTTCCTCTAAACCCCAACACACAAATTTTGTATTTACAAATTAAGACAAATCTTCATACGAAGTTACTACAGTTTTTATAATTGTAATTATATCCTATTTAGATTTAATGACATAACTTCAAACTTGAAAGTAAGTTTAATATACTGTTTGTTATAATTGTTGTGCATACTTATAAGTTTATTTATTTCTGTTTTCATAAAATAAAGTTCCCCTGAAGAAGGCAACAATCCTTGCCGAAACGTCGGGACAAGTTAAAGAATTTGTTTTCTTTACCAAAATAAAGTGACCAAATAGCCGACGGAAAACTAAATTTTCCACCCTTAATATAAAACTAAAATTGGTCAATACAACAAATCATAATAATCACTTCGGACGGCTAGCCGAGCAGAACTCAACATCAAAAATGAAGAACTACTATGAATACATTAAATACAAATATGGCCTACAGGTATGCGACAACTTAAAACAATACAGTAACTTCCAACGCAAATTAGCTTCTCACAAACAATCCCAGAAGTTTCTACTTATTTGCCGACAGTCAGGTTTGATTCCCGATCACATAAATAACTCAACACATAGTTCAAGAAAACTCCTTTCCAACAAAGAATCCATATCCACATATGATAAGATTGAGCTTAAATTCCACCAAAAAATACTTAACCTTGAAATTTCTGAAATGTACCATAAAATCAGACGCATCAATAATGCACTTCGTTTTAACAACAACAAAATTAAAGAAGTTCTATCAACACATGAATACAAACAGTTTACAACAAAACAAAAACAAACATTCCATACGATGTACCAGAGAAAAGAAACATCAATAAACTACAAAATAGACCAACTAAAATCATCACTTTGGAAGAAATTTGACATAAAAATGCACGAAAAATGGTTTGAAAACAAAACCAACATTGACTTCCCAATTGAAATACAATGGCTACTTTCTTTAGGGAAAAAATTCGCACTCCCCACAAACAAAAAAACATTCCCTTTATTCCAACTAATAGCCGATGGAGAAGAAATAATAAGAAAGGTCAAAGACGAAAAAGAACAAGATATAGTTAGATCACAATACTGCAATATGCTCCACTCTTTTCAACGACACCAACAAAATGACCAATTTTCTAAATATGTGCTCTATGTAAACAAACAGGCCATCTCGTTTCTAAAAAAGCACAAAAATATTGTGATTCTTCCAGCTGACAAAGGTAATGTTACTGTTGCGATGATGCGAGAAGATTATGACGAAAAAATGAGTCATCTCTTATCAGACCGAAGTACATACTGGCGTGTAAGACAAAACCCAACAACAACACTGCAAACCCGAAATAATAATATAGTCAAATGGTTACACAACAACAAAATAGTAGACGATAGAGAAAAAACAAAAATGACAACATACACCGCACAACTCCCTTCGATTTATGGACTACCGAAAATACACAAGAGAGATGTGCCCATGCGACCGATCATATCGTCTATGAAATTACCGTGCTATGAATTGTCCAAATTTGTTGGTAGAATTTTACAATGTGTTACGAACAACTCGAAATACACTGTAAGAAATTCCTTTGAATTTGTAAACAAGGCGAAAAAAATCAACATCAAGGAAAATGAAGTTTTAGTTTCATTCGACGTAATTTCCCTTTTTACAAACATACCAACACAATTCGCAATAAACTTATTAAAAACAAAATGGACTACAATCAGCAAACACACTAAAATGACCCAAAGCAAATTTCTAGAAGTTCTAGATTTTTGTCTGAAAGAGAACAACTACTTACAATACAAAACGGACATCTATAAACAAATTTTTGGTATGCCAATGGGTAATCCACTTTCACCGACGATTGCAGATATTGTTATGGACCATTTACTTGACCAATGTTTTGATTCCTCACCAAACCGACCAAGCTTCATAGCCAAATATGTGGATGACATTTTCGCAATAATTGACAAAAACTATATTGATGACGTACTTCAAACACTCAACAAATTTCATTCAAAATTACAATTCACAGTAGAACATGAAAATAATTGTGCAATATCCTTTCTTGACGTCAAAATTATTCGCAATAACAATAAATTAAAGTTTGACTGGTTCCAAAAAGATACCTGTTCAGGTAGACTGACAAATTTTCGATCTAACCATGCAAAACACATCAAAATAAATACAGCTTACAATATGATTCACAAAGTACTCACAATCAGCGATGAAGAATTCCACCAGACTAATGAGAGACGAATAACCAACATACTAAGAGACAATGGATACCCTAACACGATAATCCGGGAATTATTTTTAAAACACAAATATAGAAGACCTAAGGAACCTGATGAGTTACCAACAAATAATGGATTTTTCAACAGCGTAACATACATTCCAAAGCTCACAGACAACTTCAAACAGGCTATCCAAAATAATATACAAGACATCCGATTAGCTTTCAAATCGAACCGGACACTTGGAAACCTCTTCTCAAATTTAAAAGTAAAAACTGAAAAAGACCAACAATCAGACGTAATCTACAAAATAAACTGTAAGGGTAAATCTCAAGAACCATGCAACCTATGCTACATTGGAACTACGAAACAACTTCTACGACAACGTCTTTCAAATCACAAATCGGACATCAAAAGCAATAACCCAGCCAAAACAGCTCTTGCATTACACGCGATTGAAAATGGACATCATCCAGACTTTGACGGTGCCGAGGTTCTTCAAACCGAAAAACACATCTCCAAGAGATACACACTAGAAACTTTACACATCCTTAACAATAAAAATAATATGAATAGAAAACAAGACACACAAGATATCTCATCAATATATTGTTATCTCATTTCCTCTAAACCCCAACACACAAATTTTGTATTTACAAATTAAGACAAATCTTCATACGAAGTTACTACAGTTTTTATAATTGTAATTATATCCTATTTAGATTTAATGACATAACTTCAAACTTGAAAGTAAGTTTAATATACTGTTTGTTATAATTGTTGTGCATACTTATAAGTTTATTTATTTCTGTTTTCATAAAATAAAGTTCCCCTGAAGAAGGCAACAATCCTTGCCGAAACGTCGGGACAAGTTAAAGAATTTGTTTTCTTTACCAAAATAAAGTGACCAAATAGCCGACGGAAAACTAAATTTTCCACCCTTAATATAAAACTAAAATTGGTCAATACAACAAATCATAATAAATTATTCATCTCCGAAGGCTTAGCTCCACAAATGGTGCAGTTGCTCGCAGAACTAGTATTTGTGACAGCTTGAGCAACTTTTCCATCTATCATCGTGAAATAAAGATGGTGTCTAACTTTTATGGCAAGTGTGCCAATATTTATTGAGGTCATCTCCAATCCCTCTATTTCATTTTCCACACGGTTTTTCTCTTCGCGTATGAGGTCAAGTGTTTCCTTTTTGTGTTCAAATTTCAATGCTCTGCAATATCGTGTTGAAGACGGTCGGGAATTGATCCATGTGGGATTGTTTTCGTCAGTTGGTAAGGTCATTTTGAGGGGCACAATCGACGTCATGAAAAGATGTGCATCCGAAGCTTCCTGATTCCCGATGGAAAATTTCTGCATATATTCGCTCTGTCCAGATGAGCCATCACAGCCCCACTTTGTATGAAGTTCTAAAGTTTGGTTGTTAAGTTGTTCGAGCTCATCATTTGGAATTGTTTTTAAAATTCTTCTTGCAGTGTGATCTAGCAAGTCCTGAAGCCTCACCATCGCAGATGTTTCGGTTACTGCTATGTTGTCTGGGTAGCAAGATTGTTTTGCCTCAATAATATGGGGGTACTTTGGGAAAATATCATAACCGATCTCTTTTGTAGCTTTTCTTAAAATTTCGTATTGGTATTTCGATAGTTTTGCTTGCGTTATAAGAGCTAAGGCAGTATCTGCGTCAAATACTGAGAAAAAAAGTACAAAAAAATCATGAATTAGTATTATTACTTTTAAATACTTTAATTTACTTAAAAAAAATATTTACCTTTTAATTTTGAAGAAGATGAGGATGCAGCATTTATAAGCTCCTGTGATACAGAAGATCTCAGTTTATCTACTTTATATCTTTTTGCTCGGTCAGAGCACGATGTAAAATCTTTGTTTGGTCTACCACGAGTAGAATCAGATAAAACGTCTGTGTTATTATTATTAGTTTCTAATTTAACCACAAATTCACTATTTAACCAGTCCGTATATCTTTCAAAAAATTTGGTTTGGTTATAACTAACCAACATGTATCTCCGTTTAAATTGAGAAAAGAATCTTTTTTTAATTTCTGATGTTATTAAAAAAATATCATTTTCGCTCAAGTGAGGATACTCTTCGTATAGAAACGGTTCTATAAAATTAAGACCTTTAATTAGAACTTCACACAAAACAGTGTAACTTAAAACAAACTGTGACATGTTAATTTCTTTGTATTTATTCCTAACACCTTGCACAATGAACAATAGATTAATAATGACTTATTATTACATTTTTTGTTATCTATATATTTTAGTGACAACCAAACTATTCTTATTAGGTCTTACCTATCCTGAAAGGGTTTTCCGGAAAATGATCGTAAAAAAGAAATTGTTTGTTTGTCATTCATATAACAGGTACCAATTCATATACTTAACATCAAGTATTAGGAAAAACCCGTATACAGGTAAAACCACAAAAAGCACCTTTTTTTATTTTACCTGTCCCTATTTTTTGCGTAATATCATACAAAATTTTAAGATTATACCTGATTTATTTTCATATTATATTTAGGTACTTCCATATAGTTTAATACATCATAATTTTTTTTATTTTTATTGTAATTTTTAAATAAAAGTTAGGAAACAATTGGAAAATAAGTCAGGCAAAAAAAAAGTTTTGCGCCAAAAATTGAATATCTCACAGGTTAGTCAATGAATTAATTTTATTTTATTTTTTAAAGAAAGGTACATATATTTTCTAAAAATTAAGCTCTTATCTAGTTATTTGTGACAAGTATTTTGGAAGAAATTGTAATTTTTCGGGATCTATCGTCGTCAAAACCGTGTTTTTTAAGACCTGATTCAGGTGAACAAAATTGAACATAAGTCACAGGGTTGGATCCAGACGGATTTTATTCTTTTTGGACTAGTAAGGTGAATATTGTAGCTTTCAAGTGAATGTAGTCAGAGCGTGTAGGCAAGTGTAGCTAAAATTGTAGCTCTAAGGAAAAACCATAAAAAAATTCATGTTAGAGCTCTCTGCTCTGACTTATCTAAAATATACATATATACATATATATATATATGCATATGTTTTTTTTTAAGCTTAAAGTACATGTTTTTGAAATAAAAATAAAAATTCTGGCTTAAGGTTTTATAAATGCTATTTTTCGTGCCAAGAAGTTAGTGCAAGAAAATATAGGAATTTCAAAATTGAAAAAAAGGGTAACTTTGGAGCCCTGTATCTTTAATACTTATGAACAAAAATTGCTCAAATTTTCAAAAATCATAGACCAACTATATAACTATAATAAAATTTAAAAAAAAACTTCATACTAACACTTTCATTTTTTTGATTTTTTTCCGCATTTAAACCACTGTAAACCACCACTTTATATTTTATTTCAAAATTAAATTAGTGCAGAAGAAGTAAAGTTGGCAGTTGGCCACTATCAAAATTAACAATCGAGAGCCCAGTAGAGATGGCGTCCGAAAGCAGATCCGAGCGTCCGTCGTGGGTTCGAGTCCCAGCCGGAGTCATCAAAAAATGTAGAAGCTTTTTTTCACAACAGAGAAATCGTTGATTTTATCAGTTGGGAACAAAAAGTAATGGAGAAGGATCGCCAACATATCAGGCGATGTTGCGGTGGCGCCAGCAGACTACACTGAGTCTGAGAAAACGGAGTACATGTCCGAAGGTGGAGAGGGGTTCTTCAGGCCTCCGAATAGTGAGTTAATTATATCGGAGCCAGCGCCAGTCCCGCCGACAAACAAGCCTTTGGAGGTGGATGTTGACCAAATCCTCCAAAAAGAAAATACACTGATTCAGGCCCTGCAAACTAAACAGGCAGCCATCAGTGTATATGAAGACAATCTTAAGAAAATGAAGGAGGAAATGCAGCCGCTCCTCAATCAGCTTAAGCAGAAGCAAGAGGCGCGCCGGCAGCAAGAGGCAGCGCAACGGCTACTGCATCAAAAACAGAAACAACAAAAACAACAGCAACAACAACCACAACCACAGCAGCAACATCTACAAAACAAGCCCGCTTCCAAAATCTCAGGAGCGGATCAATTTAAAAAAGCACCGCCAGCAACAGCAGGCCCAAGTGTTGAGGGCCCAACAACCTCAACAATAGCCAAACAACGGCTACAAGAACCAAAACAGCCGCAGCAAGAACAAATCCTGCAGCAGCAGCAACAGAAACAACCACAGCCCAAGAAAGAGAAGGTACCACCAATTAGGACACACAAAGTTGACCTGGACGACATAAAACAGGTACGTAAGTCGGCCACTAAGGGCAATTTTTTCATTAAAATCCTAAACGAAAAAGAAAAGAATTATTCGGTCCAGTGCTTCTCACTGGCCGAATACAACTTAGTATAAGGGTTACTAAAAGAGGCCACAGCTGAGTTCTTCAGCTTCACGCCTAAAAGCGAAAAATTAAAGACGGTCCTACTGAAGGGCACAAGTTCCTGCATGGAACCGGAGGCGCTCTAAGCTGAGCTCCACCAAAAAGCCATCGACGATCTCGATTTCGTCGGGGTCAAGCCTTACACTACGGTGAAGTCCAGGCGAGGGGGTTACAGGCTGCCAATGTTCCTCGTAACATTATCGCCCCAAAGTAGTCTTGAGAGTCTGAGTGAAATCAAATGCCTCGACTATCAAGCCATACACTGGGAGACATTAAAAAGGCACGACGACATTTTACAATGTACGAAGTGTCAGAGGTTCGGCCATGCCGAAACCAACTGCAATATGCAGTTACGCTGCGTCAGGTGCTCCGAAACCCACATCAAGGGAGATTGCAAGCTGGGAAATGAGCGGGTTGAGGATTTGACCCAGCTCAAGTGTGTCCTCTGTGGAAACCAAGGGTACCCGGCTAGCTATAGGGGTTGCCCTAAGGTCCAACAAATGAAACGAAAACAGGCCAGTCAAAAAGCCGAAGAAAGTCGAACAGTTCGACAGGCTCCTACACAAAAATTCGTGGATCCCAAATTTTCCTACGCCCAAATGGTGTCAGGGAATGGGAATACGAGACAGGCTCCACCAACGGTTGCCCCAAAGGCCCCAGAGCCTAAGGCACCAGAGGTGCAGATTGACATTGTAGCCTTGTTGTTGAGCATTCAAGGTCAACTAACAGGGCTGCAAAGTCAGATAAAGGAGCAAGGCAAAAGGGTAGATCATCTCTACTCTTTGTTGCCTGGCCTGGCGCAATTTAGACCATAATGGGCGCGCTGCCGGAGACGCGCCTAAAAGTCCCAGCTTGGAATGTAAATTCACTGATTAGGATTGAACGAAGAGCCAATATGTTCCAATTGTTGAAAGACTACAGCCCCGATTTGTTTATGGCTAGTGAAACCAAGCTAAACCACAAACACAAATTGACTCATAAAAATTACAATATCGTAAGAAGAGACCGGCCCGACTCCACTCAAGGGGGCGGTGTCGTTCTCTTTATACGAAAAGGCATTAATTATAAAGTCATATACAACAATGAATTGCGAAAGCTCAAGACGCTAGAAGTTTGCGTTGTATGCATCTCTCTCACTCAAGGGAAGCGAATGTATATGTGTTTAGCTTGAACAAGAATTTTTATTTTAAAAATTAAGAAAACTGAATAAGTAAAACCAAATTGTGGAAAATGTTGTTTTGTGAACAAAGGTTTATTACAAAGTAAAAAATGTATGTAAGAAAATGTACAATCAATTCATGTTATCTTAATTTATGGTTTTAACCTTGATGTGACTTTGACTTTGACTTTGTTTTATATTTTCGATAAGTTTTTAGTTGACATTTAAAGGTTGGCAATATTGACTTAAAGCTGAATTTACAATAGTTTTAATTTTGAATATTTTTATTAATTTTATTATTTTATCTAAATAAATTCATGTATTTATAATCGCACATTCTTCGCCCTCGGATTGAGTTCTGTTTCGCAACAATTTTTTTTCTTTCACAGGCATCTGAACAGGTCTCGTTGAATTTCTGCATGGCCGCTATCTAATTTGACATTGAAAATAAAGAGTTGAAACAAATTAGAATTAAAACAAAGAAAAATCAAATATACGACAACAACAATTACACATGAACATGTTATTTTTTTTTGCATTTCTCCATATGAAAGAAAAAGACCCGTTGGTTATTATGAACCAAACCAACTATGTTGATAGCCTACTATAATGAGTAGTGTATTTTATTCCCATTGATCGTTTGTTTTGGTTTTAATTCGTGCGCGTCGGTTTATTTTTGAATAATTGCGTTTGTGATAATGTTTTAATTGTTTTATTTAAATTTAAATTTTGTTGTTTGTTAAAATTGTGAATGTTTATTATAGTTTAATTTTGATAGTGTTTAATTGTTTTTATTTCTTTTATTATTTTATATTTAAATAAATATTAATTTATCGCGAGTGTTTTATATTGTACTGTTGATTGCTGGTCGCAAACGAATTTGGTAAGTGATTCTCTTTTGTTTATTTATTTTAAATTAATATATTTTATTTGTTATTGCGGGCGGTTGTTTTTTAATTAATTTATTAATGAGTTTTATTAATTATTTCGGTGATTAGGCGTGATTTTATTTTAATAATGTGTGTATATGTAAATATGTTTAAATATGCATATGCCTTTTTCGGGACTGTACCCTCTTTTTTTGCAAAGGAAAGTAATAGGTACGCCGTGACCGAGTGAAATTTTGTTAAAGTGCTCAATGCAACGGTAATTTCAGTTTTTATGTGCAATGAGTGTTTATAAGTAACTTATATAATTTGTGACATGAAGTATTTGTGCGTGGTGAAATTGTAAAATATTAGCCCTAGAAAGATAATCTACGTCTGCGGGACGTATGGCGCGGGGAAAAATTGTTATATCTTTTCAATTATAAGCCGTATTACATTAGTTTTTTATGTTTGCTCAAGACTAGGTCAGAGCTTGCATGGTGCATCTTAAAATTCACGCTAAAGATGCATTAGGGCCAGTAATGACTATGTAATACGTCTTACGTCTTACCCCTCAATGAAATAATTTACCAAATATTAAGACTCAAAGTCAACTCAAAGGTTTCTTTAAAAAATAAAGAATTTTGTTCGTTCTGTTTTCAAGGTGGTTCAGATTTTTTATAAATTTTGCTCAAATTTTACTTCTTTTGTACTTAATTATTGATTCATTTTACTTAAAATAACCCAAATAAAATTAATTAAAATACAAAATAATGATGAAAAATCAATAGTCATCTTTAAACGCGCTTAATAAGTGCCATACGTCTCTAAGACGTATGATTATCTTTCACGCACTAAAAAATATGATTATCTTTCTAGGGTTAGTGACGTCATTAATTGACTTTTGTGTTATTTTTATTTATTTTAAATATGGAATTGTTATTAGATTTTGACATCGCAAATGAAGTTGAATTTTTATTTTCAATGGTGGTATGTATGTTATGTGAAAATATTTATTTTGTTAAACTTCGTTGTTTATGATTCATTTTATTTCATTTATAATTTTAATAGTGCATTGATGAAGCTAGTGTTTTTTTTTTTTTTGTTTTTGTTTTGATGTTGTGAATATTATTTCGTTTCGGATTTTGACATCGCGAGTGACTTTGTGTTTTAATTTTTAAATTTTGGACATAGCTGTTAGTTTGCAGTGGCCATTTTAAATTATTTATTTGTTTGTTTACATTTTGGTGATAGTAATTTATAATCGATTAAGAAAATTATTTTCTTTAGTTTTACTTTTATAAATGTGAATATAATTTGTTTTGTTTAATAAAGCGTTGTTTTGAATTCAATTTGTTTACTTTTCTTTTACGTTCCTATAGATTATAAGAATAAATTTGATTTTGAATATTTTGTTTTTGAATGATTTATATTCTCATTTTATATTTATATATTTTTTATTTCATTATTTTAATTGTATGTGATACGTTTGTAAAATTTTGAAGTTTTAATAAATGGTATTAAGAAATTAAACTGTGGTTTATTTTATATTTACGATTTTAGTTTTTAAGTCTTGAAACTTTACAACGCTGAAGCGATGTTTTTATTAATCAATTAATGATTTGATTAATTGTTATTATATTTGTATTGTTTCAATTTATTAGATTTGAATATTTATATTTTATTTTAATTTCCGTGCCGCCTTTCGAAATTTAATCTCCGGTGAAGTAATTCGTGTAATAATGTGATTGTTATTTTGAACGGTGGTGAAGTGATTTTGTGCTAAATTTTAAACGATGGTTTGTTGTTCAAGTGTTTCGTTCGATGGCAAGCGACAAATTTTAGCGATGGGCCGTTTTATCATTCCGGATTTGGTTTTCAGCGTTACAACACGGATTAATCCATCTGATCCTGGATGAGTTTCGTGAACGCGAGCTAGGTTCCAATGAGTCGGTGGAAATCTTTCATCTTTGATCAGAACGATGTCTCCAATGTTAATATTTTCTTGGACTTTCATCCTCTTAGGACGCTGTTGAAGCCTGGATAAGTATTCGGAACTCCATTTACTCCAAAATGCCTCCATTAACGCTTGGATTCGCTTCCATCTATCCATATACGTGATGTTGATGTCGATGTTACCTTGTGGCACAGCATTTAGGGATTCGCCGATTAAAAAATGTGCTGGGGTTAACACATCTAAATCATCTATACTATCGGAAAGAGGACACAAAGGTCTCTAATTCAAGCATGCTTCTATTTGAGTTAGAAGTGTTGTGAGCTCCTCAAAAGTTAGTCTCTCTGTTCCAACGGTCCGTTTTAATTGGTACTTGACCGACTTCACACCGGCTTCCCACAATCCACCGAAGTGAGGAGAAGCGGGAGGAATAAAATGCCATTCCGTACCTTGATTTGCAAGGTTTTCCGCGATTTCCTTAAAATCATGTTGTGCAGCTTTTAACATTTTGCTCCATTCAGTATTAGCTCCAACAAAGTTGGTACCACAATCACTATGGATTTGTTTGCAAATTCCACGTCTGGCAGTAAATCTTTTAAATGCTGCCAAAAATGCTTGTGTTGTCAAGTCTGAAACGACTTCTAAATGTATAGCCTTTGTTGTCAGGCATATAAAGACAGCGAAATATCCTTTCAGGATTTTACTACCGCGTGCTTTCCAGGCTTTGATTTCGATGGGTCCTGCGTAGTCTACGCCAGTGTGACAAAATGGTCTGGCCATACGAACTCTTGCAGCTGGTAAATTTCCCATCAATTTCTGCATTTCTGCAGCCTTTTGCCGATAACAAGTCGTGCAATGATGTAGTTGTTACTTCACACTTCTTCGAATTTGGCCGATCCAAAATCGTTGGCGTATGTACACTATCATTTGTTGTATTCCACCATGTAAAGTATTTTTGTGAGCATCTTTTGCCACAAGTCTTGTGAAATGGTGGCTATTATTCAATAAAATTGGATGCTGCGCTTCATAAGGTAGCAGTGAGTTTTGAAGTCGACCGCCGACTCTCAGAATTCCGTTGGTATCAATGAATACATTTAGTGTTTGTAGTTGTTTCGGTATTTTATTACTTTCTCGCATATCTTTCAATTCTTTGGAGAACATCTCGCTCTGGGCTGTTTTGATGGCAAGAGTTCGAGCTGCTTCTAACTCAGACACCCTTAATGATCCGGTGAGTTTCGAGGCAGTCACTACCACATTGCTAATCTTTGACTTTTTTCTGGCCAGAGTCGTGGCTCGGAGATTGGTTTTGTAACGAAGCCACCGAGCTATTACTCGAATTACCTTGTGTAAGCTCGAGATCTTGTGAATAATTACGCTGGTGAGTTCCTCTGCTACTTGAATAGTATGGATCTTTACTGGACGACGTTCTTCTTCTGTTTCAACACTTTCAACTTGGCCGGGTACATCAAACTCCCACTGCGATCTTAAAAATATTGGACCGTTCCACCAGACATCTAAGGATTCCATAATTGATGGATATACGCCACGGGATGCCAGATCAGCTGGATTGTGCTGTGTTGGGACATGAGACCAACAATCGCTGCTGATTAATCGTTGTATTTCGGATACTCGATTTGAAACAAATGTTGTCCAATTTGATGGAGTTGTTCGAATCCAAGCAAGAGCAATAGTAGAATCAGTCCAGGCGAAGATGCGAACATTTGGAATGGCTAAGACATCTCTAGTATATTGCAAAAGTTGTGCCAAAATGACTGCACCGCAAAGTTCAAGACGAGGTAACGTGATCGTCCGCTTGCTCGGAGCAATCTTCGTCTTTGCTAGAAGTAAGTTATTGTGGATATCTCCTTTGTTATCTTATACTCGCACGTAAACCACTGCTCCATATGCTTTGGTTGAAGCGTCGCAAAAGCCATGCAACTCGATTGCTTGATTTGATGGGCTCATTCGATTCCATCGCGGAATTCTCACCTTTTCTATGGTTGGGAGTTCTGGCTGAAAAGCTTCCCAACTCTTTTTGATATGGGCTGGAACTTCCTCGTCCCAATCACATCCAAGATCCCAGAGCTTCTGCATAATAATCTTTGCAGTGATTATGCACGGTGAAATCCATCCAAGTGGATCAAAAAGCTTGGCGACGGTCGATAAAATAGTTCCTTTCGTTGTCGTTTCATTTGGTTCCTGTGCATTTTTATATGAAAAGAAATCGCAGCTAGGAAACCATTTAATGCCAAGAGTTTTCACGTGATTGGACAGATCGAAAGGAAGCTCGAAATCATATTTGCGATTATGAATTGAAATGTCTTCAATCAAGTCTCTATGATTGGCTGTCCACTTGCGTAGATTAAAACCGGCTGACGCTAAAAGTTCTCGTGCTTCATCTCGTTTTCTTCTCGCTTCTTCCATAGAATCTGCACCGCTAATCAAATCATCAACATACATATCTTCTCGCACGACCTTCGCCCCCACAAGATACTTATCCTGTTCATCTTGGGCTAAACGTTGCAGTGTTTTTATTGCTAAATAAGGAGCACTTGCCGTACCAAACGTTACAGTCTTGAGTTTGTAAAGCTTCAAAGGTTCTGTTCGGTTTTCTCTCCACATGATGATTTGGTAAAATGAATCTGGATGACTCACCAAAATTTGTCGGTACATCTTTTCTATGTCGGCCGTAAAAGTATATCGGTGTGTTCGCCATCGTATGACAAGATCTATAATAGATGTTTGCAGCTTTGGACCAACCAGAAGATAATCATTGAGAGATTTCCCATTCGAATCCTTCGAAGCAGCATCAAAAACAACTCGAGTCTTCGTAGTTGTGCTTGATTCCTTAATCACAGCATGATGTGGTAAGATGAAGTGGTTTGGTGTGTTGAGTATCTCATCATCGCTACTAATCTGCTCCATGTGATGGAGTGTCTGATATTCTTTGATACATTTTATGTAGTCAGCTCGAAGAGTTGCGTTAGCTTCAAGCTTTTTTTCAAGATGAAGAAAGCGTCGATATGCCATCTGTCGACTGGATCCCATCTTTGGCAACATGTCATCTTTGAATGGCATTTTTACTTGGTATCGACCATTAGCTAAACGTCGAGTATATTTTTCGAAATGTGCTTCGCAAGCTACGTTTTCTTCGGTCTCATGGACTTGAAACGGTAACTCTTCCATTTCCCAAAACTTCTGTAGTTGAAGGTTCAAATCAGTTGTTTGAAAGAAACTGCGGATTTGTTGACGTGGATGTGTTGAAACTCTTCCTAGCACAATCCAGCCCAATTCCGTTTTTTGTGCCATCGGTCCGGTGCCGTCTTCCGGACGTTTAATTTCCGGTAGAAATATTTGGGCACAAACGTCACTCCCTAAAAGTAAATCGATGGGTGCAGGTTCGTGGAGGTGTGGATCTGCCAACGGAAGTCCAATTAGGTGTTTCCATGTGTCAGGTACCATTCTTTGGGTTGGTAGAAGGCCAGTAAGCGACTTAAAAGTGAATGCCTGTAAGGCAGTTTGAAACGATGAGTGGCAAGATATTATCTGTACCTGTACAGCGTTCTGCGACTACTGACCAACCCCAGCCCTGATACCTCGACACATGTCCTCAATTTTTTAAGCTTAAGCAACTGAGCAGCTACTTCAGTGATGAATGAAGATTCGGAACATGTATCAATCATGGCTCTCAAAAAATGTAACCGGCTATCTGAAGAACGAGCCTTAACTATAGCGGTTGCTAATAGCACTTGATGAGAGAAATCTCGATCACCATATGAAGTGTGATAGTTCAAGGTTGTGGAATTTTGAGCATCATTGTTGGGTTGAATTCGAAGGCGTTTGCGTTCATTGTTGTTTGAACTACATTTGAGGTAGTTGCTTTCGGTTGAGTTGGAATTCTCGAAGAAGGTTGCGCAGGATTTCTTTGGAAATTGTTATTCTGTAATTGTTGGTTTACATGCAACAAATAATGATGTCTCTGCTGACAGAAGAAGCAGCATAGTGGACTTGGACATTCATTTAAGGAATGCCTATAAGAAAGACAATTTTCACATACTTTTAACCGTCGAACAACATCTGTAAGACCCATGGTGTCCATATTTAAAAATTGTTGACATCTTTTCAACGCATGTTTTTCTTTATTACATAATTTACATATTAAAATTTCCGTCACAGCTGGTTTAGCAGGCTTAAATTTTTGCTTAGCAAGTAAAACCTTGGACTTCATTGGAAAACGCGATTTCGCATTAGCTGCTGGATCAAATTTAGTGGAATTTGAAGTACTCTGATACTTTTGATCGAAAACTTCAAGAGTTCGGAAACGTTTTTCCAAAAACGAAGTAAATTCATTGAATGTTGGTAGTTCTTTTTTATCACCTAAACTTTCTTCCCACAGCTTTTGAGTAGCCGACGGCAATTTCTGGTTAATGAACCAGATGAGAACAATGTCAAACTTTTCAACCGGAGCATCCATATTTTGCAACGCAATAAAACATTCTTTTGTTGTATATAAAAGATTTCTTAAACCTGTAGCAGTCTCACGAGGAAGTGGAGACTGTCCAAAAAGTTGTTGCATTTGGATATGCACCAGAATGCGTTTGTGATCATATCTTTCCTTCAAAAGTGTCCATGCCTTCTCATAATTGGCAGTTTCAACCGATAAGTTATGAAGGAATCGTTTTGCGTCATCAGTTAAACAAGACTGCAGAAAATGGAGCCTATCTAAATCTGTTAAACTTTTATTGTTGTGGACCAGAGCCTGAAATCTGTCATAAAATGGCAGCCAGGTGGTATATGACCCATCAAACTTAGGAAGATCGATGCGAGGCAACCTAACTTCTGAATGGGCAGATCGCTGTCCTTCAGAAACAGAAGCAATATTAGCTTTGTCGTCCAACTTGACTGCAGGCGGAGGCGTCGAAAACTTTTCCAAAGACTCCATTAAAATGGCTTTATATTCAAGGTAAATATCACTAATTTTGTCATATATAACCTTCAAATCTTCTAATTTTAAGCCTTCTTCCAGACAACCTCCACCAACAATTGCCTCATGATAAGATTTGGCCGATTTTTCATCGTCATTTAACTTATCTAAGCGTCCTGATATGTGCGTCTTTGTCAAGCGTTCTTTTGGTGACTTTTTAAAATTTTCAAGGTCTCTCACTATTTTATTGAGAATCCCCTTTTGGAGTTCAACATATTTAAAACCTTTACGGTCCATTTTGTTAATCAAATATCTTTATCTTACAGATAGAACCACAAGAATTAATATTGACGAGTTTACAACACAAATCAAGCAAGACTTACTGCGTTGTTTGTAGATATTAATGCTGCTGGTGATGCCGGTGTAACTTTTGCTGCCGCTGTCGCTGTCGCCGCTGTTGTCGCCGCCGCTGCCGTTGATGTTAATATTGCTGAGATGCACTTTTATATATTTGCACTTTTAAATTTGATGTATTTAAGTTATAAAATTAAATTATTTAATTAATTTTGATTCAAATATTTAAAGAAGACTCGAAGGATTAATGTTTACCTTGAACAAGAATTTTTATTTTAAAAATTAAGAAAAAAAGAAAATTGAATAAGTAAAACCAAATTGTGGAAAATGTTGATTTATGAACAAAGGTTTATTACAAAGTAAAAAATGTATGTAAGAAAATGTACAATCAATTCATATTATCTTAATTTATGGTTTTAACCTTGATGTGACTTTGACTTTGACTTTGTTTTATATTTTCGATAAGTTTTTAGTTGACATTTAAAGGTTGGCAATATTGACTTAAAGCTGAATTTACAATAGTTTTAATTTTGAATATTTTTATTAATTTTATTATTTTATCTAAATAAATTCATGTATTTATAATCGCACAATATGATTGCAGCTTATGCGGCTGAAGCTCCGCAGGTTACTTACTTTGCTTCAGAACTCGAGATTCTTTTTAGGGAACTGAAACTGAGCTTGAAAGAAAACTATTTCATCTTGGCCAGTGATTTGAACGCAAAACATGAAGATTGGGGAAATCAACATAGTAATCCCAGAGGTAACCATCTTTTTAATTTGATGAATCTTTACAGCGTTGAATATGGCGTCGTCGACCTGCTGGCTACTGAAAAGCCATCGTATCCAAGAACCAGCTCCTTTCTGGATCTTTTGCTGTACGACACCAGACTGACAGTTACAGGCAAAGTGGGTAATCACCCTCGAAACTGCTTACAGACAGTCGAGTACGACAGTGATCACTGCGGACTGGCTGCTGTAATGCAGATTCCGAACAAACGCGTGGAATTGGAGGAATACGTTGCAACGCATTCTTACAATTACACTAAGATGCGCTGGCCTCTTTTCACCAACGCCCTAGCGAGAGAACTTCGTTCGAGTGACATAGCCCCATCAAACAACAGAAACCTGACAAATACAGAAATTGACCAACATTTACAACAGATGGATGAAACAATAAAACGAACAATGGAACGGACAATACCAAAGTACAAAGAACGGGACCAAATAGACGCTTACAGAAACGCGACTATTGACGCACTAGGTAAGCACAAGAGCGGCTTACTGACAAGACTCAAAAACTTGTACAGACGACTTACAGACCCACACGACTTGGAGGTTAGGACACTGAAGTCGTCAATAAAAAATGTCAATCTGTTGATTAAGGAGAACTACAGGTTATCAATTAACAAGTACTGGGACCACAATATCCGGTCAGTTAATTCCATTGACCTTGGTATGTTCCCTAAAATCAACAAGATATTTAGGAAAAAGAACGACAATGACCTTCCGTGTCTGGAACTCCAAAGAACTGAAGAGAACACAAACGTACTCAGGACAGCGCAAATAGATCCAGAAGAAGCCATCTTTGACGATGACTTTTTTATAATTGAAGATCCGAAGGAAAAAGTGGAGGCGGTGGGAGCTGCTTTCGAGCAAGTGTACAAGGTGAATGCTTGCATTCGCCCCAACCACGACCTGGAAAACAGAGCCCTACTTAATCACTTTTACCTTCGAAATGATATAACACAATGGCGATCTGAGAACCGCGGTTTCATGCGGTTCAATGACGATTCCTTGGCAAATGCCATAATCGCCGAGCAAACGGGACCAAGTCCCTTGTTAGTGACGAAGGTTGAGCTTCAGCTCACCTTCAACTCAATAAAAAACAAAAAGTCAGCAGGTGTCGATGGTATATCCAACGTTGTACTTAGACATTTACCGATGGAGGCAATTGACATTTACACCACACTCTTCAATAATGCACTGAATAATGCATATTATCCAGTGCATTGGAAGACCGCTGTGGTTCATCCTCTCCCGAAAAAGGGAAAGGACAACTCCAACCCGTCAAATCTTCGGTCGATAAGTCTTCTTCCGAGCATGAGCAAAGTTTTCGAAAAGATCATCAATAGGGCTCTGACTAAGTGGGCTGCGGACAACAAAATAATTCCGGATAAACAGTTCGGGTTCAAGGCGGGTCATGACACAATTCATGCTGCGTCTAAATTCGTTTCTCATATCCAATGGAATAAAACAAAACAACAATGCACAGGTGCTGTTCTGTTTGATTTGGAAAAGGCCTTTGACACCGTATGGTCAGAGGGTCTTTACCTAAAACTGATCAGGCTTGGCATAAGCAAGCCATTGTTGTATATACTTTATAATATGCTTTACGGTAGAAAGTTTGTTGTCAAAAGTGGCAATGTAACTTCTACCACAACATTCTTAATTAAAAATGGTCTTCAACAGGGAGCGGTGAATTCGCCGATTCTCTTCAGCATTTACACCACCGATCTGATAGGTAGTCTTACAAAGGCAATTGCGTACGCCACCGCGCCGACGGTCTTATTGCGTACAGAACGGCCCGAAAGGTTGAGGTTATTAGAATTCTCTTGCAGCGTGATTTCGACAAGATTCAGCGACATTGCGACGACTGGAAACTGAAAATAAATGTCCAGAAGTCAGAGACAATTCTGTTCCGGACTCCGTTGGCTAGGGCCACGAGGGATACGTGCAAGAATTGGCGCAAGATGGTTATCGTTGATCTTCACGGGTAGCCATTAGCGAGCAAAAGTGTAGTGAAGTACCTCGGTGTCTGGTTAGATCAGTATTTATATTTCGACAGACATATAAATGCTGCTCTGACCAGGGCCAGAGGAGCCTTCGCTCTGACGAAACGGCTGTTTTTTAGCAGTCGGCTTGACCCCAGAGTGAAGGTAATTTGCTATATGGCCCTCATACGGCCGATGATCGTTTATGGTTGTCCTGTGTGGTTCAACGTTGCCCCTTCCCAGACGGAGGAGTTTCGGGTGTTCGAGCGGCATTGTTTACGACGCTGTACCGGCTTAGATCGAACAGCCGAATCTTCTTACGTGCACTACTATTCCAACGAGGTCCTATAAAACGGGGCTCGAATCAACAGAATTGACAATTACGTGATAAAACTCGTTCGAGGTCACATTGCAAGGGCTATGTCTTCGACCAACAATTTAATTTTCGTGGCGTTCTATCCGAACGACGAGTATTTTGAGGGTGCACGCTTGAGCGGCTTTATTCCACCAGAAGCATTCCTCTTCTTAGATAGATGCGGTCTGATACAGGATAGATTGGCAGTTCCGCTAATCTACCACGTCAGACGACGAACCGTGGATAGGCGACTCCTGTACAATCGGGACGTCATGGCACAAGGCGGAGCAGAGCTCCTCCGGTTCAGTAGGGCTGTGTCCGAACGGGACCGAACTGATAGGGTGAAGCAGGAGAACCAGTTTTGGTGGCTTCAATCGGCACTTGATAGCGGGTAGTTGGGATGGGGTTTTAAGCCTTGGCCGGCTTACATACTTGTTTTATAGTTTTAGGGTTTAGTTTTAAGTAGAATAGGCATGGTGGCACAAAAAAGAAAAAAAACTACAAACAAAATATACACAAAAAATACAAAAAAAAAAAAAAAACGAAAAAAAAGAACAAAAAAAAATACAAAAAAATAAATAAATAAAAAAAAAAAGAAAAAAAGACAACAAAACATGAAAAACAAAACGTTAGATAGTTAGATTTGCTGCTGTGGTTGTTCTAGTTTTAAGTAGTTTATAGGTAGAATAGGTAGTTTTAGTTAGGTTTTAAGTTTTATATTAAGGACCTTATTTTAAGTAGTTTTTTAAGTAAAAATAGGATATTGACATTAGTTTTTTCTAAATTTTCTAATGAATACAAAAATAAATAAAATGGAATTGAAGTTAAATAGATCTAAGGGCCGAAAGGCATTAGCATTAAGTATTATTGTTTAACTTAGAGTGTCCGTATGGTACCAGTAAGTTAGTTGTAAGTTATGGTGAATTAGGCTAGTTTTATGAATTTTTGTCTAGCTTTAAGATAGATTTAAGATTGAAGTAATAAAAATGAATTTAAAAAAAAAAAAAAAAAACAATGGACCCTTGAGGTCTAAGTGAGTCAATGACATCGGGACAGCCACTCCAACCTAACCTAACCTATCATAAGATTAAGAAAATAATTTATTGTAAACGTGATATAAGGAAAGCAGATATGTTTTTAATATAAACAAAAAAGAAAAGAAAAACTTTGTATTTGTTTTTTACTTAAGGGTTTCTCTTTTTCCTGACAGTCTCTTGCATTGTACAACAGAGGTAAGTATTTTGGAATGCTAGTTTCTATTTGATCTTGAGCATATGAACATCCTATTAAGAATATGTTTAGCCAATGCACACATCAATTTTATATTGCATGCTAATGTTGTGTCAGAAACTACCCAACTAATATGTATAATATGCTGGTGCCAAGTTTGGTGTAGAACTTACTCAACCATCGGTGCACACATCAATTTTGTATTGGGTGGAGTAGGAGTGACATAGATTTTGAATTGGATGGAGTAGGAGTTACCCAACCAAATAAGCAATATTCCAACAAGAATTTAATTTTTGAACTAGAAATACAACCGGTACCAAGCACAACTCAAATAAATCCAACTATGAAAGTATATCCCACAACCAATTTATCACTGAAAATCGAATCCCACAACTAATGTTGAAATGTAATAAATACAAATGGTACTAGAAATCCAACCACTGATAATTATTCCCAATTAGAATCAAACTTGAAACCTGGGATGCATCCCAATTGGGACGCGTGGTGCCGTGCCAAGTTTGGTGCACACATCAATTTATTTACCTATTTATACTACTCACACGTCTCTGTGAGTTCTGAAATTATTTTAAACTATTATTTTGATTAGCATGCTTAAAATAATTGTTATTTAGATAAACCTCCGATTCAGACTCTCCTGTTGCTCTTTGCAACACCTTAAATTGTCCCATTGTTGTCTTTAACTTTTTCCCATTATCGACTGCACCATGTGGAATTGATAGCACGTTATAGACAAAGTGGCATTCTATTCAAAAATACATTTTAAGCTTAGCCTGATACTTCATTCAATATGGTATTCATAATCTTATAGTGAGTTCATCAAAAACAATGTTTCAAGTTGTCGACAGCGATGTAATAATTTTGTTAATATGAACCAAATTTGTGGATTGTTGCCAGAGCCAAAAGCAACTGTTATTGAAGGAATAACAAGTGTGGAATTTAATGCAAAAGTACCAATTTTTGAAATGTAAAACTTAATTATCATAATTATTTATGTATTTTAAAATAAAACACTCCATTTAACAGTTTTGCCTTTGAAGTTCGTTCGGTATGAATTTTGATTGGGGTAAATGTAAACATCGTTATTTGTATTTCTTTTCTTCATCATATGATTAAGGTTTCATTTTGTTCACTTTTGTACCAAAAGTTTTGTTTTACGTGCTTTAGGTACCGAGTTCTTTGTTTTCATGTACCCCATTTTTCTCGTTTACTTAAAAAACGAGGGGTGTAATTGTAAACATCAAATTTTATGAAAACTAATAAACAAACGCCATTAAGATTATTACTCTTTAATAGATAATAAATACAATCCAAACTTAGTAGCATAAACATAAATGTTCGACATTGCATAGTTAAGCTGTTACAAACATTACAAGTGAAAAAAAAATAAAAAATGCAAAATCGTTTAAAATAACCCCCTTTGACCATTATGTATATAAAGAGATAGAGAGTAAACCCCAGCCATTCTCACTGAATCTAATTATTTTTCCAATAAAATCGCGTATTCGTTTGGGAAAACTCAAAATTTTATATTTTTAGTAAATACGGCGAAGAAAAGAGTTATGTGATGAAAAACAATAAGAATTTTTACCACTGCATGTACGTATGTTGTCTTGATGATCTGAATCATGCCTCATCGGGTAACTGTTTATTGCCTACAACTTGGTTTAGAACAGATCACTTTATCTCGTCTTGGCGGTCACCATTCATTTTTATGCATTCCTAAATAAATAACTAAGCCTTAAACGTGGTTCTCCTAGCTTTTTCCGGAAAAGCTAATGGAGATTAGTATTTTTCATAAATGAATTTAAACCGCTAAAAATTAAATGACTTAGTTCATGTCTGATTTGACAGATAATAGGTTTTATCTTTCCGCTGAACGAATATGGTTGTGTATACGATTGAACAACGCTGGGAACAACGCTTAGATACAAGTGTTGGGTTTAAAAAAATGTATAATACTTAATTGTAAGTATCTTCTACTCTGAACTTGTCGAGTTGTAGAAGCTGAGTAAGGTCAATGATTCTCGAGAATTTTCTCCAGATGAGTCCTGAAACTAAAGGACGTTCTTATCCCTCTACCTTCCCAGAATCATCACCCCTTCCCACATAAACAAGGCATACAAGCCAACGCTTATATCACCAACTCCCATCTCACCTCCCACGTTGTAATGGCGAAAAGGCTAGACAGCGTTCCTATCTCCGATGCTCCTGCTTATTCTAGGTAACCTAGCTGAATTGCTGTTACCGAATCCTAAACTTTTCCTTACATATAAGAATGATGCTCTTAACATCAACTGACTCCTCACCCTAAACGACCCGTGCCTATGATCAGCCTGGTGGATTCAAAAATAGCCCAGTCTCTAACGGAGTATCCGGATACCTGGCGACCTCCAGATTAACTTAAAAGAGAAAGGTCTCTTGAGGGGGCCATACCGACACCAAAACGGCCTCGTGTGCAAAACAAAAGCACTCCCCTCAATCCCATCAAGAAACAAGCCAGTTTCATTGACGTAACGAAGGGCAAAGTCATGGTTGCGGTCATTGACAGGAGCGATGATGATGGCACAATATCGGCTGATCGTTGGCAGCTGGTCAAGGTTAAGCTTTCGGGTGGCATTTTGCATTTTGAGAGAGCTTCCAGGACCACTTCTTCTATAAACGATGGGCATCAAAGTCATGTCAAACTAATGGTTTGTGGCGACCAGAGGTCTTGTGACTTATACAAGCACACTGTCAGCCGGTTAGGTGAAGTTTGGCCAGGTGCGAAGCTCGAGGTTGTCGCTAAGGAAGACATTCCTAGCAGACCTAGAGCCCGCATTTGGATTCCAATCGAACCTGCTGGTATCGAGGACATTCTCGAGATGATCAAAGTATGTAATCCATCCCTACCGACGTATAACTGGTAGATAGCCAAGCTAGAGGAAGTGAAGGGTCTTTATAGGAGTGCCATTGTGGTACTCAATAAAGAATCCTTGGCTCCTCTAGCCTTGACCAATGGCTCTATAAACTATGGCTTCGAATTTATAAAAAAGATGAGGTTAACGCGGATAGCGGGCCTCCTACTACAACCGAAGGTGAACTCGCGGTTGGTGGGCCTAGGACGTCGTCTTCTCTCCTAACAGAGGTTGACGATGCACCCATGCACTCTCCAATCACGACTCCACCCTCTAAAACAGTCGTAGACAGTCCATCCTCCATGGAGACTGAGGACGACTTAAACATGATCCTTCTGAGCGAGGACGAACTCTTGGGTTCATCCTCAGACTCAGAGGATGAAAACAAGACCGTGGTGGAGGTTGATCTGCCTAATTGTAGCCAAAATGCTGCAGTTAGTACATATTAATCTCCAACACTCCATAAAGGCATCGGCCTCACTTCGAGGACTCAGGACTCCTGGGTACTACACACTGTGTGTGACAGATAAAGGTGATCCTAGATCGTGCATACTAGAGAAACGTAGCATTAATGTATTTTTACTCCATCATTTCAGTGACAAAGATACCACCATAGCTAGGGTGGAAACAACCAAAGGAAGTTTCTGGCTAGTGTCGGCGTATCTTGGCCATGACCACCTTGGCCCTCTCCCTGGAAAAACCCTGGAGAGAATCGTCACTGGAGCGGAGGGCAAAGGATCTGCCTAATTATTGGGAGCGATGTTAACGCTCATCATACTCTATTGGGAATTACGAATATCAACGACAGAGGTGAGTCTCTTTTTGATTATATTCTTGGTACTAACCTCTTAGTAAGTAATGTTGGAAATGAACCAACCTGTATCACTAAAACTCGACAAGAAGTCCTAGACACAACTCTTGTCTCAGATACTATACACCATATGATCTTGGACTGGAAAGTATCCAAAGAACACTCGTTCTCTGATCATAGATATGTCCAGTTCAATATCAATGTGGATGAAAACCCGAGTCCATTGACTTTTCGAAACTATCGGAAAACTGATTGGGCTTCATACAGGAACTCATTACAAAGTTTACTAAAATCTGGACTATCTAGTCCTTTCTCTAATGCTAATGAACTTGACAATAAAGTCAATGACCTCACCTTAGCTATGAACAGATCGCTGGAAATTGCTTGTCCACTTATACACATAAGAGGAAAGAGGAAACCACAATGGTGGGCCTCAGAGCTTGACTCGCTCAGGAATGAATGCAGAAAACTCTTCAACCGAGCCAAAGCCGCAAGACTAGCCTCTCACTGGGATTCTTACAAAGAATCTCTAAGAATTTACAAGAAGGCATTAAGGAAATCTAAGCGATCTTCTTGGCGATCCTTCTGTGGCACGATAGAAGAAACTTCTGAAGCCTCTACGGAAAATTCTTTCAACTAATTCTGCTTGAAAAATGCAGACGGCTCCTGGACAAATTCAAGTGATGAATCGTTGAACTTACTGTTGGATACTCATTTTCCTGGTAGTTCTCTTACCGAAACTTGCAACAGTTATATACGTTCAAGTCCCAATACAACATATCCACAAGATCTGATCACAAGGGACAAGCTACAATGGGCTCTCAACAGCTTCAAACCATTTAAATCTGCAGTACCAGATGGAGTAATACCAGCCGAGCTACAAAAGACTTCTGTCATAATTGCACCAATCCTTGAATCAATTTTTACCAGCTGTCTTTACCTGGTCCATGTTCCCTCGGCATGGAGAGAAGTTAAAGTTGTTTTATACCAAAAGCAGGTAAATGCTCGCAAGTCAATCCTAAAGATCTACGACCTATAAGTCTATCATCATTTCTTCTAAAGACCTTGGAAAGATTGATTGATATCTATTTAAGGGCAAGTATTGATACAAGACTTCTGTCTTCGTCTCAACATGCCTACTGTAAAGGTTAATCGGTGGAAACAGCGTTATACACCTTAGTACGCACCGTCGAATATTCCCTCCACTGACATTTCTAAATAAAGAGAGTTTGCTTCGGGAGTTTATTCATTTAATGCTTACTAGCAGAAAAATTAACTCAAAACTGGGCAACTCTTCTGGCAGACGATTCGTTAGTAGAGGGACACCGCACGGTGGTGTTCTATCCCCTCTCCGCGGACGACGTTGCTATAGCAGTTTCAGGAAAGCATCTTAACACCTTAAAATAACTCTTACAAAATGCCTTAGACAGACTAATACTTTGGGCTGATCGGTGTGAACTGGGTGTTAACCCACACAAAACCAATTTAGTCTTACTTTCGAGGAGATACAAAATTCCATTTTTGAACCCTCCCTATATTAAAGGAATCCAATTAAAATTCTCAGACGAGGCTAAATTGAAAACGGAAAGAGTCAAAAAAGCTACCGTAGCTCTCTTTTCTTGCAAAAAAGCTATTGGTAATAAATGGGGCTTACAACCCAGAATCACGCATTGGATTTACACATCGGTAATTAGACCGATTCTAATGTACGGTGTGGCAGTATGGTGGACTGCTTTAGACAAAGCTATAAACCACGAAAAATTAAATAAAGTCCAACGTTCAGCTTGCCTATGTACAAGCGGATCGCTTCGCACGACCCCATCTGCAGCACTGGACACCTTACTCTACCTAACACCTCTTGATATATTTACCAAACAAATAGCTGCAAGGTCTGCTATTCGCCTCAAAGCTTCGTCTCAGTGGGCTAACAACAACATTGGCCACTCCGTAATTCTTGGGTATTTAGAATCAATTGCAAAGCACGCAGACTACACTATCCCCCAACTGCAATTCGACAGAAATTTCCAGGTTTCTAAACCTCCCAGATCTTTTCGGGAGGACAGGACATTCCTGGAAGATGAGTCAATCCATTTCTATACAGATGGGTCAAAAACAATAGAAGGGGTTGGTGGAGGTGTGTACTCTGAACGACTGAAATTAAGTCTCTAGTTCTGCCTTCCCAATCATTGTAGCGTGTTCCAGGCGGAACGTTTGGCGATAAAAGAAGTCTTGTTCTGGCTTAAAGAAAACGTGATATCAACATCTGATATCCGTATTTTCTCAGATAGTCAGGCCGCTATCAAACCTCTGGACTCTGTCTCTACAAACTCCATAACAGTCCATAACTGTCGATCATCTCTAATGGAGATGGCACAACAGTTTAATATTCACCTTTGCTGTGTGCCGGGCCATAGAGACATTCCAGGTAACTGTAAGGCAGATGAACTCACCGGGAACGGTACAGTGCAGCTCATCCTACCACGTTTGGCACATACTGGCATACCAATCGCTATTTTTAAACTGTTGCTAATGCAAGACGCTGTGAGGAGTGCAGGCACCAGGTGGAACAACTTCACCACATGTCAAGTCACAAAAAACATCTGGCCAACACTGGATTTAAAACGTTCAAGGTGCTTGCTATCTCTAAGGAGGTCGCATATAAGCTCGATAATAGGTGTCATAACCGGACACTGTCTAATCGGAAAGCACGCCACACGACTAGGCGTATTCTCAAATGACTTTTGCAGATGCTGTATGGGCGAGGAAGAGGAGGAAACAATTCCTCATCTTCTCCGTACATGTCTTGCTCTGGCCCGAAAACGCAAGAATTACCTAGGAGAATTCTTCTTTAATGATCTAAATCATATCAGCATAATCAGCCTCTCACGTTTCGTAAGGGACTCAAACTGGTTCTATTGAGCTTAGGAGGAAGCCTCAAGGTTCATGTGGTATCACAATGGGTCATTAAACTGGCCTAAGTGTTTCCGTTTCCATCTTGGACAGCCACTTTAACCTAACCTAATTGTAAGTATTACCGTTATTTTTTAACTTTTTGTTCTCCATTCTAAGTAATATTTTTTAGATTGCCCCTCCTGCCTAAACGGGGGGAGATAGTTCCCCCTCCGATAGTAAAAATTGCTTGTTTTTAACTGATCTATACAAATCCGTCATTAAACTTTGTCGCCTGAGTAATCGTACTCTCCCCCAAATATTTTTTTGTCGATCAATTTAAGACCATGCAATCGTTTGAACTTATTTTTAAATGATTGGAATTAAGATTTAAAAAAACCTATTTCTTGTATTTTTATTTAAATTTTAAATATGTTGGGATGGGACATGTAGTCGGTCCTCCAAACTATTAAATCTGAAAATTATAAAAACAGAGTTCGACTCGTTTGTAGTTTATAGATCCAAGCTCCAAATTTTTATTTTTTTATTTTTGTATATATAATTTTTTAAAACATGAAATCGTTTATAAATTTATTTAAATAATTTTTCATGAGTATAATTTTGAGAAAACAGTCTTTCTTTTGTTTTTAATTTCAGAAAAAGTAAGATTGATCACTGATTTTTGGGACGAAAATGTTAATTGTATTTTATATTATTTTTACTGTTTTGGTACAGCCTGTTAGCCCACTTACTATATGGGACGAACATTTTCAAATTGTAATTTGTCTTAGGACTATTTGTGTAAGTGTGTACATACAAACGTTGTATATTTTATACGAAAGTATTAAGTTATTTTTCATGTTTTTCTTCCAAAACCGTTATTTTAACGGTTTCTGCTCTTGTGAAATAGCCAGCTGCATTCCTCCCCTTAAACAGTTCAACCGTAATACTCGCACATCTAGCAATGCTCATCAGTATACCCTCGAGTCCAACTTCGGCCATACTGTCAAATACAGATATTCGTTCTTTAGCCGTACTACGCGAATGTGGAATGCCTTACCACACTCTGTTTTTCTAAGTCATTGCAATAATCAGGAATTGAAAACCAATGTGCACCCGCATTTCCTTTCTTCCTAGTGCTCACACTGTGTCTCGGCATAATAAGGGTAGTAATATCCCCTTGCGTGTGCGCTTATTATAAAAAAAAGTCAATTGATTATGTTTTTTTCCTACTTTATTAATATTTTTAAAACTATGGGCATGTAGCTTCCCACTTACTTTATTCTTTGCCCGCAAAACTTCATGAACTTTCAATTCAATTTCCTGCAAATGAATTTTGTCTCTATATTTTGGTAATTTATTTAGCCTTTAACGATTTCCATTCAATATGTTTGTTGCCTACGTGTAATAATTTATCACTTCTTCGTTTACTCATTTATTCACATTAAAAACTACATTTTGTTTGTTTACAAACACAAAACAAACGTATTTCTTATCATAAAACTCCATTATTTGCTATCTCAAAAAATACTATTTATCTGTTAATAAGGCAGCAATAAGAAAAGACTAATTGCAGTTTTCGATTTATGTCTGAAACATTCGTCTTGGGCCAACTACTGCTAAACGTTTTGAATTGCTTTTTATAAGAGAACGATGAGCGTTCTAACTTTTCTAGGAGATGTATGAACGCTTAGGATATTCAGTTGAACTACATGGTGAGGTAGCTCACCAATTTTAATTTTTCTATAATTGAAAAAAATAGAAAGAAAGTGATTTCGATGGAATATTATTTTAAGAGATGTACAAATGATTTTATGTTTTTAGAAAAATTTAACAACAAAATGTTGGTATCAAAACTTCGGGACATGTCAAAACCAAACGCTTGGCATAATTTGATATTCAAGCAAGAACTGTTAGTTTCATAATTAATATTGTGTTGATTAATCATGTTTTTATTAGGTTCAAGTATTTATCAAGCGAATATATCGTGTCCAAGGAACCACTGGGATAAATTTGCCCTATTGTGGAATAATAGGATTGTTGATAATATGCACTTTAACTAAGTCCAAAAAGTTTCATAGCTATTTGTCACCATACTCGGTATTTTTGCAGTCACATACCGACTTTTAAGGTGGCACAGTATTTCCAAAATGTTCATAATTTTTACTTGCGACATATAGGAACTATATGGCAAGTTTTGCATTCGTACAAAATATCGAACTCGAGATTTTAGTCGAAAAAAGTGGATCCCGCGATTCCGTCCGTCTGTCCTGTCTGTCTGTCCACGCTCCTACAGCCTAAACAATTGGGTCGATTGAGTTCAAACTTGGAAGTTAATGTTTTGAGCAGATTCGCGTTAGGCGTTTTTTTTAATTTTTTTTTAAGATCAAAAATAACAGTTTTTTGGTCAAAAAACGATAATTCGAATTTTCTCAAAAACAAACCGATAGATTTTTTTTTCAATTTTCTTTAAAATTTTATTTTTTAACTTGGCCTCTTTTAATAAGAAAAATATATTTTTGTATTGCTCCGGAAAGGTACCACTCATAGAACCGTTATTTTAATTTTTTTTAACTTTCTCAGCAACTTATGAAGCGATTTCAATAATTTTTTTTTGAACGAGCTCTTATATTGCCTCAACAATATTTGATTATCAAAAGTGTAAGTTTTGTTTGTTTGGATTTTTAAAAAAAATATTGATTTTTTTTTCTTCAAAATTTTATATCTCAAAAACGGGTCAACATTTTTTTACGAAATTCAAAGGTAGCGCGTATATTTACAATCACTAAACAACTGCATACCAAAAATATTTTTAGAAAAAAATTTTTATTTTTTATATATAAAAAATTAATTTAAAAAAAACCGCTCAAGGGTTTTTTGATTTATAAAATAGCATTTAAATTTTTGAAGACCAACTTATTTTTCAAGTAAAATTTTAAATCTTAAAATATTTTTTTAAATTATTTTAACTGTATTAAATGAACACCAGATCAAATTCTATGCATGAGCCCGAAAGAGCTCATTATTTTGAAAAAATTTTAATTACATTCCTACCTTTTATCCAAATTAATACATTTGGTATATATTTATGTATTTTTATAACCATAACTATTGTAAATACCAACGAAGGCCGTGTAGCGCCCATGCATCGGATTAACGAATATGATATATTTAATCAACAATCTATTTTAAAGTGTCTATCAAGAAGTATTATCTTGGTACCTTTGTATTATATGATTTTAAAATATTATTCTTTAATAATAAGGTTGTTTCACGCATATTTTACTTGCTTCGCCTATATAAAAGAATAAATACTTAGTAAAAGTTAAAGAAACGGGCCAGAAAAAGTATGTACATATATGTACTTTCTATTAGAATCACTGCTTCAACGTATACACATTATACCTTTATAGGTATTACGTACAACCTCTACAACTACTGCTTACTTGTCACTTCATAACTAAAATCCAAAACGCACAAGAGCCTGTATGTAAACAACACATGAATTGCAATTTCTTGTACATGTTCGTCTACTTGTTTTTTTCAAACTTTAACGAAAAAACTAAACTGAACGTAATAACTTCATGTTTGCGCTGAAAACTTGTATGGTATGGGAAACGGCGGTCCTACCTCATCGAGTAAATGGAAAGTTTGGTCATTAACTAATGGTAAATGACACGAAGATTACAAAACCGCTGGTCAGACATAATTTTTCCGGGCCTTTTGGCCGCAAAATGGTCAATTCCGGTTGCGTTTTTTGGTGTTGGGGTATACCATGAGGTCAATGGAAAATGTAAATAGTAGTTGGTAGTTGGTAGAGATCTGGTGGTAGATTTAAAATCATTTGGTCGGACAAACACAATCCGGGACCAACCCTTTGTCCGACCATCTCAAAAAACGGTATTTTTGGTGGTGACCTACCTCATCGGGTCAATGGACAAATGGGGAATCAAATGAAAGCTTGGACCGTCTACTTTAAGAATCTACTGGTCGGACAAACTTTTCATGGGCCAAACATACGTCCGACCGCTTTTTCCCCAAAAAAAATGATTTCATCTCTTTTCAACTCAATATCAAACATTTTTAAATCAAATAAATATAAAATTTGTAACAGATAAAAGTTAACATTGTCACGTAAATAAATTATAATAAAAAAGTTAAAACAAAATTTCAAAAAGCCATAACAAAATCTATTGATCATTTTTTTCTCAGGAAATTAAATTTTTTAATAAATTAAATAAATGAAATACTAATCGACGAACTATCTACTTCCAGCAGGGAAAAGTAAATCCAAATTATTAATTGAATGTTACACATATGTCTACATATATAGGGTATATTTAGTTTATTTTTCAAATATAAGATGAATTTACTTTTTCAAAAAAAAATATAAAATAAGCATAATATCACATATTATCAATACATAGAAAAAAAACAAACTTTGCATAAATATCCCAGTAATTATTCAACGACAATTAAAATAATAAAAAATTAAGAAATATCGTCTTCATCAGAATCTTCCTAATTCAAATATTCCAATTCTTCTTCTAAAATTCTAATATCATCAACATTAAGCGGAGTGGGATCCCCTTGAAACCAAAGTGGTATTAACTTTTCATCCTTCAATACCCACCCAAAATCTCCTGCCTTCAGTTTGACGCAGTTTGCTTCTGTGGCTTTAGCCCAAATAGAACTTACAAAAATTTTAATTTTTTCTTGAGTGATTTAAAACATGGGGTGATTTTTTAAAAAATTACCTACCGACGTATTTTTAGAAGCACACTTTTGCAGTTCCGTAGACCATACATATGTGAAGTAAAGTTTTGAATAACTTCTGTATCTTTTCCAGTAAGAGATCAGTTTGTTTACTCAATGCTTCAAAGGCAGCTTGATAACAACCACTTTTTTGAAGGATATCTAGAGGTTTAGCTTTTCCTTTTCTAAAAAAACTGGCCGTATAATCGCAACCTGTAAAGGTATGAAATGCTTGTTGCGTACAGTTTAAGCAATTGAAATTATTTCTTTTCGAGCTGCCACTTGCTAATCAAATCTCTAAGTCATTGAATTTGTGCATATTCCCCAGTAAAATAACGAGTATGTCTGTGTCAGATGCTCGAACCATAATGTTGGAATTAGGTTGTTATTTACTGTACTATTCGTACTAGAATGTCAGCTTGTTAGACTTGCCCATTCCTTATTCCGTCAATTTCATTGAATGTTTGAACAACAACAACTTAAAGGTGCTACCACTCATTGTTTTTGGCTGGAGATATAGCTAGTTCGTGCTTTTCCACTTTTGCACTCATCAGTCTCCTTTTTTGTGGTCCTGAGCTTTAATCCAATTTTATTTGAAAAACTTTTTATGCACACCATAGGTTTCGAACCCACGCATATCAGATTTGCTGAGTCTTAGAAGTCTTGTACACTTTTAATTTTTTTTTTTCCAAATTCATTTTATTAATTTATTCTTAAGACAATCTTAAAGCTAGACAAAAATTCATAAAACTAGCCTAATTAACCATAACTTACAACTAACTTACTGGTCCCATACGGACACTCTAAGTTAAACAATAATACTTAATTCTAATGCCTTTCGGCCCTAAGATCTATTTAACTTCAATTCAATTTTATTTATTTTTGTATTCATTAGAAAATTAAAAAAAAAACTAATATCAATATCCTTTTTTATTTTTACAAAACTGCTTAAAATAAGGTCCTTAAAATAAAACTTAAACTAACTTAAACTACCTATTCTACCTATAAACTACTTAAAACTAGAACAACCACAGCAGCAAATCTAACTATCTAACATTTTTTGTTTTCATATTTTGTTGTATTTTTTTTTTCCTATTCCATGGTTTTTTTTTTTTTTTTTTTTTTATTTTTTTTGTGTTATTTTTTCGTGTTTTTTTTGCCACCATGCCTTTTCTACTTAAAACTAAACCCTAAAACTATAAAACAAGTATGTAAGCCGGTCAAGGCTTAAGACCCCATCCCGACTACCCACTATCAAGTGCCGATTGAAGCCACCAAATCTGGTTCTCCTGCTTCACCCTATCAGTTCGGTCCCGTTCGAACACAGCCCTACTGAACCGAAGGAGCTCTGCTCCGTCTTGTGCCATGACGTCCCGATTGTACAGGAGTCGCCTATCCACGGTTCGTCGTCTGACGTGGTAGATTAGCGGAACTGCCAATCTATCCTGTATCAGACCGCATCTATCTAAAAAGAGAAATGCTTCTGCTGGAATGAAGACGCTCAAGCGTCCACTTTCAAAATACTCGTCGTTCGGATAGCACGCCCGAAAATTAAATTGTTGGTCGAAGACATAGCTCTTGCAATGTGACCTCGAACGAGTTTTATCACGAAATTGTCAATTCTGTTGATTCGAGCCCCGTTGTATAGGACCTCGTTGGAATAGTAGTACACGTAAGAAGATTCGGCTGTTCGATATAAGCCGGTACAGCGTCGTAAACACTGCCGCTCGAACACCCGAAACTTCTCTATCTGGGAAGGGGCAACGTTGAACCACACAGGACAACCATAAACGATCATCGGCCGTATGAGGGCCATGTAGCAAATTACCTTCACTCTGGGGTCAAGCCGACTGCTAAAAACAGCCATTTCGTCAGAGCGAAGGCTCCTCTGGCTCTGGTCAGAGCAGCATTTATATGTCTGTCGAAATATAAATACTGATGTAAAAAGATACCGAGGTGCGTCACTACATTTTTGCTCGCTAATGGCTGCCCGTGAAGATCAACGATAACCATCTTGCGCCAATTCTTGTACGTATCCCTCGTGGCCCTAGCCAACGGAGTACGGAACAGAATTGTATCTGACTTCTGGACATTTATTTTCAGTTTCCAGTCGTCGCAATATCGCTGAATCTTGTCGAAATCACGCTGCAAGAGAATTCTAATAACCTCAACCTTTCGGGCCGTTCTGTACGCAATTAGATCGTCGGCGTACGCAATTGCCTTTGTAAGACTACCTATCAGATCGCTGGTGTAAATGCTGAAGAGAATCGGCGAATTCACCGATCCCTGTTGAAGACCATTTTTAATTAAGAATGTTGTGGTAGAAGTTACATTGCCACTTTTGACAACAAACTTTCTACCGTTAAGCATATTATAAAGTATATACAACAATGGCTTGCTTGTGCCAAGCCTGCTCAGTTTTAGGTAAAGACCCTCTAAACGTACGGTGTCAAATCAACCAGAACAGCACCTGTGCATTGTTGTTTTGATTTATTCCATTGGATATCAGAAACGAGTTTAGACGCAGCATGAATTGTGTCATGACCCGCCTTGAAACCGAACTGTTTATCCGGAATTATTTTGTTGTCCGCAGCCCACTTAGTCAGAGCCCTATTGATGATCTTTTCGAAAACTTTGTTGATGCTCGGAAGAAGACTTATCGACCGAAGATTTGACGGGTTGGAGTTGTCCTTTCCCTTTTTCGGGAGAGGATGCACCACAGCGGTCTTCCAATGCACTGGATAATATGCATTATTCAGTGCATTATTGAAGAGTGTGGTGTAAATGTCAATTGCCTCCATCGGTAAATGTCTTAGTACAACGTTGGATATACCATCGACACCTGCTGACTTTTTATTTTTTATTGAGTTGCAGATGAGCTGAAGCTCAACCTTCGTCACTAACAAGGGACTTGGTCCCGTTTGCTCGGCGATTATGGCATTTGCCAAGGAATCGTCATTGAACCGCATGAAACCGCGGTTCTCAGATCGCCAATGTGTAATATCATTTCGAAGGTAAAAGTGATTAAGTAGGGCTCTGTTTTCCAGGTCGTGGTTGGGGTGAATGCAAGCATTCACCTTGTACACTTGCTGGAAAGCAGCTCCCACCGCCTCCACTTTTTCCTTCTGATCTTCAATTATATAAAAGTCATCGTCAAAGATGGCTTCTTCTGGATCTATTTGCGCTGTCCTGAGTACGTTTGTGTTCTCTTCAGTTCTTTGGAGTTTCAGACACTTGAGGTCATTGTCGTTCTTTTTCCTGAATATCTTGTTGATTTTGGGGAACATACTAGGGTCACTGGAATTAACTGACCGGATCTTGTTGTCCCAGTACTTGTTAATTGATAACCTGTAGTTCTCCTTAATCAACAGATTGACATTTTTTATTGACGACTTCAGTGTCCTAACCTCCAAGTCGTGTGGGTCTGTTAGTCGTCTGTACAAGTTTTTGAGTCTTGTCAGTAAGCCGCTCTTGTGCTTACCTAGTGCGTCAATAGTCGCGTTTCTGTAAGTGTCTATTTGGTACCGTCTTTGTACTTTTGGTATTGTCCGTTCCATCGTTCGTTTTATTGTTTCGTCCATCTGTTGTAAATGTTGGTCAATTTCTGTATTTGTCAGTTTCTGTTGTTTGGTGGGGCTATGTCACTCGAACAAAGTTCTCTCGCTAGGGCGTTGGTGAAACGAGGCCAGCGCATCTTACTGTAATTGTAAGAATGCGTTGCAACGTATTCCTCCAACTCCACTCGTTCGTTCGGACTCTGCATTACAGCAGCCAGTCCGCAGTGATCACTGTCGTACTCGACTGTCTGTAAGCAGTTTCGAGGGTGATTACCCACTTTATCGGTTATTGTAGGTCTTGTGTCGTACAGCAAAAGATCCAGAAAGGAGCCGCTTCTTGGATACGATGGCTTTTCAGTAGCCAGCAGGTCAACGCCATATTCAACGCTGTAAGGATTCATCAAATTAAAAAGATGGTTACCTCTGGGATTACTATGTTGATTTAACCAATCTTCATGTTTTGCGTTCAAACCACCGGCCAAGATGAAACAGTTTTCTTCCAAGCTCAGTTTCAGTTCCCTAAAAAGAATCTCGAGTTCTGAAGCAAAGTAAGTAACCTGCGGAGCTCCAGCCGCATAAGCCGCAATCATATACATCCGCTTCCCTTGAGTGAGAGAGATGCATACAACGCAGACTTCTAGCGTCTTGAGCTTTCGCAATTCATTGTTGTATATGACTTTATAATTAATGCCTTTTCGTATAAAGAGAGCGACACCGCCCCCGGGCCGGTCTCTTCTTACGATATTGTAATTTTTATGAGTCAATTTGTGTTTGTGGTTTAGCTTGGTTTCACTAGCCATAAACACATCGGGACTGTATTCTTTCAACAATTGGAACATGTTGGCTCTTCGTTCAATCCTAATCAGTGAATTTTAATTCACAGCTAGACTTTTAGACCGGCAGCGCGCCCATTATGGTCTTTTGCCTTGCTCCTTTATCTGACTTTGCAGCCCTGTAAGTTGACCTCGAATGCTCAACAACAAGGCTTCAATGTCAGGCTGCACCTCTGGTGCCTTAGGCACTGGGGCCTTTGGGGCAACCGTTGGTGGAGCCTGTCTCGTGTTCCCATTCCCTGACACCATTTGGGCGTAAGAGAATTTGGGATCCACGAATTTTTGTGTTGGAGCCTGTCGAACTGTTCGACTTCCTTCGGCTTTTTGACTGGCCTGTTTTTGTTTCATTTGCTGGACCTTAGGGCAACCCCTATAGTTCGCCGGGTGCCCTTGGTTTCCACAAAGGACACACTTGAGCTGGGTCAAATCCTCAACCCGCTCATTCCCCAGCTTGCATTCTCCCTCGTTGTGGGTTTTGGAGCACCTGACAAAGCGCAATTGCAGTTGGCTCCGGCATGGCCGAACCTCTGGAACATCGTACATTGTAAAATGTTGTCGTGCCTTTTTAATGTCTCCCAGTGTACTGGATGATAGTCGAGGCATTTGATTTCCCTCAGACTCTCAAAACTACTTTGGGGCGATAATTTTACGAGGAACATTGGCAGCCTATATCCCCCTCGCCTGGACTTCAACGTAGTGAAAGGATTGACCCCGATAAAATCGAGATCATCATTGGCATTTTCAAGGAGCTCAGCTAAGAGCGCCTCCGGTTCCGTGCAGGAACTTATGCCCTTCAGAAGGACCGTCTTAAATTTTTCGCTTTTAGGCGTGTAGCTGAAGAACTCAGCTGTGGCCTCTTTTAATAACCCTTTTACCAACTTGTAATCGGCCAGTGAGAAACACTGGACCGAATAATTCTTTTCTTTTTCGTTTACAATTTTTATGAGAAATTTGCCCTTAGTGGCCGACTTACATACCTGTTTTATGTCATCCAGGTCAACTCTGTGTGTCCTTATTGGTGGCACCTTCTCCTTTTTGAGCTTTGGTTGTTTCTGGTGTTGCTGCTGCTTCTGTTTCTGCTGCTGCTGCTGTTTCTGTTGCTCCTGCTGCCTTGGTTGTAGCTGTTGTTGTTGCTGCTGTTTTGCCTTAGCCGAAGTCGATGGGCCCTCAGCAATTGGGCCTGTCGCTGCTGCTGGCGTCTTTTTAATTTGCTCCGCTCCTGTGTATTTGGAAGTGGGTTTGGGTTGTTATTTTTTTGCTGCTGTGGTTGTTCTTGCTGTTGTTTTTGCTGCTGTTGTTTTTGCAGCTGTTGTTTTTGGGCTGCCTCTGGCTTTCGGCGCGCCTCTGGTTTCAGCTTAAGCTGACTGAGGAGGGGCTCCATTTCCTCCTTGAGCTTTCTGAGGTTTTCCTCTTGTTGGCTGATGGCTGCCTATTTGGCTTGCAGGGCCTGCACCAGTTCTGTTTCTTGGAGGTCCACCTCTACCTCCAAAGCCTTCCTTGTCGGCGGGATTGGCTCTGGCTCCGATAGGATTAAATCCATATTCGGAGGCCTGAAGAGCCCCTCTCCACGTAGTCTGAGAATTCACTCTCAGTGGTAAATCCTCCCTTACCACTCTCTATTTCTTTGCGCATATCACGCCGCTTAGCGGAGTTGGCCCTCTCCACTTTGTTTGGGCTATGCTTTTTCAGCTTCCTCTTTTGGTTAGCTGTTGCTGCTTTTGACTGGTCAGATGTTGTTGCTGTTGTTTGCGGTACTGTTGCTGGCACCACCGTTACATCACCTGATGTGTTTGCATTTCGATACCCCTGCTTTCTTCTCCTTTACCATTTGCTTTTCTTCCCAATCGATGAAATCAACAATTTCTCGATTGTGAAAAAAAGCAATAATATTTCTAGTTGGCTCCGCCCGGGAATCGAACCCACGACCCTTCGCATTGTCTGCAGACTCACCTTTTTTTTTTTTTCCAAATTCATTTTTATTAATTCACTTTTAAGACTATCTTAAAGCTAGACAAAAATTCATAAAACTAGCCTAATTATCCATAACTTATTACTAACTTACTGGTCCCATACGGACACTCTAAGTTAAACTATAATACTTAAGATCTATTTTACTTCAATTAAATTTTATTTATTTTGTATTTATTAGAAAATTTGAAAAAACTAATATCAATATCCTTTTTTATTTTTACTTAAAACTGCTTAAAATAAGGTCCTTAAAATAAAACTTAAACTACCTATTCTACCTTTAAACTACTTAAAACTAGAACAACCACAGCAGCAAATCCAACTAACATTTTTTGTTTTTCATATTTTGGTCTTTTTGTTTTTTTTCTTATTAAATGTTTTTTTATTTTTTTTTTATTATTTTTTTTTGTGTTTTTTTTTGTGTGCTTTTTTTTGTATTTTTTTTGTGCCACCATGCCTATTCTACTTAAAACTAGACCCTAAAACTATAAAACTAGTATGTAAGCCGGCCAAGGCTTAAAACCCCATCCCGACTACCCACTATCAAGTGCCGATTGAAGCCACCAAAACTGGTTCTCCTGCTTCACCCTATCAGTTCGGTCCCGTTCGGACACAGCCCTACTGAACCGAAGGAGCTCTGCTCTGTCTTGTTGCATGACGTCCTGATTGTACAGGAGTCGCCTATTCACGGTTCGTCGTCTGACGTGGTAGATTAGCGGAACTGCCAATCTATCCTGTATCTGACCGCATCTATCTAAAAATAGGAATGCCTCTGGTGGAATGAAGCTGCTCAAGCGTGCACTTTCAAAATACTCGTCGTTCGGATAGAACGCCCCGAAAATTAAATTGTTGGTCGAAGACATAGCTCTTGCAATGTGACCTCGAACGAGTTTTATCACGAAATTGTCAATTCTGTTGATTCGAGCCCCGTTTTATAGGACCTCGCTGGAATAGTAATGCACGTAAGAAAATTCGGCTGTTCGATATAAGCCGGTACAGCAGCGTAAACACTGCCGCTCGAACACCCGAAACTTCTCCATCTGGGAAGGGGCAACGTTGAACCACACAGGACAACCATAAACGATCATCGGCCGTATGAGGGCCATATAGCAAATTACCTTCACTCTGGGGTCAAGCCGACTGCTAAAAAACAGCCGTTTCGTCAGAGCGAAGGCTCCTCTGGCCCTGTCTGCAGACTCCACTTCCACTGCACTATCGATGAGTTATGTGTAACTGTGGCAACTTGCCAACTTTAATTTAAACCGACTTGTACTTATTTAACTTGTAAAAATAAAAAATATACACTGCACTTCTTCTCTGTTTGGAAGTCAAAGAACGACTGAAGTCGTGTACACTACGCACTCCACTACTTTAGACCACTGACTTCACAGGTCGAGATGTGATAATTGTTTATCAAATGCATTTGAAGCATCAACATTTTTATAAGCTCCTTTAAGAATGCTGTTTTGTTCCGCCTCCATTTTTTCCATACCTTATTTCGATAGACTTACAATTCGTAGTACGTATCAAAGGCATTGTTGTTGTTTAAACATTCAATGAAATTGACGGAATAAGGAATGGTCAAGTCTAACAAGCTTACAATAATAACTTAATAGTCTGGTTCGATACCGATCTTCCAACCTCTCCCCCTTTTATACGTACTACGATTTGTAAGTCTATCGAAATAAGGTATGGAAAAAAATGGAGGCGGAACAAAACAGCATACTTAAAGGAGCTTATAAAAATGTTGATGCTTCAAATGCATTTGATAAACAATTTTCACATCTCGACCTGTGACGTCAGTGGTCTAATGTGGTGGAGTGCGTAGTGTACACGACTTCAGCCGTGCTTTGACTTCCAAAGTGTGAAGAAGTGTATTTTATATTTTATTTTAAAGTTTAATTAGTGCAAGTGATGCTTGGCAAAATCCTCATTCAAACCCTCCAAGTGGCTGCCAGGCGGGCATTGATCACCACAGAAGTCCTGTGCGTTTTTTGGCAGGATGGTGATTACCTAAGGTTGAGTTGGGTAGCCGAATTGTTGTAACTCCTTAATAGTGCAACGTTCGGAAACCCAATTCAATCATAGTTTAGAGGTTCCTAATTTCAGTGGTGGTGTGAGCGTACTTGTACGAAAACCGTGCCGAAGAATGAAAGGCTGGGCGGTAAACCAGCCATTAACGAGCTCTTTCGGATGCTGTGGCAAGGTCCTTCATATTTCTGCCTTACCCCGGCAAGCGGCTCTGCCGGGGCTGACCGTCTTTCCGCTTTACTCGTGGGAATCAAAATGAAGATGTCAAAGAGAAAAATTATAAAAAACAACAACAAAAATCGTGTCATGGCTGCCAATGCGGTCACATCCACTGAAAATGCTGTCGAGCATACTCAGAGGTGTGAACGTGCTGTCAACCCTGTGGTTGCCACTAGTAGCGGGAGTCCTTCTCCCTCTACTAGCCGCAACCTATACTTGAAGGAATTACCCGTCAGTGGAACAGCTGTGACGCTCGGCTGTCCCAAGGGCGGCAATTCCGCACCCCACCCCCTCCCCGCTCCTGCTAGGACGTCGCAAGCGACCCCAAGAAGGGAAACCCCATCCGGAGAGACAAAATCTGCGACATGTGGAATTGACTCAAAAGGTGAGGGCACACCCCGATTGGTATCGGTAGCGACGAATTCTGATGGTGGACCCACACCTGTGTCACACGGACATAGCTCTGGGCCGGCCGGCAAGAAGTCCCTGGCCAAACGTGACCAATGCAATGCTGAGAGGATTCTAGCCGCAGTCGGTGTCATACCGGTGGCGGAAAGAACCCCGGAGCAAACGCGAAAACTCGGGCTAGTGGCTTTCTTAGCAATAACACCAAACCGACCTGCAGCGACTCAACGTCAAAGCGCAATAGGTCTTTCGAGGGCGACAAGCCTGAACCAAAAAGGCAGAAGGTGCATGCGAACAGCACAACAGCCTTCAATAAGGATCTTTCCCTTAGCGACGCGCTAAAAGGTAAGATCATAGCAGCGGTCATTGACAGGGGTCATGTGGATGGTAACATCTCTCATGATCAATGGGCAGACGTCAAGGCTCACCTCGGTTTCAGATTTTTATCTGTCATCGAGGAGAATACGGGACCTCTGCCAGACACAGCCGATGCAGGATGGTACCAAAATCGTATCAAACTCATCGCCTGTGGTGATCAGAGATCTTTCGATCTATACAGGGCTGCTGTCAATGGCTTGACAGAGATCTGGCCGGGTGCCAAGCTCGAGGTTGTTGCAAGGGAGAATATTCCTTGCCGGCCAAGAGCACGTATAATGGTCCCGGCTCTACACAACTGCCCAGAGATGATCATGAAATTGATCAAAACCAGCAATCCAAACCTGCCTACGCACGACTGGAAAGTCCCGAAGGTTGAGAAAAAGACAGTGGGTCACTATAGGTCAGCTCTCGTGTTGATCAATAGGGAATCACTGGCTCCACTGGCCACGACCAAAGGCGTGATTAGGTATGGTTTCGACGAAATCATGTTGCGCATCTACAAAAAAGAGGAAGAGTCGCTCAACACGCCCTCACAGAAGCCCCTTCAGCGGAAGGAAACGCTTCACTTCCCCCAATAATGGAAGTCGATGAAATACCACAAGTGGAACCATCGACCTCCACAGCAACAAACAAGCCTACAGTCGACAGTAACTCCGACATGGAGACTGAAGACGCCACCTTAGGCATCACTCTGAGTGAGGAAGACCTACTTCACTCCTCCTCAGACGATGAAAACGCCGATAAAACAGTGGTGGAGGTTAATCTGACTAATAGTAGCAATGCTGCGATTAATACAGATTAATCTCCATCACGCCATCATGGCCACAAACAACCTAATACTCCGACTGCACACAAGCAAGGATGACATCGTCTTGATACAGGAGCTGTGGGTCTCAAATTTCATCATCAGAGGCCTCAGGACTCCTGGGTATAAGCTACTGTATGCATCGGAGAAAGGTGAACCAAGGTCATGTATGTTAGTAAAAAATGACTTTAATGTATTTTTACTCCCCAATTACAGCGACAAGGACACAACCACCGCTGTCTTAACAATGGACAAAGCCAACTACTGGCTCATATTCTCCTACCTCGGCCACGACAGCAAAATTCCAGGTGACACCTTGAGGGAGGCAATTGCGGACGCGCAATCGAGAAAAGTTGGTCTCCTAATTGGTTCGGACTCTAACGCCCATCACATGTTATTGGGTAGCTCTGACATAAATGAGAGAGGTGAGTCCTTATTTGATTACTTACTAAGCACTAACCTACACATAAGTAGTACCCGTGGCATGATAGTTAGTGCGTTGGACTATCATGCCAGAGGTCGTGGGTTCGATCCCTGCCTATGCCATCTAAAGTTTTTTCACGGGTACTGCCTCTTGCGAGGCATTGACAAATTCTCCAAGAGTAATTCTTGTCATGAAAAGTGCTTTCTCAAATAAGCCGTTCGGATTCGGCATAAAACTGTAGGTCCCCTCCATCTCTGACAACAGTACTCGCACACAGGAATGGTTGAGAGTTGTAAATCACTAGGCCCTAGTCCTCAACGGACTGTTGCGCCACCCAATTTGTTTTATTATTTTACCTACTCATAAGTAATATTGGTAATGAACCCACTTTTGTAACCAATAATAGGAAAGAGGTACTTGATATTACACTTACCTCTGACTCGATCCACAATCTGATTTCAAACTGGCATGTCTCAAAAGAGAATTCCTTCTCTGACCACAAATACATTCAGTTAGAGCTCAGAGATGTAGCAAACATATCTACGGGTTTTCGCAATCACCGTAATACAAACTGGGAACGATATAGGGAGGTACTAACAAAATCACTTGATTACAACCTTCTTAAAAGCTCCTCTAGTAAAGATGAACTAGACCTTTCTGTGAATCATCTCACTGAAGCCTTCAATGAATCAATGAGAATTTCATGCCCTGTAACCATTTTAAAGGGTAAAAAGAAACCTCATTGGTGGCGTAAAGAACTAGAACCATTCAGAAAGAGTTGTCGCAAACTCTTCAATAGATCTAAGTACACTAGATCTCCTTCTGACTGGGACTTATACAAACAAGCTCTAAAGCAATATTAAAAAGAATTAAGGAAGAGTAAGAAGTCTTCTTGGAGAAACTTTTGTGGCAAAATAGAAAATACTTCAGAAGCCTCAAGACTCAGGAAAATTCTCTCAAAAAGTCCAACAATACCCAGTGCTTTAAAGACAGAAGCAGGCACATGGACTATCACAGATGAAGAATCTCTTAATCTGTTATTAGACACCCACTTTCCAGGCAGCTCTAACATACTTAACGACTTAACATCAGAGTCTCAAGCTTCTACAAGCGATTTAGTTGATCTAATAACGCGGGAAAAACTGCAATGGGCCATAGATAGCTTTGATCCATATAAATCTCCAGGACCAGACGGAATCATTCCGGCCGAACTACAAAAATGCTCAGACATGATCATTCCACCATTGGAAATCATTCTGACAAGCTGTTTAAGGTTGAGATATATTCCCAAAGCCTGGAGAATGGCAAAAGTAGTCTTCATTCCTAAAGCAGGGAAACCCTCCCACTTTAACCCTAAAGATCTACGACCAATCAGCCTATCATCCTTCCTTCTTAAAACCTTGGAAAGATTGATTGAAATTTACATCAGACATAACCTAAGACCATGTCTCATTTCCACAGCTCAACATGCTTACTCTAAGGGAAAATCAGTAGAAACAGCACTTCATTCGCTGGTACGCAGTATTGAATATTCCCTCGAATACAAAGAATATAACCTAGTAGCTTTCCTAGATATTGAAGGAGCTTTCAACAACGTCAGTTACCAGATCGGTGAATCGAGGTACCCCCCAAGGTGGGGTCCTTTCACCTCTCTTATGGAACATGGTAGTAAACGACATTCTAACATCATTGGAAGCAGAGGGTTTCAGGGTGATTGCCTATGCTGACGACGTTGCAATATCTGTATCTGGAAAACACTCCCAAGTTCTCTCGGAACTCCTACAAAATGCCTTGAATAGGCTAACAAAATGGGCTAAGCAATGTGGCTTGGACGTCAATCCACATAAAATAGAACTAGTACTCTTTTTGAGAAGGTACAAAATTCCTCAGATCAGCCCACCCAAGATTAAAGGAATACCATTAAGATTTTCCGACCAAGCTAAATATTTAGGCCTCATTTTAGACAAAAAACTAAATTGGAAGGCAAATATTGATGAAAGAGTAATAAAGGCTACTGTAGCGCTTTTTACTTGTAAAAAGGCCATAGGATCAAAATGGGGCTTCTCCCCAAAAATAACCCACTGGCTATACACTTCGGTAATTAGACCGATACTCATTTATGGAGTTGTCGTATGGTGGACCGCACTGGACAAGATGGTAAATCTAAATAAGTTCATCAAAGTCCAGCGGTCAGCAGGTATGTGCATCACTGGAGCACTTCGCTCAACACCAACCGCAGCCCTGGATGTGCTTTTAAACCTAACACCTCTTGACATCTTCTCCAAAATGGTGTCAGCCAACTCATGTTTGAGGCTTAGAGCCACCTCTCAATGGAACAGTAACAATACTGGACATACTACCATTCTAGACAATTTCAGATCTATCCCAGATCGCTTAGACTATACCACCCCTAAAACGGTATTCGGTAAAAGCTTCCACTTCAAGATCCTACTGGGAAGAAAAGAGACCCCTGGAAGACAATGCGATACAATTCTATACAGACGGTTCAAAGACCGATTACGGAGTTGGAAGTAGTATCTATTCGGAACAACTGAATATCAGTCTATCATACTGACTTCCCAATCAATGTAGTGTATTCAGATGGCAACTCTGGCAAATTTTTAAGTGACAGCAAAATTGAATAGCTCTATAAAAAGTTTATATTTTAAATTAAAAAAAATAATAATAAACCTAAAAAAGTATTTAAAAAGTTTTTTAAAGTGTCAAGAAATTTTAAAAACATTAAAGCTCGATTAGAACAGTGAATATCAAAGTGTAAATGAATTCGAAAAGATCCCTTGCTTTCACTTCACCAGAACAACAAATTGCACCTTTCAAAAGGCATCAAAAAACAACAACAACTCCAACTATTGCAACCATGGCTGTAGGACAAATGTCAATTGAAGATTTGAAGACGTTCATGGGAAATTTATTGGACGAAAAAAATGCAAATTTGGCAACAAAAGAAGACATCTCATGCATTCACGAGGAATTCCAACAACTCAGGACAAAAAATGCGGAGCTAACAACTAAACTGGAGGATATCCAAGATCAATGCAAAGCTCTTAAACGAAAAGTAGACTTTCTATCTAAGAAAAATTGCTAAAAAAATCTCATTGTTCGGCTTCCTAAACATCCAAACATTGACCATCGTGAAGAAGTTCGAAAGTTGTTTACATCTCTTGTGCCAAAAGAATCAACGTCCATAAGCTCAATGCGTGTACTACCGTCAAATTACCAAACTTGCAATGTTGTAATGAGAGAGATGCTTTTTCAAATAAGAAGATTTGTATGTTCTATGCCTGCGGGCTGGCATGCTAGTTTGTGCACGGCCGTTAGCTCGCCGGAAACGGTGTAGGATCTTGCCCACAAGCATAAATCGCCACTCATTACATTTAAACACATATCATGCCAAAAAAAAAGGATTTCCTCAAAAAAAAAGAAGAGTAATATAACGGACGGACATTACCACTAGAGGGTGCCGCGGTGTTTTTCGGCTTGGCCTATCCCACCCTACCTTGGAGGTCGTCGGCCGTAGTTTGACTCCCCCTTTACCATAGACTCACCTCGTTCACTGCTCGCTTACCGAATCCTCACGTCACCGTCAGCATCCCCTGAAAATAAACGACTAGCAAGCCATCAAGCAGTTCGCTTGACCAATAACAAAGAAACTTTGGTTCATCTTATAACGTTTACAAATAAACTTTATTAAAGGATTTTATTTTAGGAAAATTAGGTTCATTCATATTTTTCTTTCTTATTTTGAATTATTAATTTTAAACATAAATATAGTAAATTATTAATAACGCCTAGTGGCGAGGAATTACAATTAGTTGTTACAAAAATCTACAACATACCCAACAAAAAAATTCTCTTTATCCGTAATGTATATATATATATACTATATATATATATATATATAAATATGTATATCTTCCTTATTCCTAGGTATATCTAAATTTTACTTCCCTTTTCTTTTGTTACGTTTTCCTTTTTTTTTTTTTTCCTTTTACCGACCTAGGCACACTCAAAGGGTGGACTAGCTACCCTACCTAAAATGAGCTCACTTTAGAAGGAGGTGGAATCCGTTCCCGAGATCCTATTTTACATATAAGTTATAAAAAGGGAAATAAACTTTATTTCACCCCAAAATTAATTGAGCGTAATTAATTAAGTTTTAAATAATTCCTCAAAACCAGGAGTTTTACAAAATTAAATTAATTATTAAATTCACTAGAAACAACAAAAAAAAACTGAACCTAATTGTTTTAGGTCGATGGATAAATAAAGGTTCTGGTTAACCTTCAGGTGACCTTTGAATTGGATAGGTTTATATTGTCTCAAGTTTCCTCTGTCGGGAATATCCGAGACTCAATGGTTGTAGATAAGAAATACAAAAAATCGAATCGGCGATCACCACTACCTCTTGACGGTAGCAGGTTGCAAATGACTTGGTGATCGCCTGAAGAATAAATCCCTATGGGCACAATATATTTAAAACACTTATTCAATCTCACATTATATGACTCACCGATTGATTATATTGGTTTTTCTTTTCTTACGTAGTCTCGTCCCTCCCTTGTTCTGAATTTGGTTTTATCTACATATATATCTGTTATTCCTCATATGTCTATCTGGGTACCTATGGGTAATTCAGCAAACTGGTACCACCGTCCGTCGTGCGCTTCCCACTATGTTGACTTATGTACACTTTTTTTTTCCGAAAAATCAAATTAATTTATTTAAAATATATCATCTATTATTTTTCAAGGCAAGTACCTCAATTTCTTAATTAACTTAGCTTAAGATAACTGCCCCTTTATTTAGAGCAAACAATTTTTTTATAATTTAAATTGAATTATGAAAACGAAAAGGAACGGAAGTACCTACTAGTACTAGGTTTTAATTTTGTCGGTTCGACTGGTTGGCGCACTATGAATCGGCAACTTTTATTTTTTTTTGGCTTACCCCTTTTTTTTCATTTCTCCCCAGTTCCGTTTATTTGCCAAAGCGGTTAAATCATCCTATCAAATCTTCCAATCATCGAAGTACATAATTTCTTATTCCTACCGTTCAAACACCAGACATTGAACGCACTCAGTTCTCCGAAAATAACCGGTTGGAAAGGAAGAAGGTTATCGATAAGTTTTATTGACAATTTTATAGAATGATTACTTCTATGTATATAATTCTTCATCCTAATACTATTTTAGGATTGTTAAAATCAATAATTCTCTAACAATTTATCTTTAAAAGATAAAAATTGCAAGCAACTTTGGCAAGCAGAGCATTTAGACGAACAACAGCGACATCTGTTATTTGATGTTATAACTTCCAATTGTTGGATTTGTCGAATTTCTGAGCGCTTTCCATTCTAAGTGGCCATCATGGATTTTGACAGAGTAAGACCACCGCTCATGCGTAGCGAGAGCAAAGAGATGAGCTATAATAGGCATCAACTGTCAAGTCTCAATAAAATTAAAGTAAACAAACAAGAAAACTAGCTGCACGGAATTCGCAGTGCATACATTTTTATTTCGGGTTTATTCAGATAAGTATAAAAAAAACCTTTTAATTTGAATTTGATTCTTTGTTTCTTGTTTCTTGTATTTAGGAAACAATCCAATCCGAGAAGGTTCGGGCCATTAGCAGCAGATTACGAAGATTTCTACAATAAGGTAAGTGTTATACATAGGTATGAAATTATTTCCTTTATAAAGCTGTATTATTCAATTTTAATTTTCAGGTGTTCACAACAAAACACTGGACATGGCAAGTTTACCCGAGGACATGGACAGTGAACATCCGAACACACAAGACTGTATTTTTCAACAAAGTATTTTAAATTTCCCTATTTATGTAATAGGTGAGTTGCTCAGATTAAGTTTATTAAAAGTAAAATGTTCTCAAGTAGGAAGTAGGAACTTTAGTATCAATAAACTAACTCTTGATTTAATACAGCATGATTAATCTAATGTCTTATTAATTTTAATGTGAAATGAAGCTTGAAAATGGTGATTCTGTGTTTCTTAGATGTTGGTTCAGACGTGGTGAAGAAACCCACAAAAGCCGGGCATTATAAATTTGTGTTTTTGTTTCGTTTATCATTTGTTACCTCATACAGTGGAACGAATGGTGTCAGAAATGTACCTACAATATATGTACACAAATGATAGTTAATTTCAAAGCTTGAACAAATAAATAAATAAATCATTAGAATAAACTGTTAATAACTAAATCAACAAAAAAAAATAAATTATTAAATAAATAAATTAATAGACAAATAAGTATACAAATAGTTAGAATAAATAAATAAATTAACAGATAATTGAATAAATAAATAAATATACTAACGAGTAGGTAAATTAACAAATAAATAAATTAACATATAAAGAAATAAATTAACATACAAATAAGTAAATTACCAATAAAATAAATAAACATAAATAAATAAATTAACAATTAAATAAATTAACATAAATAAATAAATTAATAAACAAATAAATTAACATATAAATAAATAAATTAACAAATAAATAAATAAGCATATAAATAAATTAACATATAAATAAATTAACAAAAACAGATGAATAAATAAATTAACAGATAAATAATTTAACATAAAAATAAATTAACAGATAAATAAATGATTTAAGAGGACATATAAAATAAATAACTTAGTAAATGACCTAAAACTGAACAGATTAATAATTTTGAATATAATAAATAAATACTATAATAAACTAAACCTAATATTGCAATCTTAACCTAATAATAAATTAACATAAATATCACAGGGTCTGAAGGACTTCACTGTTTTGATGAATAAATTTAACATACATATAAAATAAAAAGTTAACAAGTAAACAAATAACTAATAGTATATAATGGATATTAGAAATATCGTAGGTTGAAATAAGAAATATAGTTTATGTGATCATCATTTATACTTATAAAGCATGAAAGTAGCTACAGGTTGAGAGTTGAGCAATCGAGTACAAGAATATCATTCGTTTCACTGTTTAATGTCTTTAGCGTGGAAAATACCGATTGATTTTCCTGATAAGTTCTCTAACTCATATAAATTTTTGCCAACGGGTTTGACGACTCTACACTTAACAAATTTAGGACACAGTTTAGCACTCAAATATTTTGAGCTATCGCTAAGGACAAAATTCCTTCGGAATACCTCCTGACCTGGTACAAATCGTACATTGCGAGTTCGTGTGTTATATTTTTGCGCACTTTTCTCTCCTGCTTTAGCGATACTTTCTTTGATTTTATTTCGCAAACTCTGTAATTTGACCTGTCTTGAGAGAGTTATGACTTCACCATCTTCGACTGAATTCAGTTTTTGAGCTAACTCGTAACAACTACCATGGGTCATCATATTTACGCCGAAGAGTGCAAAATATGGTGTCACACCAGTTGAAGAGTGAACGGCACTCCTAAGAGCACAAGATATTTCGCTTAAATGAAGATCCCATTCGCGCTGGTCATCTTTAAGATAAGACCGAATGGCAGCTAGAAGTGTGCGATTCACTCTCTCTGACGCATTCGACTGTGGTGAGTAATTCGCGGTTTTGAAGTGTCGAATTCCATAGGACTTTATAAGATTTTGGAAATCCTTTGACAAAAACTGTTTGCCATTGTCAGAGTGAATAATTTGAGGAACACCAAACATGTGGAAAACATTTTCCTGTAAAAACTTAATTACATTTGAAGAATTGGCATTTTTCATGGATTTTAAGAAAACAAATTTAGACAAATGGTCGAGGACGACAAAAACAAAACAGTTACCAGACTTAGAACGTGGATACGGACCTAAAAAGTCTATATATAACTTTTGAAACGGACGATCGACGCTAAACTCGCTAGACATAGGTGGACGTAAGATTTGATTAGACAGCTTACACTGAGTACAGATATCACATTTGGAAATATATTCGCGTATTTGGACTGTCATGTTCGGCCAGTAAAAATATTCGCGAATTCTTTGAAGTGTTTTCGCTACTCCACCATAAGCGACTTGAGGTGGATTATGTGCACGCTCAATAACATTATTAGTAATGCCTGGAGGTACCCATAATCGCCAATTATGTTCGGCTGCAGTAGCAACTTGATTTGATGGAAACGCTCGCTTATATACATAGCTCTCTTCAACTTTTAAATCAGGTAAACGCTCTCGGTTTTCCTGAATGGTCTTAATTAAAGAAGCATATTCTTCAGATTTGAATTCTGGTGATTGAAGATCTATCAGTGGTGCTATATTTTCCAAGTCTATACTCTCGACATCCATATACATTCTAGACAAAACATCAGGGACAACATTTAAACTACCTTTACGATGTTCAATATCAAACGAAAAACCTTGGAGCTGTAAACTCCATCGCGCAAGTCTTCCGCTTAGGTCTTTTAAGCTCATGAGCCATTTAAGGCTGGAATGATCAGTAATGACTGTAAATGTCATTCCTTCGACGTATGGCCTAAATTTTTGAATAGCTAGTACCGCTGCCAGGCATTCTTTCTCAGTCACGCTATAATTTTTTTGACACTTATTCAATTTTTGAGAAAAGAATGAAAGAGGTGTTTCTTCATTCGCATCGTTTAACTGGTAGAGTACCGCTCCTACACCTGTATTTGACGCATCGCATTGGATATAAAATCTTTTTTCGAAATTAGGATGTGTTAAAGCCGGTGCAGCTGCCAAAGCTTTCTTCAACTCTCCAAATGCCTTCAGAGCTTCATCTGTCATTTTAAATTTAATATTACTTTTTTTCAGTGTATCCGTGATTGGAGCCGTCAGGGTCGAAAATTCACGGATAAACCTACGGTACCATCCTGCTAAACCAAGCAGTCTGCGAACCTGTTTTGCCGTTTTTGGGATCGGAAAATTCTCGATCGCCTCAACTTTAGCGGGGTCTGTCCTGATGTTCCCACCACCAACGATAAAGCCCAGATACTTCAATTCCTTAAAGCAAAATTTTGACTTCGAAACGTTGATGGTAAGACCAGCTTTGTTGAGGCACGCAGCCACTTCGTCCAGCAGTGCGATGTGAGTCTCGAAATCCGGAGCGATGACAAGCAGATCATCAAGGTAGACGAAGACACGATCCCGTAACCTTGAGGGAATGGCCTTGTCCATTAACTGGCATAACCTCTGGGCTGCATTGCACAGACCAAAAGGCATGACCGTAAAATGGTACAAGGGCCGACCCGGTATTGTGAAAGCAGTTTTTTCTCTACTCCGCTCTTCCAGCGGTATTTGCCAAAATGCGTCTTTGAGATCGATACTACTTATGAAAATAGTATCACGAAGACGACTGAAGATGCCTTCGAGATTGGGGAGAGGATACGCATTTTTTTTCGTGAGGGCATTCAGCTTTCGTGAGTCCAGGCACAGACGATTTTTCCCGGGTTTCTGTACAAGGACCACTGGCGAACTCCATGGGCTTTCGCTCTCCTCAATAACTCCAAGGCTCAACATCCTGTCTATCTCGGCATACATCAGGGTTTGTATCGCTGGGGAGACAGGGTAGTGACGCTGCTTCACTGGGACCGCCTCTCCGGTCTCGATGACGTGCTCGACAAGGGTCGTTTTTCCGAGTCCGTACTTGGTATAACACCGGAACTTCTGTCTGACTGCGTCCAATCTGGATTCTTGCTCCGGAGACAATTGGTGAGTATCTGAAGTAACCTTTGCATCTGTTGTTTTAATTTCGCTTATAATTCCAGGTGCAAGATTGAATACTCTCCAGAAATCGACGCCAAGATAAAGTTCTTGATCCAGACTAGGTACTAAGAAAAAGGTTATGATTCGTTTTAAGTTTTTATATTCTACTTCTAAGTTTATTTTTCCAATTATTGATTGCGCCTTGCCATCGGCGGTTTTTACATTAGACATAAATGGTATAATTTGAACCTTAAGTTCGTTAACTAAATGTTTGCATCCTTTTCCAAGTATACTAACACTTGCTCCACTATCAAGTAGACCCAACATTTCCTTATTAGCTATTTTTACTTTAGCATAAGGCCTGGGATCACCAGAGACATCTATTATAGTAGATAATAAGTTGCTTTTTATTTGTTTCCTTAATTTATATCTAAGTCTAGTTTTAAGTATTTTATTTTTAACTTTGCCTCTGAAAATTCTTTCTTTAGCTTCGTTATATTCTCTAATCCTGATATGTAAGGGTTTTACATAGCTAAACTTATTATTATTCTTCTTATCACTAAAGTCTTCATCTGCCTCTTTTGCAGTTCTCTTCAAAATAGTAACTCTCTTTTCATTACTATCTTTATTTGGTTCGTTATCTACTAAATTTGGGGATTCGATCATTCGGGTTGTTGTTTCGAACGCGATTCCCCCGTTGGAATCACGTTCTTCTGTCCGTTTTTCTGTTTACACTTAGGACAATTCGCAACTATAAAATTTTCTTCTCCACACTTGAAGCAGAAGATATTTTGCTTCGGAGATGGGCATTCCCAATATAAATGTCCCGCTACCTTACAGTTCCAACACGTAAGAACTTTATTAGGTGGTCTAGGCCGATTGTTGTTAATATATTGCATAGCTGCGATATTATCTTCATAGTGCATCTGAACATTGTCATCATAAAATATTTCGTTGGCATGTACTCTAGGAGCTGGCCTAAATTGTCTATTCGAATGAGAACTGTGTATAGGGAAAGTATTTTCTGCTTCCTTACACACAAACCTAAGTAGATCGAGAGAGAAAATTGACATTGGGTAGACCAAAGGACCAATCCTATCATTGAGATTACCTTTTACCATCTTGATCAATTCACTATCTGGTAACGATATTTTTAATTGTGATTTTATTTTCATAATAGCAGCAAAATACTTATCACAAGATTCAGATAAACCTTGTTTTCTATCCGACAATTCTCTTAATATTTGGTAATCTGACTTACAACTTCTATAATGAAGCAATAATGCTTCACGCATTGATGGCCAATCTGGTTGGTGATTGGTTTTATGAAATTGATAATACCAGGTTGCGGCATCACCTGTTAGTGTGAGATGAAGTTGTTTAAGAATTTCAGACCAAGGACAATTATATTGTTGTTGCAATGTCTCAAGCCGGAAGATAAAGTCTTCAACAGACAAGTTCTCTGGTGTACCATCAAACTTCAAATTCCATCTATCAATTTTTATAACATCTTTATAGCTTCTATTATAATAGTTATTGTTCGGTATCATAGGACTTTGTTGAGAACTGATCATATTTCCAACTTCGGGATTATATGATGGGAATTGAACTTGAGGTTGCACTTCGGGATTGGGTATTAAACCTTGGATAGGCTTGAATGCGAAGGATGTTTGCGAAACCGCCGGAATGTTGGTTTGCTGAAAATTTTGAGTCGGTATCTGACTCTGTTGTTGAGGGTACTCGTAACTAGGATTTTGAGGAAATTGTTGCTGTTGTATCGGAGAAATAGTAGGTGGAGGTGGAGGTGGTTTTAATGCAAGATTATTAAATTGTTGAGGTGGGAAACTATTGCTGGATTGCTGTTGTTGGATTTGATGATTTTGATATGTTTGTTGGTTTTGAAGGTAATTTTTCTGGAATTGAGAGTTATTGTAATTTGGTTGTTGCATATTAATGTAATTTTGTTGATGGGGATTATTGAGATTCTGGAATGTTTGTTGTTGGAAGGGATTCTTTTGATAAACTTGTTGGCTATTCGGATTTGCAATATTATGCTGGGGTTGTGAATTTTGTTGAAGGTATTTTGTATTTTGTTTTGTTTGTTGAGTTTTAGATTTTTGATGTTGTGGATTCGGCTCTGTGGCCTTTTTATTCCCGGTAGGGTTTTGGAAGGTCTTAATAGGGGGTTCTTCTCTTCTTAAAGGAAGAGTTGCTTTATTGATATCGCTAAGAAATTCTAAAAAATCAGATCTAACAGTTTTCTGGACACTTTCGGAAATGCTCGAACTTATTGTTCTCGAATAAGACTCGAAAGCATTCACTAGAGTATAATTAATGTACGCTTTTAAATCACTAGGCACTGAAAAAAAAAAAAAAATATTGATATTAGTTTTTTTGAAATTTTCTAATGAATAAAAAAATAAATAAAATGGAATTGAAGTTAAATAGATCTTAGGGCCGAAAGGCATTAGCATTAAGTATTATTGTTTAACTTAGAGTGTCCATATGGGACCAGTAAGTTAGTTGTAAGTTATGGTTAATTAGGCTAGTTTTATGAATTTTTGTCTAGCTTTAAGATAGTTTTAAGAATGAATTAATAAAAATGAATTAAAAAAAAAAAAAAAAAAAAAAATCACTAGGCACTGAGCTAAATTCTCTAGTCTCAGTATTTGAATTTGTGTTCCCCTTTTCGGGAATATGAGTATTTCGAATCGTTTGGATACTGTGATCCGACTCTACGAAATCTGCACCTAAGCCGCTTAAACTACTATAGGTAGGAGCTCTTACTGAATTTGACTCCGATGAGGTATTTAGCGGTCCAATACCGGACGTATCATTTAAGAGATTATCATCTATATCTCGTGGTTGTGGTTGTTCTAGCAATGGTTCCATATTTTGAACTAAATTTTCCACTTGGCTAACGCTTGCTTGTGGTGTTCGAGCAATGAGCGGGCGTGAATGTAAAGCATCATCCATGTCAACCAAACCTGGATTCTGACTGGTGGCTTGAGCGGTTGTAAAGAGGGGTACTTCGGTAGATTGAAGATGACCTAACTCACTTCGGCTTGCGCTTTTGTTGTTATTGTTAACACTTGGAACGGATGTGTTGAGCGGAACTCTCGGACTTAGTCCTGTAAGTAATAGTTCTTGACCGCTTGGGTTTAACCTAGCCGATTCTCTAGTACCTTTCTTTTTGATTGCACCAGTTTTAGAAGACATTTTTGTATATAGTTGTTAAAATTCGAAATGTATGTTTATGTATATATGTATGTTTATTTTAATATCAATTGTTTTTGTGTGATGATTTTATGATGAATTTCAGTAAGTTGTACTAGACTGTACTTATGTAACTACGAAAAAATTTAAGAATTTATAACGTAAATATTATAAATTTGAAAAAATTAACAAAATTGATTTCGAATTAACGAAACAGATATAATGAAACAAAAAATATGAAAATGTAACGAAGATGTTGTAAATAACCAAGAATTGTAATGTTTTAAAAAAGAAATAATAAATTAATTAATGACAACCAAAGAAAAATATAAAACAAAAGAAATGTAATAATTAAATAAATAATCAAACCAAACAAAAAAATAACGAAATGAAAAGAAATTTGTTCAAACAAAAACAAATTATGTAAAATAGGAAAAACACTAAGTAACAATCTGAGATAATTGTATAATCTGTTATTACATATATCAATACTATGTAATAACAACCAATCGAAAAGCAAAATGAAAAGATATTTGTTTTCAAAAAAAACAAAGATTTTTTTATGTTTTCGAATACAATATCAAAAACAAAACAAAAAATAACAAAAAAAAATAAAGAAAGTTTAAGTAAAGAAAAACAAGGCAATAATCGAAAATTATTGTTCACCTGATATGTCCTAAACTTTATTGTACAAACAATAATAATAATGAAACAAATAGTAGCGAAAAAAAATTATTTTCAAAAAAAATAAAGTTTTTCGAATGTTTTCGAATTCAAAAAAACAAGACAACAATAAATAAGGATCAGCTATATATATACGGTGAGCCCATAAATATGATTTAGACCAAAAGTATGAAAAAGTACTCAAAAAAAATGTTATTAGATTTAAGTATTCTTATTTACTTTAATAAATAAGAAAAATGCTTTTGAAAATGTTGTTTTATTTTTTTATTGGATGTGATTTCATATGTCATTTTGGGGATGCTTCAGGTAACTGATTCGGTGGTGAAAGTTTTTGTCGGATACGGTGAGCTGAAACGACGGTGGTAATATGGGATTTTCGAAGACTGTCGGACGGACTAATGTTGAAGATTTTCCCTCTAAGTGGTAAGTAGGAACATGAAATAGAAACGAGAGACAAAAATTTTCGTTGCTATCCAATTGTATTCGCAATTCTATAATGGCCTGTGACCTTAAATAGAAGACATAATACAACTAGATAAACACACACACAAAAAGAGAAAAAAAAGTATTTGTGCTACTGTGCGACATTACGTCACCAAATACAGGTCACAAAACTTTGAAGGAAAACAAGACGATTGATTGAAAATTAAAAAATGAGAAGATAGAAAAGTAAAAATGTTGTTTCTTTAACATTAAAGGATGGGTATCGACAATCAAAAACAGATGGTTAATTGTTGTTGTTATCATCCTCTTGTTGGCTCGTCGCAAGTGAAAGTGGTATGTTGCAAAAATGAACTTTCCCGATCACGACATACGAGTTTCTGAGGACAATAACAAAAACAATTTGGAATGCTAAAATTTGGGAATAAAGGTAAACAAAAACAAAGACTAACGTTGTGGGCGCCATTTGTAATGAGAGAGATGCTTTTTCAAATAAGAAGATTTGTATGTTCTATGCCTGCGGGCTGGCATGCTAGTTTGTGCACGGCCGTTAGCTCGCCGGAAACGGTGTAGGATCTTGCCCACAAGCATAAATCGCCACTCATTACATTTAAACACATATCATGCCAAAAAAAAAGGATTTCCTCAAAAAAAAAGAAGAGTAATATAACGGACGGACATTACCACTAGAGGGTGCCGCGGTGTTTTTCGGCTTGGCCTATCCCACCCTACCTTGGAGGTCGTCGGCCGTAGTTTGACTCCCCCTTTACCATAGACTCACCTCGTTCACTGCTCGCTTACCGAATCCTCACGTCACCGTCAGCATCCCCTGAAAATAAACGACTAGCAAGCCATCAAGCAGTTCGCTTGACCAATAACAAAGAAACTTTGGTTCATCTTATAACGTTTACAAATAAACTTTATTAAAGGATTTTATTTTAGGAAAATTAGGTTCATTCATATTTTTCTTTCTTATTTTGAATTATTAATTTTAAACATAAATATAGTAAATTATTAATAACGCCTAGTGGCGAGGAATTACAATTAGTTGTTACAAAAATCTACAACATACCCAACAAAAAAATTCTCTTTATCCGTAATGTATATATATATATACTATATATATATATATATATAAATATGTATATCTTCCTTATTCCTAGGTATATCTAAATTTTACTTCCCTTTTCTTTTGTTACGTTTTCCTTTTTTTTTTTTTTCCTTTTACCGACCTAGGCACACTCAAAGGGTGGACTAGCTACCCTACCTAAAATGAGCTCACTTTAGAAGGAGGTGGAATCCGTTCCCGAGATCCTATTTTACATATAAGTTATAAAAAGGGAAATAAACTTTATTTCACCCCAAAATTAATTGAGCGTAATTAATTAAGTTTTAAATAATTCCTCAAAACCAGGAGTTTTACAAAATTAAATTAATTATTAAATTCACTAGAAACAACAAAAAAAAACTGAACCTAATTGTTTTAGGTCGATGGATAAATAAAGGTTCTGGTTAACCTTCAGGTGACCTTTGAATTGGATAGGTTTATATTGTCTCAAGTTTCCTCTGTCGGGAATATCCGAGACTCAATGGTTGTAGATAAGAAATACAAAAAATCGAATCGGCGATCACCACTACCTCTTGACGGTAGCAGGTTGCAAATGACTTGGTGATCGCCTGAAGAATAAATCCCTATGGGCACAATATATTTAAAACACTTATTCAATCTCACATTATATGACTCACCGATTGATTATATTGGTTTTTCTTTTCTTACGTAGTCTCGTCCCTCCCTTGTTCTGAATTTGGTTTTATCTACCATATATATCTGTTATTCCTCATATGTCTATCTGGGTACCTATGGGTAATTCAGCAAACTGGTACCACCGTCCGTCGTGCGCTTCCCACTATGTTGACTTATGTACACTTTTTTTTTCCGAAAAATCAAATTAATTTATTTAAAATATATCATCTATTATTTTTCAAGGCAATTACCTCAATTTCTTAATTAACTTAGCTTAAGATAACTGCCCCTTTATTTAGAGCAAACAATTTTTTTATAATTTAAATTGAATTATGAAAACGAAAAGGAACGGAAGTACCTACTAGTACTAGGTTTTAATTTTGTCGGTTCGACTGGTTGGCGCACTATGAATCGGCAACTTTTATTTTTTTTTGGCTTACCCCTTTTTTTTCATTTCTCCCCAGTTCCGTTTATTTGCCAAAGCGGTTAAATCATCCTATCAAATCTTCCAATCATCGAAGTACATAATTTCTTATTCCTACCGTTCAAACACCAGACATTGAACGCACTCAGTTCTCCGAAAATAACCGGTTGGAAAGGAAGAAGGTTATCGATAAGTTTTATTGACAATTTTATAGAATGATTACTTCTATGTATATAATTCTTCATCCTAATACTATTTTAGGATTGTTAAAATCAATAATTCTCTAACAATTTATCTTTAAAAGATAAAAATTGCAAGCAACTTTGGCAAGCAGAGCATTTAGACGAACAACAGCGACATCTGTTATTTGATGTTATAACTTCCAATTGTTGGATTTGTCGAATTTCTGAGCGCTTTCCATTCTAAGTGGCCATCATGGATTTTGACAGAGTAAGACCACCGCTCATGCGTAGCGAGAGCAAAGAGATGAGCTATAATAGGCATCAACTGTCAAGTCTCAATAAAATTAAAGTAAACAAACAAGAAAACTAGCTGCACGGAATTCGCAGTGCATACATTTTTATTTCGGGTTTATTCAGATAAGTATAAAAAAAAACCTTTTAATTTGAATTTGATTCTTTGTTTCTTGTTTCTTGTATTTAGGAAACAATCCAATCCGAGAAGGTTCGGGCCATTAGCAGCAGATTACGAAGATTTCTACAATAAGGTAAGTGTTATACATAGGTATGAAATTATTTCCTTTATAAAGCTGTATTATTCAATTTTAATTTTCAGGTGTTCACAACAATGTTTTGGTGGAAACTAATTCAAAAGATTATGTGGATGAAATGCTTCAAAACTCCAGCAAACTAAAAGGTACTGGCATGTTAATTCACCGAGACTTTCCATTAGAAAAGCGAAAAGTGCGACAATCATTGCTACGTGTTAGAAAGGCAATTAAAAATTGTAAACAAACTGAGGATGTACAAATAAAAGGTGGAACATTGGTGGCGGCAGGGAGAAACTTCAACTGGTGCAGAGAGAAGGGGCTTCTTTCTTCCTTACTATCTGGTAACGATATTTTTAATTGTGATTTTATTTTCATAATAGCAGCAAAATACTTATCACAAGATTCAGATAAACTTTTCGGCAACTTTTATTTTTTTTTGGCTTACCCCTTTTTTTTCATTTCTCCCCAGTTCCGTTTATTTGCCAAAGCGGTTAAATCATCCTATCAAATCTTCCAATCATCGAAGTACATAATTTCTTATTCCTACCGTTCAAACACCAGACATTGAACGCACTCAGTTCTCCGAAAATAACCGGTTGGAAAGGAAGAAGGTTATCGATAAGTTTTATTGACAATTTTATAGAATGATTACTTCTATGTATATAATTCTTCATCCTAATACTATTTTAGGATTGTTAAAATCAATAATTCTCTAACAATTTATCTTTAAAAGATAAAAATTGCAAGCAACTTTGGCAAGCAGAGCATTTAGACGAACAACAGCGACATCTGTTATTTGATGTTATAACTTCCAATTGTTGGATTTGTCGAATTTCTGAGCGCTTTCCATTCTAAGTGGCCATCATGGATTTTGACAGAGTAAGACCACCGCTCATGCGTAGCGAGAGCAAAGAGATGAGCTATAATAGGCATCAACTGTCAAGTCTCAGTAAAATTAAAGTAAACAAACAAGAAAACTAGCTGCACGGAATTCGCAGTGCATACATTTTTATTTCGGGTTTATTCAGATAAGTATAAAAAAAAAACCTTTTAATTTGAATTTGATTCTTTGTTTCTTGTTTCTTGTATTTAGGAAACAATCCAATCCGAGAAGGTTCGGGCCATTAGCAGCAGATTACGAAGATTTCTACAATAAGGTAAGTGTTATACATAGGTATGAAATTATTTCCTTTATAAAGCTGTATTATTCAATTTTAATTTTCAGGTGTTCACAACAATGTTTTGGTGGAAACTAATTCAAAAGATTATGTGGATGAAATGCTTCAAAACTCCAGCAAACTAAAAGGTACTGGCATGTTAATTCACCGAGACTTTCCATTAGAAAAGCGAAAAGTGCGACAATCATTGCTACGTGTTAGAAAGGCAATTAAAAATTGTAAACAAACTGAGGATGTACAAATAAAAGGTGGAACATTGGTGGCGGCAGGGAGAAACTTCAACTGGTGCAGAGAGAAGGGGCTTCTTTCTTCCTTACTATCTGGTAACGATATTTTTAATTGTGATTTTATTTTCATAATAGCAGCAAAATACTTATCACAAGATTCAGATAAACCTTGTTTTCTATCTGACAATTCTCTTAATATTTGGTAATCTGACTTACAACTTCTATTATGAAGCAATAATGCTTCACGCATTGATGGCCAATCTGGTTGGTGATTGGTTTTATGAAATTGATAATACCAGGTTGCGGCATCACCTGTTAGTGTGAGATGAAGTTGTTTAAGAATTTCAGACCAAGGACAATTATATTGTTGTTGCAATGTCTCAAGCCGGAAGATAAAGTCTTCAACAGACAAGTTCTCTGGTGTACCATCAAACTTCAAATTCCATCTATCAATTTTTATAACATCTTTATAGCTTCTATTATAATAGTTATTGTTCGGTATCATAGGACTTTGTTGAGAACTGATCATATTTCCAACTTCGGGATTATATGATGGGAATTGAACTTGAGGTTGCACTTCGGGATTGGGTATTAAACCTTGGATAGGCTTGAATGCGAAGGATGTTTGCGAAACCGCCGGAATGTTGGTTTGCTGAAAATTTTGAGTCGGTATCTGACTCTGTTGTTGAGGGTACTCGTAACTAGGATTTTGAGGAAATTGTTGCTGTTGTATCGGAGAAATAGTAGGTGGAGGTGGAGGTGGTTTTAATGCAAGATTATTAAATTGTTGAGGTGGGAAACTATTGCTGGATTGCTGTTGTTGGATTTGATGATTTTGATATGTTTGTTGGTTTTGAAGGTAATTTTTCTGGAATTGAGAGTTATTGTAATTTGGTTGTTGCATATTAATGTAATTTTGTTGATGGGGATTATTGAGATTCTGGAATGTTTGTTGTTGGAAGGGATTCTTTTGATAAACTTGTTGGCTATTCGGATTTGCAATATTATGCTGGGGTTGTGAATTTTGTTGAAGGTATTTTGTATTTTGTTTTGTTTGTTGAGTTTTAGATTTTTGATGTTGTGGATTCGGCTCTGTGGCCTTTTTATTCCCGGTAGGGTTTTGGAAGGTCTTAATAGGGGGTTCTTCTCTTCTTAAAGGAAGAGTTGCTTTATTGATATCGCTAAGAAATTCTAAAAAATCAGATCTAACAGTTTTCTGGACACTTTCGGAAATGCTCGAACTTATTGTTCTCGAATAAGACTCGAAAGCATTCACTAGAGTATAATTAATGTACGCTTTTAAATCACTAGGCACTGAGCTAAATTCTCTAGTCTCAGTATTTGAATTTGTGTTCCCCTTTTCGGGAATATGAGTATTTCGAATCGTTTGGATACTGTGATCCGACTCTACGAAATCTGCACCTAAGCCGCTTAAACTACTATAGGTAGGAGCTCTTACTGAATTTGACTCCGATGAGGTATTTAGCGGTCCAATACCGGACGTATCATTTAAGAGATTATCATCTATATCTCGTGGTTGTGGTTGTTCTAGCAATGGTTCCATATTTTGAACTAAATTTTCCACTTGGCTAACGCTTGCTTGTGGTGTTCGAGCAATGAGCGGGCGTGAATGTAAAGCATCATCCATGTCAACCAAACCTGGATTCTGACTGGTGGCTTGAGCGGTTGTAAAGAGGGGTACTTCGGTAGATTGAAGATGACCTAACTCACTTCGGCTTGCGCTTTTGTTGTTATTGTTAACACTTGGAACGGATGTGTTGAGCGGAACTCTCGGACTTAGTCCTGTAAGTAATAGTTCTTGACCGCTTGGGTTTAACCTAGCCGATTCTCTAGTACCTTTCTTTTTGATTGCACCAGTTTTAGAAGACATTTTTGTATATAGTTGTTAAAATTCGAAATGTATGTTTATGTATATATGTATGTTTATTTTAATATCAATTGTTTTTGTGTGATGATTTTATGATGAATTTCAGTAAGTTGTACTAGACTGTACTTATGTAACTACGAAAAAATTTAAGAATTTATAACGTAAATATTATAAATTTGAAAAAATTAACAAAATTGATTTCGAATTAACGAAACAGATATAATGAAACAAAAAATATGAAAATGTAACGAAGATGTTGTAAATAACCAAGAATTGTAATGTTTTAAAAAAGAAATAATAAATTAATTAATGACAACCAAAGAAAAATATAAAACAAAAGAAATGTAATAATTAAATAAATAATCAAACCAAACAAAAAAATAACGAAATGAAAAGAAATTTGTTCAAACAAAAACAAATTATGTAAAATAGGAAAAACACTAAGTAACAATCTGAGATAATTGTATAATCTGTTATTACATATATCAATACTATGTAATAACAACCAATCGAAAAGCAAAATGAAAAGATATTTGTTTTCAAAAAAAACAAAGATTTTTTTATGTTTTCGAATACAATATCAAAAACAAAACAAAAAATAACAAAAAAAAATAAAGAAAGTTTAAGTAAAGAAAAACAAGGCAATAATCGAAAATTATTGTTCACCTGTTATGTCCTAAACTTTATTGTACAAACAATAATAATAATGAAACAAATAGTAGCGAAAAAAAATTATTTTCAAAAAAAATAAAGTTTTTCGAATGTTTTCGAATTCAAAAAAACAAGACAACAATAAATAAGGATCAGCTATATATATACGGTGAGCCCATAAATATGATTTAGACCAAAAGTATGAAAAAGTACTCAAAAAAAATGTTATTAGATTTAAGTATTCTTATTTACTTTAATAAATAAGAAAAATGCTTTTGAAAATGTTGTTTTATTTTTTTATTGGATGTGATTTCCAGGGGCGATTCCTCATAGTTAGCTGGTTTAGCGGCGCTAAACCAAGAATTTTAGAATAAATATAATTTTCTAATATGTATGTATATTATTTGGTAATTGAATTACTCAACAGCTGACTATAATGTTAAAAAATTCAGTTGTAGTTACATTATATGCAACTTTTCTACAAATCTTCATTTTATGAAATAAAACTCGCATACAATAATTTATCTTAAAGCATTGGGCTTTGGGCATCGCAAAAATTTGCGCTACCAAATTTCATACATTCATTTCATGAAATAAAACTCGCATACAATAATTTATCTTAAAGCATTGGGCTTTGGGCAGCGCAAAAATTTGCGCTACCAAATTTCATACATTCCACACACACAGATTTATGCACACATTCGAAAAAAACCCTATAAAAATAAACAGAAGGGTGAGCGCAAATAAAAGCGATAACCCGGCGAAGTATACGAGACGACACATTAAAGGCACACAACTGACACAAAAGACAAGTTGGACGAGTCGCAACCATGAGTTTGATGTCTCCTTTCTTTATACATCGTATGGACTATGTGAGGAAAAACAAGACCGACGACGAATCGAACATGATCGTCGAAATTCATATCATATCATATTCGTTTTTAAAAGAAGAAAATTGTGTTATCTATTTTAATTTGTGTGAATTATGTTCGTTGTTTAGCGCTCTTTTTAGAGATAATACTGATTTTTGGTGTCGATGTGTGGGGAAGGAGAAAATGGAACACAGGTGGTGTTTGAGTTTAATAGGCGGATTTTTCAAAAGTTTAATAAGAAATAGTTTTTGTGTGAAAGCGTTTTTTATCTTGAAAGGAAGCAAGTGCATTTTATTATAAATAGTGTTTTATTAGTTGAATATTGGATGTGTTATGATCGGTATGATTTTTATGTTTATATTTCTTATTGCAATTATTATTAACATAATTCCATACCAATTCATACATGCTAGAGGGTAGGCTACTTGATTTTTTTAGAACAGCTCAAATCAAAACAAGCGTTTAATTTTTAATGGAAGACATTTTTTTAAATAACAGTAGTACCTACTTACAACTAAGAATTATAAGCGGGCTCAAGTCAAACTATTAAGTCAAAATTTGGAAACAAATGAATAAAAATCAGTTTGAAGTCTAATTTTTCAAAGTTTTAATTAAGTATCTACAATACATACATACATTTTTACTTGCGACATATAAGAACTATGTATATGGCGAGTATTGGTTCCGTAAAAAAATTCGAACTCGGAATTTGAATCAAACAAGGCATTAGAATGGTAGAAATTTTAATCAAACAAGGCATTAGAATGGTAGAGGGTGGGTCCCCTACTTACGTCCATCTGTCTGTCTGCCCTCATCTCTACATTCCAAACTATTGGGTCGATTGAGTTCAAAAAGGAAAATTAAGGTTTTAAGCAGATTCGCTTTAGGCGTTTTTTTATTTTTTTTTCTAAGAGTAAAAATAACAGTAGTTCCATACAAATGCCAAAAATCGAATAACCAACCGAAAGATTTTTACTAAATTTTACCTTAATTTTTTTCTTAACTTAATTTCTTTCTATAGAAAAATAATTGCTTGGTATTGTTTCAGAAGGGTACTCAAGAACTAATGAACCAATATCAATAATTTTTTTCGTCACAAGCTCTTATAATGTCTTTATAATATTTGATGATCAATAATGTCAACATTTTTTTGGATTTTTATGAAAATTTAATTCGTTGCTTATTTATTCTTTAAGAAACACTGAAAACTATATGATAAATTTAACATTACCAGAACGAAAAAATAACAAATTAAGAGAACATAACGACTTACATATGTACCTGCATAGGATCAAATTCAATTCTTTTTCAATTAAAAAGTATAATAAAAATTGTATGAAGTTTAATTTGCAAATAATTATATTCTATACAAATTTCTATTTCACTTTGAAGCCATGGAATTGTAATTCTTTGGCCATCTAGCTGGTTGGAATTATTAACCACTGTAAGTATAAAGAGCAGTGAATTCCAATCGACTGTTTTACTTTTAGCATGTATGAATCGGTACACTGTACGACTTAAGGACGGTGATTCAGATTATTTTTTGTTATTTTTTTTTGGATTTTGGATATTTTCGATTTAAATAATTATATATTAAAAAACAATTATTTAAACAATTTTGGGCATTTATAAAATAATGTATCAATCAATATACATAACTATACCATCATAATTTTCAATTTTTATAACTTGTGTATGGACACATTATATCCAGTTTTAGGCTATACTAAGTAGTTTTAAACAGATTCTTCTTTGTATGTTTAAAAATAGATACTTTATTTTAATGATATTGGTTTAAAAATAGGAACTTTTATTTTGATAGGAATTGAAATGGAATCCAATACTTATCAAGCAAAGACCATAATTGAACAATTACTAGAAAAACCATTTAGAACAAGATCGTTTTCGGAGAAGCTAATAGTAGTCAATAATGGGCGTCCATGTCCAAAGCTTACAGATTTAAAAAAACACATAAGGAAAGACACAGAGAGTATACTCGAACCTTTAGCGAAAATCAATATTTATTGAACTATCTTTTTGAATAAAATGAATTATTATTCTTGAAAAAGTATTTTGATTTTCTAGAAGACCAGTAGCTAACCCTAAAATTATGACCAGGAATCGCCACTGGTGATTTCATATGTCATTTTGGGGATGCTTCAGGTAACTGATTCGGTGGTGAAAGTTTTTGTCGGATACGGTGAGCTGAAACGACGGTGGTAATATGGGATTTTCGAAGACTGTCGGACGGACTAATGTTGAAGATTTTCCCTCTAAGTGGTAAGTAGGAACATGAAATAGAAACGAGAGACAAAAATTTTCGTTGCTATCCAATTGTATTCGCAATTCTATAATGGCCTGTGACCTTAAATAGAAGACATAATACAACTAGATAAACACACACACAAAAAGAGAAAAAAAAGTATTTGTGCTACTGTGCGACATTACGTCACCAAATACAGGTCACAAAACTTTGAAGGAAAACAAGACGATTGATTGAAAATTAAAAAATGAGAAGATAGAAAAGTAAAAATGTTGTTTCTTTAACATTAAAGGATGGGTATCGACAATCAAAAACAGATGGTTAATTGTTGTTGTTATCATCCTCTTGTTGGCTCGTCGCAAGTGAAAGTGGTATGTTGCAAAAATGAACTTTCCCGATCACGACATACGAGTTTCTGAGGACAATAACAAAAACAATTTGGAATGCTAAAATTTGGGAATAAAGGTAAACAAAAACAAAGACTAACGTTGTGGGCGCCATTTGTAATGAGAGAGATGCTTTTTCAAATAAGAAGATTTGTATGTTCTATGCCTGCGGGCTGGCATGCTAGTTTGTGCACGGCCATTAGCTCGCTGGAAACGGTGTAGGATCTTGCCCACAAGCATAAATCGCCACTCATTACATTTAAACACATATCATGCCAAAAAAAAAGGATTTCCTCAAAAAAAAAGAAGAGTAATATAACGGACGGACATTACCACTAGAGGGTGCCGCGGTGTTTTTCGGCTTGGCCTATCCCACCCTACCTTGGAGGTCGTCGGCCGTAGTTTGACTCCCCCTTTACCATAGACTCACCTCGTTCACTGCTCGCTTACCGAATCCTCACGTCACCGTCAGCATCCCCTGAAAATAAACGACTAGCAAGCCATCAAGCAGTTCGCTTGACCAATAACAAAGAAACTTTGGTTCATCTTATAACGTTTACAAATAAACTTTATTAAAGGATTTTATTTTAGGAAAATTAGGTTCATTCATATTTTTCTTTCTTATTTTGAATTATTAATTTTAAACATAAATATAGTAAATTATTAATAACGCCTAGTGGCGAGGAATTACAATTAGTTGTTACAAAAATCTACAACATACCCAACAAAAAAATTCTCTTTATCCGTAATGTATATATATATATACTATATATATATATATATATAAATATGTATATCTTCCTTATTCCTAGGTATATCTAAATTTTACTTCCCTTTTCTTTTGTTACGTTTTCCTTTTTTTTTTTTTTCCTTTTACCGACCTAGGCACACTCAAAGGGTGGACTAGCTACCCTACCTAAAATGAGCTCACTTTAGAAGGAGGTGGAATCCGTTCCCGAGATCCTATTTTACATATAAGTTATAAAAAGGGAAATAAACTTTATTTCACCCCAAAATTAATTGAGCGTAATTAATTAAGTTTTAAATAATTCCTCAAAACCAGGAGTTTTACAAAATTAAATTAATTATTAAATTCACTAGAAACAACAAAAAAAAACTGAACCTAATTGTTTTAGGTCGATGGATAAATAAAGGTTCTGGTTAACCTTCAGGTGACCTTTGAATTGGATAGGTTTATATTGTCTCAAGTTTCCTCTGTCGGGAATATCCGAGACTCAATGGTTGTAGATAAGAAATACAAAAAATCGAATCGGCGATCACCACTACCTCTTGACGGTAGCAGGTTGCAAATGACTTGGTGATCGCCTGAAGAATAAATCCCTATGGGCACAATATATTTAAAACACTTATTCAATCTCACATTATATGACTCACCGATTGATTATATTGGTTTTTCTTTTCTTACGTAGTCTCGTCCCTCCCTTGTTCTGAATTTGGTTTTATCTACATATATATCTGTTATTCCTCATATGTCTATCTGGGTACCTATGGGTAATTCAGCAAACTGGTACCACCGTCCGTCGTGCGCTTCCCACTATGTTGACTTATGTACACTTTTTTTTTCCGAAAAATCAAATTAATTTATTTAAAATATATCATCTATTATTTTTCAAGGCAAGTACCTCAATTTCTTAATTAACTTAGCTTAAGATAACTGCCCCTTTATTTAGAGCAAACAATTTTTTTATAATTTAAATTGAATTATGAAAACGAAAAGGAACGGAAGTACCTACTAGTACTAGGTTTTAATTTTGTCGGTTCGACTGGTTGGCGCACTATGAATCGGCAACTTTTATTTTTTTTTGGCTTACCCCTTTTTTTTCATTTCTCCCCAGTTCCGTTTATTTGCCAAAGCGGTTAAATCATCCTATCAAATCTTCCAATCATCGAAGTACATAATTTCTTATTCCTACCGTTCAAACACCAGACATTGAACGCACTCAGTTCTCCGAAAATAACCGGTTGGAAAGGAAGAAGGTTATCGATAAGTTTTATTGACAATTTTATAGAATGATTACTTCTATGTATATAATTCTTCATCCTAATACTATTTTAGGATTGTTAAAATCAATAATTCTCTAACAATTTATCTTTAAAAGATAAAAATTGCAAGCAACTTTGGCAAGCAGAGCATTTAGACGAACAACAGCGACATCTGTTATTTGATGTTATAACTTCCAATTGTTGGATTTGTCGAATTTCTGAGCGCTTTCCATTCTAAGTGGCCATCATGGATTTTGACAGAGTAAGACCACCGCTCATGCGTAGCGAGAGCAAAGAGATGAGCTATAATAGGCATCAACTGTCAAGTCTCAATAAAATTAAAGTAAACAAACAAGAAAACTAGCTGCACGGAATTCGCAGTGCATACATTTTTATTTCGGGTTTATTCAGATAAGTATAAAAAAAAACCTTTTAATTTGAATTTGATTCTTTGTTTCTTGTTTCTTGTATTTAGGAAACAATCCAATCCGAGAAGGTTCGGGGCCATTAGCAGCAGATTACGAAGATTTCTACAATAAGGTAAGTGTTATACATAGGTATGAAATTATTTCCTTTATAAAGCTGTATTATTCAATTTTAATTTTCAGGTGTTCACAACAATGTTTTGGTGGAAACTAATTCAAAAGATTATGTGGATGAAATGCTTCAAAACTCCAGCAAACTAAAAGGTACTGGCATGTTAATTCACCGAGACTTTCCATTAGAAAAGCGAAAAGTGCGACAATCATTGCTACGTGTTAGAAAGGCAATTAAAAATTGTAAACAAACTGAGGATGTACAAATAAAAGGTGGAACATTGGTGGCGGCAGGGAGAAACTTCAACTGGTGCAGAGAGAAGGGGCTTCTTTCTGACAGATCAGATGGCTGCGTGATTCTCGCTGAATTGTATGCGGGATTCAGTCTGTCAAATTAAGAGCTTTTACGATCTACAAAAAGTGCATCGATATTCAACGGAAGCGGGGAAAACAAAGAGGGAAATGTCAAAATAAATAGTAAACCGCCAAGAAATATGCAACGAAATTTAAGCTTACATTCTGCATGAGAAAGAAACGTCTGCCAGATTCAAAATTTAGAGTTAGAAGCAGAGATCCAAAATAACCGTTGACCTTTATTTTCAATCGGTTTCTCACTGAGATTTATTTAATTCGCCAATTTCATTTTGGTCTTGGTCTGTGATTTATTTTTAAAAATTAATTTTTTAGGTCTTTGTGGTAGATTTATCATTTAAGTTCGCAAATATCTCTTATCTGTTGACTTATTGAACTAAAAATAAATGGAAATGGTTAACCTTAAACCTTTTTCGTAGAAAATAAATCAAAAATGGTTAAAATGATAAATAATATGATTTTCTTTAGTTTGCAAGTAAAAAAAGTTAATTCTTAATTATTAAGCCTAACTAAAAGTAAACTCTCAAGAGTTTTTGGATTTAAATTATATCTTCTTTAACTAAGTATAAAACTTAGAGAAGAAAACGCCCTTTCCACAGATACTTGCGTTGCTGGAACGCCCAGTACAACCAGAGCGATCTCAAAAATGTTAGGAGACTTTAATTTTAGATTTTGAAAAAATGAAAGAATGTTAGTGTCTACGAGGGTAGACCGAATCAAAATTTTCGATGTCCACGTATAATTTTAAAAGTGTTTCGTTATTACTGACGTCACTCCAAATGAGATTTTTTTTTTCTCTCAGCAATAAGTGGTCACCGGTTAACCAAAACCGAAAAAAAGTCAAAATAAAAGTTTCTCTCTCAGAAACCGAAAAAAAAAAAAAATTGAGTAAACTGGTTATTAAGTGATCATTTTTGTAAATCTCAACAAGTGAGAGTAATTTAGGAGACCTTTCAAAAGGTTGAGATTTACTTTTGATCTCTGGTTAGAAGTAAGTAATTTAAAATTATTGTCGTATAATGTAGGGGGTTTAAAAATAAACTACTTTTTCCATCTTTTTTTAATTATATAAATAGCTTTGATTATTTTTTTCTATGTGAAACACATGTAATGCCAAACAATTATGGAGAATTTGAAAAGTTTTTCATAGATTTCAAATTATTTTGGATCCCAGCAACACGAGTACATACTCGTGGGCGGGCAATTGGTGGATATCTTTTAGGATATAAATCTGTTGATACAAGCTGTAGCTTTATTACAATTGACAACCATACAGCTTTAAAAATTACCTTATTAGATGAATTTTATTATGTTTTTCCAATATATTTAAATTGCAATAATTGGGATGAAGATTTTTGTAGTTTAAGTAACCTATTAAATACTGCAAGCAACAATAATATAATGGTAATTGGTGATTTTAATGCGCGGTTAGGAGAGGAACAGATTGAAAGTGATACGATGGTTTTTGATGAGCACTTTAAATTGACTAGACATTCAAAAGACAAGATAGTGAACGGAAACGGAAAAAAATTATTAGATCTTTTTCAGAGTTTCGATATTTTTATATTAAATGGTTCAATTAACGGTGACATGGCAGGGGAATTGACATTTATAGGAGGGCCAGGTTCCTCGGTTGCTGACTATTGCGGAATAAGTGGCAATTGGTTTCAAAAGATCTTTGATTTTAATGTGGGTACATTAAGTTTTTCGGACCATATACCTTTAACAGTAGCCATTACTACAAAAAAAGTAAGACCAGAAACCGATATCATTCTTCTGCCTAAACTCTTATGGAAAGAACGGGATAAGCTCAATTATCATGCGAGACTGGATGAAATTATTCAACAAACCGATTTTAGCTCAGTTAGTCTTAATGAGCAAATTGATCTTTTCACCAATGCTATTAAAAATTCGGTTACGTCAACTGATAAAATGTGTGTTGTCAGAGGAAAACAAAAATGGTTCGATTCAGATTGCGAGAAAGCTAGAGTTAAGTCCTTCAAATTGCTAAAGCTTGCAAAAACTCGAAACGGAGATTTATTCCGCAAATCTTATGTTCGAGCCAACAGTTATTACAAAGAACTTTGTAAAAGTAAAAAACAAGAATACTTTTCGAAAATTGCAACGGATTTAAATAATGTAAGAGATTCCACCCATTTTTGGAAAATTGTTAAGGAACTTAATGGAACAAAGTTTAAGATTGGTAAAATTTTATATGCCAATATACTAGCTCATTATTTTAAGACTCTACTTAACCATATTTTCACTTCAAATCCTGTGCAGTACGCTGAAAATCTTGTAGATGTAAACGCGTTAGACGAAGATATAAGCTTAGAAGAGATACGCAATGTTTTAAACAAAGCGAAGGACAATAAGGCCCCAGGGAATGATAGGGTTCCTTACGAGTTTTTCAAAAATGCTCCTCATAATTTCATAGAGAAATTAGCGAAGTCATATTCTCAAATACTACATACGGGAGAAGTACCTGAAAGTTTTAAAAAATCAATAGTCTTTCCAATACATAAGAAAGGTGATATAAATAGGGTCGAGAATTATAGAGGCATTTCTTTTATGAATAGTATTGCTAAAATATTTACCGGCATCCTCTTACATAGGCTTGAAGATTGGGAAGCGGAAAACAGATTACTTAACGAGTTTCAAGCAGGCTTTCGTGCAGGTTATTCAACCTCTTTACTGTTCAAAACATAGTTGATTCTTATCTTGAAAACAGAAAAAAATTGTATGCTATATTTATTGATTTTAAAGCGGCTTTTGATAGTATAGATCGGAGATCACTTTTTTATAAATTAAGTATGCTAGGAATTTCATCGAAAGTTCTAAATGTTTTGAAGAATATGTACGAAAATACTTTGTCAGCAGTTTGGGATGGAGAGAAAATGTCAGGATGGTTCCAAACTTTAAGTGGGGTCCGGCAAGGATGCTTATTGTCTCCTTTGCTTTTTGCATTATATATAAATGATATAGTGGATGCCTTTCCAAACGGAATTCGAGTTGCAGGAATAACAATAAAATGTTTGTTATATGCCGACGACTTATTATTGTTAGCTGACACACCGGATAGCCTACAGCTTATGGTAAACAAATTAAGTATATATTGTGAAAGGTGGAATTTGGTGATAAATACGGCAAAGTCTAAGGTAATGATTTTCAAACCAAGTAGAGGTAGGCATTGTAGGAATGGGAAATGGGTCTTAAATGGAGAAAACTTAGAAGTTGTTGATGAATATAACTATCTTGGCATGATATTCACACCCAACCTAAACCCAAATAAGCACTTCCACTTTAAATTTAAACAATCGATGGCTGCTATAAATTCAACTTGGAAATCCCTGTTTTAAAACAGAAAAGTTGCACATAGCGTTAAGTTCAAAGTATTCGAAGCAGCTTTAAGGTCAATAATGACTTATGGCTCTCAAATATCAAATATGGGGATATCAACAGTATGATGTGGTGGAAAAATTGCAACGGTTTTTTCTTAAAAAAAACTTTTTACTTACCACCGACAAATCCCAATTATATGATTCTTCTTGAAACCGGACTGCCACCTGTATATCTCTTTACTTTAAGAATGCACTTCGAGTATGTTATGAAAGTTCTTTCATTTAGTGACAACCGTCTACCAAAGATTCTTGCAAAACACAGCATACAAAAAAATATCAGCTAGTTTAAAAAATTAAAGGATATATTCTTGTTGTGTGGGATATCTCTGGAATCTTTAGATGTTTTTAATGGATCTTTTAAGGAAAAATTAAAAAACATTCTAGAATTAACAGATGCTCGAATACGATCAGATCTAATAGAGGAAGCCAAGGGGTCATCGCGTCGATCTTTATACCCAAAACTTGAGTATAATTTGAACGAATTCAATTATTTTACAGATGATTTGAGCTTGTTTGAAATTTCAAATATTTTCCGTGTTAGAGGAGAGCTACTCAATTTGAATTATAGACCTTACTTTAACGACCGGAGAACATTTTGCTCCTTGTGTAACCTGCAAGAGCAAGAAACATCCTATCACTTTTTATCTGTGTGTCCCATTTTAAAAGAATTGAGATTTGTATACTTTCAAAAAACAATACTAAATGAAGCAGAGTCGATACGTGTCCTAAATGGAGAAAACTGGAAAATCCTCGCCCAATATTGCATTGAAACCATAAAGTATAGAAAAGATTTTGTTGACGATTGACAAATTTTATAAAACTTTTTTTTTATTTTCCTTAAACGCATTGCATATATTCAATAAATATCCATGTTTGTTTGAGCAATTTATGAAAATTTTAATTAACATTGTAATTTAAATTATCTTATGTAAACCCCATATCATAGCATATATAATTTAAAATCACTTTTGTATAATATTTCTTAATTTAAAATAGAAAATTATGTTATTTTTATTAAAGCTTTTTAAAGAAATTTTTTTTTTGTAAAATTAAACATGTTAAAAATAAGTTGGCATCTGGCAGACGGTTTAAACCAAGGCCAAATTCTATTTATTATGTTTATAAACATTTATTGTAAACTTTATATTTGAACAGAAATAAATTATTCTATTCTATTCTGTAGTGTATTCCAGGCAGAAGTAATGGCGATTAAAGAGGCACTATCCTGGCTCAAAGAAAACGTTATATCTAGCAAGGATATACGAATCTTCTCGGACAGCCAAGCCGCTCTTAAATCTCTCGAGTCTGTCTCCACAAACTCACAAGTAGTCCACGATTGTCGATCATCTTTGAATGAGATGACAGAACAGTTTTATATTCACCTCATTTGGGTGCCGGGCCACAGAGACATTCCGGGAAATTGTAAAGCCGATGAGCTCGCCAAAAACGGAACACTTCTGCCTAATGTTAGACAAAAACATAGCATAGGAACACCACTTGCTACATGCAAATATCTTCTCAAACAGTATGCTCTAGAAGCAACAAATGCTAGATGGTCACAGAGTACCACCTGCCTAGCAACCAAGCAAATATGGCCAAGCATAGACTTAAATCGTAGTACCCGTGGCATGATGGTTAGTGCGTTGGACTGTCATGCGAGAGGTCTTGGGTTCGATCCCTGCCTGTGCCACCTTAATTAAAAAAAAAAAAAACGGGTACTGCCTCTTGCGAGGAATTGACAAATTCTCCAAGAGTAATGCTTGTCATGAAAAAGTGCTTTCTCAAATTAGCCGTTCGGATTCGGCATAAAACTGTAGGTCCCCTCCATCCCTGACAACAGTACTCGCACACAGGAATGGTTGAGAGTTGTAAGTCACTAGGCCCTGGTTCTCTACGGACTGTTGCGCCACCTAATTTTATTTATTATAGACTTAAATCGGTCAAAAGGCTTGATATCCTTGAGCAGACAAAATATTAGCTCTACAATTGGAGTAATAACAGGACACTGCCTCATAGGAAGACATGCTCTGAGGCTAGGGGTCTACACAAATGACTTCTGTAGAAGCTGCATGGACGAGGAGGAAGAGGAAACAGTCCAACACCTTCTATGTACATGTCCAGCACTCTCCATTAGAAGGAATAACTTTCTCGGTAATCCCTTCTTCGACAATACCAGTGAACTGGCAACGATTGACACAAAATGTCTCTCTAACTTTATTAAAAGCACAAAATGGTTTGTTTAATTTTCATTACTCTCCCATGATTAACCTCATTAGTGGTATTACAATGGACCCTTGAGGTCTAAGTGAGTCAATGACATCTGGACAGCCACTCCAACCTAACCTAACCTAGTGCAAGTGATAAATAACAAGCAAAGTTGGCAGTTATTTGACTTCCAGCGAGTGAAGTAATTTTTTTAATTTGTAATTTAAATATCTCCAAGTGTTTGAATATTAGCTAAGTTGGCATAGTGCCACTGTTTTAAATAAATAATCGTAGCCTAGTGGAGGTGGCGTCCGAAGACGAAGCCAGAGGTCGTGGGTTCGAGTCCCGGGCTGAGTCTACTAAAAATATTTATGCTTTTTTCCACAATCGTGAAATAGTGGATTTTATTGATTGGGAAGAGAAGCAGATGGAGAAGGAGAGGACAGCAGGGGTATCGAAAGATACCTCTGCCAAAAAAGCAGGCGATCTTACGGTGGTGCCACCAGCGGTACCGCAAACGACCGCAACAGCATCAGGTCTGGTCAGCCAGAAACCAAAAAAGAAAGTTAAAGAAACAAAGCCTAAATAAGGTTGAAAGAACCAATGTGGCTAAGCGGCAGGCTAATAAAAAAAAAATGGAAGGGAGTGGTAAAGGGGGCTTTACCACTGAGAGTGAGTTCTCAGACTACGCTGAGTCTGAGAAAACGGAATACATTTCCGAAGGTGGAGAGGGGCTCTTCAGGCCTCCGAATAGGGATTTAATCCTATCGGAGCCAGAGCCAGTCCCGCCGACAAACAAGGCTTTGGAGGTTGAGGCAGACCTCCAAGATGAAAAAGAACTGCTGCAGGCCCTTCAAGTCAAACATTAAGCCATCAGCCAGTACGAGCAAAGCCTCAACAAGCTCAAGGAGGAAATAGAGCCCCTCCTCAGTCAGCTAAAGCTGAAATAAGAGGCGCGCCGAAAGCAAGAGGCAGCCTAAAAACAACAGCAGAAAAAACAACAGCAACAACAACCACAGCAGCAAAAACAGCCACAACCCAAGCCCGCTCCCAAAAACACAGGAGCGGAACAAAATAAAAAGAGGCCATCAGCAGTGACAGGCCCAATGTCCGAGAGCCCATCGACTTCGGCTAAGGCCAAACAACAGCAACAACAACAGCTACAACCAAGGCAGCAGTAACAGCAGCAGCAGCAACAGCTAAATCAACAAGAGCAACAGAAGCAGCAGCAGCAACAGCAGCAGCAACACCAGAAACAACCACAGACCAAGAAAGAAAAATACCACCAATAAGGACCCATAGAGTTGACCTGGACGACATAAAACAGGTATGTAAGTCGGCCACTAAGGGCAATTTTTTCATTAAAATCCTTAACGAAAAAGAAAAGAATTATTCGGTCCAGTGCTTCTTAGTGTCCAAATACAACTTAGTAAAAGGGTTACTAAAAGAAGCCACAGCTGATTTCTTCAGCTTCACGCCTAAAAGCGAAAAATTAAAGACGGTCCTACTGAAGGGCATAAGTTCCTGCACTGAACCGGAGGCGCTCTTAGCTGAGCTCCGCCAAAAAGCCATCGACTATCTCGATTTCATCGGGGTCAAGCCTTTCACTACGGTGAAGTCCAGGTGAGGGGGTTACAGGCTGCCAATGTTCCTCGTAACGTTATCGCCCCAAAGTAGTTTTGAGAGTCTGAGGGAAATCAAATGCCTCGACTATCAAGCCATACACTGGGAGACATTAAAAAGGCACGACGACATTTTACAACGTACGAAGTGCCAGAGGTTCGGCCATGCCGGAGCCAACTGCAATATGCAGTTGCGCTGCGTCAGGTGCTCCGAAACCCACATCAAGGGAGATTGCAAGCTGGGGAATGAGCGGGTTGAGGATTTGACCCAGCTCAAGTGTGTCCTTTGTGGAAACCAAGGGCACCAGGCTAGCTATAGGGGTTGCCCTAGAGTCCAACAAATGAAGTAAAAACAGGCCAGTCAAAAAGCCAAAGAAAGTCGAACAGTTCGACAGGCTCCAATACAAAAATTCGTGGATCCCAAATTTTCCTACGCCCAAATGGTGTCAGGGAATGGGAATACGAGACAGGCTCCACCAACGGTTGCCCCAAAGGCCCCAGAGCCTAAAGCACCAGAGGTGCAGATTGACATTGTAGCCTTGTTGTTGAGCATTCAAGGTCAACTAACAGGGCTGCAAAGTCAGATAAAGGAGCAAGGCAAAAGGGTAGATCATCTCTACTCTTTGTTGCCTGGCCTGGCGCAATTTAGACCATAATGGGCGCGCTGCCGGAGACGCGCCTAAAAGTCCTAGCTGTGAATGTAAATTCACTGATTAGGATTGAACGAAGAGGCAATATGTTCCAATTGTTGAAAGACTACAGTCCCGATGTGTTATGGCTAGCGAAACTAAGCTAAACCACAAACACAAAGGTCAACTAACAGAGCTGCAAAGTCAGATAAAGGAGCAAGGCAAAAGGGTAGATCATCTCTACTCTTTGTTGCCTGGCCTGGCGCAATTTAGACCATAATGGGAGCGCTGTGAATGTAAATTCACTGATTAGGATTGAACGAAGAGGCAATATGTTCCAATTGTTGAAAGACTACAGTCCCGATGTGTTATGGCTAGCGAAACTAAGCTAAACCACAAACACAAATTGACTCATAGAAATTACAATATCGTAAGAAGAGACCGGCCCGACTCCACTCAAGGGGGCGGTTTCGCTCTCTTTATACGAAAAGGCATTCATTATAAAGTCATATACAACAATGAATTGCGAAAGCTCAAGACGCTAGAAGTCTGCGTTGTATGCATCTCTCTCACTCAAGGGAGGCGGATGTATATGATTGCGGCTTATGCGGCTGGAGCTCCGCAGGTTACTTACTTTGCTTCAGAACTCGAGATTCTTTTTAGGGAATTGAAACTGAGCTTGGAAGAAAACTATTTCATCTTGGCCGGTGATTTGAACGCAAAACATGAAGATAGGGGAAATCAACATAGTAATCCCAGAGGTAACCATCTTTTTAATTTGATGAATCCTTACAGCGTTGAATATGGCGTCGACCTGCTGGCTACCGAAAAGCCATCGTATCCAAGAAGCGGCTCCTCTCTGGATCTTTTGTTGTACGACACAAGACTGACAGTTACAGACAAAGTGGGTAATCACCCTCGAAACTGCTTACAGACAGTCGAGTACGACAGTGATCACTGCGGACTGGCTGCTGTAATGCAGATTCCGAACGAACGCGTGGAGTTGGAGGAATACGTTGCAAAGCATTCTTACAATTACAGTAAGATGCGCTGGCCTCGTTTCACAAACACCTTAGTGAGAGAACTTCGTGCGATTGACATAGCTCCACCAAACAACAGAAACTGACAAATACGGAAATTCACCAACATTTACAACAGATGGACGAAACAATAAAACGAACGATGGAACGCACAATAAAAAGTAAAAAGAACGGGACAAAATGGACGCTTACGGAAACGCGACTATTGACGCACTACGTAAGCACAAGAGTGGCTTACTGACAAGACTCAAAAACTTGTACAGACGACTTACAGACCCACACGACTTGGAGGTTAGGACACTGAAGTCGTCAATAAAAAATGTCAATCTGTTGATTAAGGAGAACTACAGGTTATCAATTAACAAGTACTGGGACCGCAAGATCCGGTCAGTTAATTCCAGTGACCCTAGTATGTTCCCCAAAATCAACAAGATATTCAGGAAAAAAAACGATAATGACCTTCCGTGTCTGAAACTCCAAAGAACTGAAGAGAACAGAGACGTACTCAGGACAGCGCAAAAAGGTCCAGAAGAAGCCATCTTTGACGATGACTTTTATATAATTGAAGATCCGAAGGAAAAAGTGGAGGCGGTGGGAGCTGCTTTCCAGCAAGTGTACAAGGTGAATGTTAGCATTCGCCCCAACCTCGACCTGGAAAATAGAGCCCTACTTAATCACTTTTACCTTCCAAATGATATGACACAATGGCGATCTGAGAACTGCGGTTTCATGCGGTTCGATGACGACTTTTTGGAAAATGCCATAATCGCCGAGCAAACGGGACCAAGTCCTTTGTTAGTAACGAAGGTTGAGCTTCAGCTCATCTTCAATTCAATAAAAAATAAAAAGTCAGCAGGTGTCGATGGTATATCCAACGTTGTACTAAGACATTAACCGATGGAGGCAATTGACATTTACACCACACTCTTCAATAATGCACTGAATAATGCATATTATCCAGTGCATTGGAAGACCGCTGTGGTTCATCCTCTCCCGAAAAAGGGAAAGGACAACTCCAACCCGTCAAATCTTCGGTCGATAAGTCTTCTTCCGAGCATGAGCAAAGTTTTCGAAAAGATCATCAATAGGGCTCTGACTAAGTGGGCTGCGGACAACAAAATAATTCCGGATAAACAGTTCGGGTTCAAGGCGGGTCATGACACAATTCATGCTGCGTCAAACTCGTTTCTGATATCCAATGGAATAAAACAAAACAACAATGCACAGGTGCTGTTCTGGTTGATTTGGAAAAGGCCTTTGACACCGTATGGTTAGAGGGTCTTTACCTAAAACTGAGCAGGCTTGCCATAAGCAAGCCATTGTTGTATATACTTTATGATATGCTTAACGGTAGAAAGTTTGTTGTCAAAAGTGGCAATGTAACTTCTACCACAACATTCTTAATTAAAAATGGTCTTCAACAGGGAGCGGTGAATTCGCCGATTCTCTTCAGCATTTACACCAGTGATCTGATAGGTAGTCTTACAAAGGCAATTGCGTACGCCGACGATCTAATTGCGTACAGAACGGCCCGAAAGGTTGAGGTTATTAGAATTCTCTTGCAGCGTGATTTCGACAAGATTCAGCGACATTGCGACGACTGGAAACTGAAAATAAATGTCCAGAAGTCAGATACAATTCTGTTCCGGACTCCGTTGGCTAGGGCCACGAGGGATACGTGCAAGAATTGGCGCAAGATGATTATCGTTGATCTTCACGGGCAGCCATTAGCGAGCAAAAGTGTAGTGAAGTACCTCGGTATCTGGTTAGATCAGTATTTATATTTCGATAGACATATAAATGCTGCTCTGACCAGGGCCAGAGGAGCCTTCGCTCTGACCAAACGGCTGTTTTTTAGCAGTCGATTTGACCCCAGAGTGAAGGTAATTTGCTACATGGCCCTCATACGGCCGATGATCGTTTATGGTTGTCCTGTGTGGTTCAACGTTGACCCTTCCCAGATGGAGAAGTTTCGGGTGTTCGAGCGGCAGTGTTTACGACGCTGTACCGGCTTAGATCGAACAGCCGAATCTTCTTACGTGCACTACTATTCCAACGAGGTCCTATAAAACGGAGCTCGAATCAACAGAATTGACAATTTCGTGATAAAACTCGTTCGAGGTCACATTGCAAGGGCTATGTCTTCGACCAACAATTTAATTTTCGGGGCGTTCTATCCGAACGACGAGTATTTTGAGGGTGCACGCTTGAGCGGCTTTATTCCACCAGAAGCATTCCCCTTCTTATATAGATGCGGTCTGATACAGGATAGATTGGCAGTTCCGCTAATCTACCACGTCAGACGACGAACCGTGGATAGGCGACTCCTGTACAATCGGGAAGTCATGGCACAAGGCGGAGCAGAGCTCCTTCGGTTCAGTAGGGCTGTGTCCGAATGGGACCAAACTGATAGGGTGAAGCAGGAGAACCAGTTTTGGTGGCTTCAATCGGCACTTGATAGTGGGTAGTGTCGGACAACAAAATAATTCCGGATAAACAGTTCGGGTTCAAGGCGGGTCATGACACAATTCATGCTGCGTCTAAACTCGTTTCTAATATCCAATGGAATAAATCAAAACAACAATGCACAGGTGCTGTTCTGGTTGATTTGACACCGTACGTTTAGAGGGTCTTTACCTAAAACTGAGCAGGCTTGGCATAAGCAAGCCATTGTTGTATATACTTTATGATATGCTTAACGGTAGAAAGTTTGTTGTCAAAAGTGGCAATGTAACTTCTACCACAACATTCTTAATTAAAAATGGTCTTCAACAGGGAGCGGTGAATTCGCCGATTCTCTTCAGCATTTACACCACCGATCTGATAGGTAGTCTTACAAAGGCAATTGCGTACGCCACCGCGCCGACGGTCTTATTGCGTACAGAACGGCCTGAAAGGTTGAGGTTATTAGAATTCTCTTGCAGCGTGATTTCGACAAGATTCAGCGACATTGCGACGACTGGAAACTGAAAATAAATGTCCAGAAGTCAGAGACAATTCTGTTCCGGACTCCGTTGGCTAGGGCCACGAGGGATACGTGCAAGAATTGGCGCAAGATGGTTATCGTTGATCTTCACGGGTAGCCATTAGCGAGCAAAAGTGTAGTGAAGTACCTCGGTGTCTGGTTAGATCAGTATTTATATTTCGACAGACATATAAATGCTGCTCTGACCAGGGCCAGAGGAGCCTTCGCTCTGACGAAACGGCTGTTTTTTAGCAGTCGGCTTGACCCCAGAGTGAAGGTAATTTGCTACATGGCCCTCATACGGCCGATGATCGTTTATGGTTGTCCTGTGTGGTTCAACGTTGCCCCTTCCCAGATGGAGAAGTTTCGGGTGTTCGAGCGGCAGTGTTTACGACGCTGTACCGGCTTAGATCGAACAGCCGAATCTTCTTACGTGCACCACTTTTCCAACGAGGTCCTATAAAACGGGGCTCGAACCAACAGAATTAACAATTTCGTGATAAAACTCATTCGAGGTCACATTGCAAGGGCTATGTCTTCGACCAACAATTTAATTTTCGGGGCGTTCTATCCGAACGACGAGTATTTCGAGGGTGCACGCTTGAGCGGCTTTATTCCACCAGAAGCATTGCTCTTCTTAGATAGATGCGGTCTGATACAGGATAGATTGGCAGTTCCGCTAATCTACCACGTCAGACGACGAACCTTGGATAGGCGACTCCTGTACATTCGGGAAGTCATGGCACAAGGCGGAGCAGAGCTCCTTCGGTTCAGTAGGGCTGTGTCCGAATGGGACCGAACTGATAGGGTGAAGCAGGAGAACCATTTTTGGTGGCTTCAATCGGCACTTGATAGTGGGTAGTCGGGATGGGGTTTTAAGCCTTGGCCGGCGTACGTACTTGTTTTATAGTTTTAGGGTTTAGTTTTAAGTAGAATAGGCATGGTGGCACAAAAAATACAAAAACAAAAAAAAAAATACAAAAAATACAAAAAAGAAAAATACAGAAAATACAAACTAAAAAAAAAAATTTTAAAAAAACATGGAATAAAAAAAAATAAATAAAAGACAACGAAATATGAGAAACAAAAAACGTTAGATAGTTAGATCTGCTGCTGTGGTTGTTCTAGTTTTAAGTAGTTTATAGGTAGAATAGGTAGTTTTAGTTAGCTTTAAGTTTTATATTAAGGACCTTATTTTAAGCAGTTTTAAGTAAAAATAAAAAAGGATATTGATATTAGTTTTTTTGAAATTTTCTTATGAATAAAAAAATAAATAAAATGGAATTGAAGTTAAATAGATCTTAGGGCCGAGAGGCATTAGCATTAAGTATTATGTTTAAACTAAGAGTGTCCGTATGGGACCAGTAAGTTAGTTGTAAGTTATGGTTAATTAGGCTAGTTTTATGAATTTTTCTCTAGCTTTAAGATGGGTTTAAGATTGAATTAATAAAAATTAATTTAAAAAAAAATTAAAAGAAAAAACGTTGGAGGTGGAGTTCGACCTCCAAACTGAGGCGAAGCTGATGAAGGCCCTCCAAAACAAACAGGCCACCATCAGCCAATACGAGGAAAGCCTTAAAAAACTCAAGGAGGAAATTAAGCCGCTCCTTAGCCAACTGAAGCTGAAGCAAGAGGCGCGCCGCCAATAAGAGGCGGCTCTACGGCAACAACAACAAAAACAAAAGGAAGAGAAAAACAAAAAAAGCAACAACAACCACAGCAGCAACAACCACAGTCAAAGCCCGCTACCAAAATCACGGGAGCGGAGGAAAACGTGAAGGCCTCATTACCTGTGACAGGCCCAATTGCTTAGGGCCCATCCACTTCAGCAAAGTTTTCGAAAAGATCATCAATAGGGATTTGACTAAGCGGCAGTGTTTACGACGCTGTATCGGCTTATACAGATCAGCCGAATCTTCTTACGTGCACTACTATTCCAACGAGGTCCTATACAACGGGGCTCGAATCAACAGAATTGACAATTTCATGATAAAACTCGTTCAAGGTCACATTGCAAGAGCTATGTCTTCGACCAACAATTTAATTTTCGGGGCGTTCTATCCGAACGACGAGTATTATAAAGTGCACGCTTGAGCGGCTTCATTCCACCAGAGGCATTCCTCTTTTTAGATAGATGCGGTCAGATACAGGATAGATTGGCAGTTCCGCTAATCTACCACGATAGACGACGAACCGTGGATAGGCGACTCCTGAACAATCGGGAAGTCATGGCACAAGACGGAGCAGAGCTCCTTCGGTTCAGTAGGACTGTGTCCGAATGGGACCGAACTGATAGGGTGAAGCAGGAGAACCAGTTTTGGTGGCTTCAATCGGCACTTGATAGTGGGTAGTCGGGATGGGGTTTTAAGCCTTGGCCGGCTTACATACTTGTTTTATAGTTTTTTTGGTTGTTCTAGTTTTAAGTAGTTTAAAGGTAGAATAGGTAGTTAAAGTTAGTTTAAGTTTTATTTTAAGTAGTTGTAAAAATAAAAAAGGATATTGATATTAGTTTTTTTTAAATTTTCTAATGAATACAAAAATAAATAAAATGGAATTGAAGTTAAATAGATCTTAGGGCCGAAAGGCATTAGCATTAAGTATTATTGTTTAACTTAGAGTGTCCGTATGGGACCAGTAAGTTAGTTGTAAGTTATGGTTAATTAGGCTAGTTTTATGAATGTTTCTCCAGCTTTAAGTTAGGTTTAAAATTGAAGTAATAAAAATGAATTTAAAAAAAAAAAAAGTGTACACGACTTCTTAGACTGAGCAAATCTGATATGCGTATGGTCGAAACCTATGGTGTGCATAAAAAGTTTTTCAAATAAAATTGAATTAAAGCTCAGCAGCACAAAAAAGGAGACTTATGAGTGCGAAAGAGGCAAAGCACGGAATCAGGTTTTGATTTGCTTATATGGTAAATTAATCTGGTATCGGCTTCTTCATGGCTACAACTATATTCATATTCCTCACGTTTAGAAATACATTGGTTTTGAACTTTATAGGAGAAACACTTGTCATCTACCGTCAAAAAACCTTTTTTGTCTCCTAAAATTGGAATCAAGGAGCTATCCACCCAGTGCAGCCCTAAAAATCTTACGAGTGATTATTTAAATTTAGGGTTTTTAAGGCATTTAAGAAAATCATCTGTTCGTTTTTGAAGTGGTCCAGAAATCTTGAAGTTTGAGAATTCTACTCCATTTCGAACGCAATGTTCAGAGTCTTTGATGGATGGGTGTAAATAGCGGTCAAAAACTACATGAACTTCCGGCGCATCCGTGTAACATACCCTTGTTAAAATCATCTCGGATATTTTGTTAAATGTTTGAGGAACTAATGACCCTAAGAGATGGATTAAGTAAAAGCCATCAATTAATTCTATATCTTTTTTTTAACGGCTCGGACGGAGAAATTCTAGATTTCAGTTTTTTGCCAAAACTGCTTTATCAGTTTTCTGCATTTCACCAGTAAAGTGACAAAGGGCTGGCTAGCTGGAGACAATGGATATGATAAACAAACTTCCATGTCAATTTTTTTTTCTAAAGCTATTGCTAATAGTCTCCCAAAGGCACCCCGTTCCATTTTTATAAGGCTCTGTTTTGTGTCATCTTTTTTTGATATTTTTTTAAGCATTCTGATGCGAAGTTTAGAATATTGTTGCGCTTTAAAGGTTTTTCAAATCGACCAATGTTTTCAGAACACTCTTCAGTAAATGTTATCTTTTGTTTGTGCCCTGTTTCATTGACATTTAGAATAAAGTCAGCTGTCTGATATTTTTTGATATTTTTTTAAGCATTCTGATGCGAAGTTTAGAATATTGTTGCGCTTTAAAGGTTTTTCAAATCGACCAATGTTTTCAGAACACTCTTCAGTAAATGTTATCTTTTGTTTGTGCCCTGTTTCATTGACATTTAGAATAAAGTCAGCTGTCTGTTGACTTGTCGCTCTACCTGTTGTTATGTAAAAAAGAAATTCTTTTCCCAAGTTTTTATCAAAAGGATTTATATTTTGTTTGAAAACATTAACGATATCAGTTAATTCTTTCTTGTCCTTTTGAATTCTATTTCTGGCAAGCTCATGACATATATCATCCAATTGTCCGATTTTTATTTCAGTTAACATTTTGGAAATAATATTTGTTCTTAGGTTATGACTTAGTGCCCAGCGTTGTCTTGCTGAAATTGAATTTGAAAAATGGGTAACACCAGTCAACGAGTAAGCAGCATTCGCATTAATGGTTTGTTCAAGAGTTAGGTCAACTGGTGACCTAGCAAAACTTTTTGCTATACGCCTTATACCAAAAGCACCACGCCTAAATTCGTTTATTAAATACGATTTTTTTATTTTTAATTCAACTAAATTAGAATGATATTTTAATATCCACCTTGCATAATTAACACAAAAAATAAATTAGAAAGTTCGAAAATAGAAACCACATACAATTCGAAATCACTCGTTCTTATACTCCTTGAAAACCTGAAGAAACGTTTAAGTGTGAGATCTTTATACGCTCTGTATTTAGTAAAAATATCATTGAGCAATGGGCTTAAATTAGGATTCTCATTTGGTTGCAATGGGCTTTGAAAAAAGTGTTGTAAATCATCAACGAAATCTTCTGAAATGTTGATGTTGTTTTCTAAACAAAACCGTTCAAAGTGCAATGTCTGAATGGCACCGGTAAGCAAAGGATGGATTCGTTTTCATTTAGTAAAGTGCTTGCCATCAATAAATCCGTTTACTGATCCTTCAGCCAAAACTTCAGATTGTACTAATATATCGACTATTCCAGAACCATCAATAAATTTTCCGAGGGCTTTAAAAAAAGCCATTTGTATATAAAATGCACCTTAATTAATGAAAATATTATTAAATGTTGGGCTCTCAGTTATTTGAATTTCGTTGGCATTTTCGCAATAGCTAAGTCATATGTCAAAATGATTTCTCTTTAATTGCATTCCTTACAAATTCTTTGAGCATGATTAAGAGTTTCAAAAACAACGGTATAGGATGTGGGTGACAAATTAATTTGTAGTAAGGAATCTATGACTTGAATCTCACTATTATCTATTATTGTCTTATCCACATTGGTAATTCAGGAATTTTGGATAGTGAAACTGCCCAAATTAAATCTTTCATCATAGCATTCATTTTTGTTTGCGAAAATTCATTGAATGCTCCCAGAACTGATTTGTTTTAGAATTGTGTTTTTTCATGTAGGGTTGAATTTCACGCGGGATTTGTTCGAATCGCCTTCTTTTTCCTGAAGTAAGAAAACTACTATCAGTTGAAATGCTCGAAGATCCTACAACGCTATTGGTCTCCAATAAAAAACTGGGATCAGGTCTGAATTGATAAATGATACCGACAGTATCATGGAGCGTATCTTTTCCGCTTACAGTATCTACGTAACGGTCAAAATTATCAAAATCAAAAGCAACATGGGTGCTTAAATTTTCAATAATTTGTATACCTCTAGGTATGAGACTATTTTCTTCACAGGCTGTAAATGTCATTTCGGTTTCAAGCTCTGCGACAACAGTGTATCCCACACAATGTCCATATTTATTGAGTATAGAAAGAATTTTTTTACTACTCGTTAGAGATTTCATCGATAACCCCAACATTAGGTGTTTGGCTGGTTTAATTCTTCCCTTTGAAATTATATAAATTATATTCTTACATAATGACTGAATTTTTATTGAATCGTCTTCGGAATTTTTTCTTCTCGTATCTGGTCCTTGAACAAGACAACAAACAAACTCATATAGTTTTTCAGGAGTTAAACATTCACCTTTTATAACATCATCTGGATTCAGTTTTTCAGGCAGATTATTTTTTTTGATAGACTTAACTGTCTTTCGGAGGGCATAAGCTACTTCTTGAAATTTAAAAATTTAAGATGACATAAGAAATAAGGAATCGTTAACTAACTTACTTAAACACGAAAACCTAAAAAAACAACCAAAAACTGATAAGAATTATTTTCGAATCAAGTATTAGTAGAACGAAGAGAGATATTGACTTCAAATTATTTATCCCAACAAAATTATTGTTATGAATATATTTTTTAAATTTTATGCAAGACTAATTGACAGACGAGATGGAAAATTATCAGTATGCGTCGCATCCCAGCCTCTTTTTTAAATTGCAATAGTAAAAAAAATCACCCACCCAATATTTTGAAAGTCATTTCTGCATCTTTCTCTATTACTATCTGTATACAAATATTTATTTGAAGTCGATATCTCTACTGGTACTTGAGAGATGGACGACGAAAAAACTTCCCGAAAATACGGACGTACGTACACACTCACGCACCTACATCTCTCTAAAAATCTTTTACTTAGAACCTAGGGACCTTAATACATCAAATCGGTCCGATTACAATAATTTAATTTTTGAAATATTTGATATTTGAATCGAAAATTATTTGTTACCAACTTTTGTTTTTGTTTTTATTTTTTGTAAAAATACTGTTAATTTGACCTGAATGTTGAAAGCTATATTTTTTATAAAATTAACCTTGTTTGAAACCAATATTTTTTGATTTAAAAAGAGATTTAGGTCGAAAGCAATTTTTACCAAGTCTTAGTAATGTTATTTTTAAATTCGTATTTTTTGTAAGAAAACTGTCAATTCGATTTTCCTCAAAATTTCACCGGATGTCAAAAACGTTATTCTTCGTTGCATAAAACTATTTTGGAGATAAAATCATTTGATGTTTCTAAAATTTTAGGCATTAAGTGACAATTATTTTGTTTTAGTTTTTTCATTTATAAAAAACCTTCAGTTGAATTTTCTTCAAAGTAACATTAGTTTTGTATCACGTCACATTATACATGGTTACCCATTTTGCGGTTTCAAAAGGAAACGTAAATAAAACACATATAAAATGTCTTTTTCATGCTATATCTTTTTTGTTATAAAGTTTGAACGTTGACATTTTTTGAGAATTGCATCATATGACCATAACGCTACCAATTGATTGAGACAATCGTTCCATCGTCTTAATCGAAGAAGTAAGGTCCAGGTAAGGTGGTACCCGTGGCATGATGGATAGTGCATTGGACGTCATGCCAGAGGTCTTGGGTTCGATCCCTGCCTATGTCATCTAAAGTTTTTTCACGGGTACTGCCTCTTGCGAGGAATTGACAAATTCTCCAAGAGTAATTCTTGTCATGAAAAAGTGCTTTCTCAAATTAGCTGTTCGGATTCGGCTTTAAACTGAAGGTCCCCTGCTTTCCTGACAACAGTACTCGCACACAGGAATGGTTGAGCGTTGTAAGTCACTAGGCCCTAGTTCTCAACGGACTGTTGCGCCACCCAATTTATTTATTTTATTTAAGGTCCAATCACACCTCCGGACCAAAGAGCGCTTTTTATGGATGTCATGGACTCTCTGTAGCACCCGTGGCATGATGGTTAGTGCGTTGGACTATCATGCAAGAGGTCTTGGGTTCAATCCCTGCCTATGCCATCTAAAGTTTTTTTCACGGGTACTGCCGCTTGCGAGGAATTGACAAATTCTCCAAGAGTAATTCTTGTCATGAAAAGTGCTTTCTCAAATTAGCCGTTCGGATTCGGCATTAAACTGACAACAATACTCGCACACAGGAATGGTTGAGAGTTGTAAGTCACTAGGCCCTAGTTCTCAACGAACCGTTGCGCCACCCAATTTATTTATTTAATGGACTATCTTCAATTACACCGAGCGAGAGATGTGCTTTGTCGCTGAAGAAAATTTTGTTTGAAAAATCTCCGTACATCGCCTGTTGTTCTATCTACTACGTTGTTAATGATCAACTATGTTGTTGTGTGAGCTATTCTTTTTATAGATGTAGGTATAGATCCAAATGCAAAATACGCCATAATGTGCTGTAAGACAGTCCTAGTTCCTGAGAACGACAAGGAATCGACACATTCGGTTCTTGGGCAACACCCTTGCTTACAGCAGAGATATTTTCAGTGGTACGAGCAAAAGGATGATGCATAGGACTTACAATATCCGTAACCAATCGAGTCTCTTCAAGTTTCTTCAAGTTAAGTGATCCATTTTCGTAAATGTCAGACTTTCAACTGAAAAAAAAATTGGTTAAACAAATTCGTTTGAGAGATTTCGAATTATAGCCCTATACTTACGAAAGCGCAAAATGCATAACCCGTAATAATAAGCAATTTAATTCAAGTCTCTAGCATCATTGGTTTGTGAGATATTTTGTGATAAAGGAAATGTTCACTTTTGTTATAATAAGCAATTTAATTCAAGTCTCTAGTACAGCAGAACCCAAGGCAGTCTTTTCCTCGCCGTGCACAAGAACTTGGCCTTTCGCAGACTTCAACTTGGGGAATTTTGCGTCGGGACTTGTTCCTACACCCGTACAAGATCCAACTGACCCAGGAGCTCAAAGTTCATGACCATAGACAACGCCGTTTGTTCACTGACTGGGCTTCGAATCGTTTGGAAGAGGACCCCAATTTTGGCGGAAAAATCATCTTTAGTGACGAGGCGCATTTTTGGATGAATGGCTGTGTTAACAAGCAATATTGCCGTATATGGGACGACACCAAACCACGCGAGGTTCACAAGGTGGAATCCTCACTCAAAAAGTTACCGTTTGTTGTGGATTTTGGGCTGGCGGTGTAAGTGTAATTGGTCCGTACTTTTTTGAAAACGACGTTAGTGAGGTGGTCACCGTCAACAACAAGCGCCACATAACGATGATAACTAATATCTTAGGGCCCAAACTGAACCATATGGACCTAGACGACATGTGGTTCCAGCAGGAAGGCGCTTCGTGCCACACAGCAAACGCCACAATCGATTTTGAATGAACGATTTGAGGGTAAGGTTATCTCTCGCAGGGGTAATGTGAATTGGTCACCAAAGTCATGCGATTTGACCCCGTTAGACTTTTTTCTGTGGGGTTTATTGAAGTCGCAAATAAACCACAATGGACCGATGCCCTAAAAGTGAACATAACACAGTCCATCGCTTAAATTCAGCCGGATCTATGCGGAAGAGTCATTGAAAATTGGACCACTCAGATCCGTGCCACCGTAAGAAGCCGAGGAGGGCATTTGAATGATGTCATATTCCACACTTAATGGCATACGTATGTTAGAGCGGAGCTACTGTAGTGTTATAGCTACTATATTAAGAGTTGGTTATAGCCAAATGCTGGAATAATTTCCAGTCGAGGGCATATTGTTGTGTTGGTAAAAAAAGCATATATACCACAGTATGTGTAAGTATCTGAGTGGGATTGGAAAAGGATAACGTAGGAAGAGGAAGTGCCTGCGATCGGCATTCGAAGGATTGATATAGAAGCGATCGGACGTGCGGTGGTCGATGCACGGCAGATAACAATTTCTCGAGTGTGTTTTAAATTATTTCTGTCATCAGAAGTGGGATAGGCCTTTGCCCTAATAAAATAACTAATTCTTTTTACCAAAACTATCTTTTCTTTCTCTCCCGACCCCCTAACCGCTGTGCATATCGACAATCGAGAGGTTACAGTGCTTCGATTTTGTGAATTTCGCGGTGTGACTGCCGTTTGCGTACGGTTTGCGTGATTGAGACGTGAGAAAAAGAAAAAAAGTAATTATAATTGGAAAAGAAACGGAAAACAAAATAATACGATTTTTCCTCAAATACAGTGCTAGACGGCGAAATCACGGGTGTCTGTTGGCCTTGTGAATGTACCGTTTGCATGTGCCTTTATCAAAACAAAGTATCGCTGTGTTGTCCTTGCTAGCTTTTCGGTTGTGTATTGTGTATCTGCTTCTGTTGCCGAGAGATTCCATTTACTCATACTAAAACATTGTGTGTGTTGATCGTTGCTAACGACCGATGCACGTACGACGCGTTCGCTCCCTTCCAAGGTTCCAACCCCTAACCCCTTTAATTTCGTGTGTATAATTTATACTGAGCTTTATTTCATACTTGGACAGGCGTGTCGTTGGTGTTGTGCCTGTGTTCCTCGTTGCTTGTGCACGTTATAAAGATACTGTTGATTGTGTGTTGTCTACTTCTGCTTTGTATTTGTAGTTTCTTTATATTATATACTAATACAATATAATTAAAGGGTAAGTTGCATACGTTACCAAATATATTGTTTGTTTGTATTTTTAAACAATGAACATGTCCAACGAAACTGTTGAGACTGTAACAGGGGAAGCAGAAAATATGGTCATAACTGCTGATGCTATCGGTAGGACTTTGCAGGCAGCTCTAAAAGAAAAAGACGACAGTATAGGTTTTCCCTGCTTCGATCCTGACCACTCAAGGGAAGACATTGGAAAGTGGTACGCCGACATTAATAACAGAATCGAAAGAGACCGTATGCAGGATTATGATATAATACCGAGGGTGCAGACCGCTCTCTTAGGCAGGGGTAAGATTTGGTATAATGAATACGGATATCAAATGTATTCGTGGAAAGAGCTTTCTTCGTCTCTCTTAAATACATTTTCAAGCGGAACAAATGTCATTAACCAATTGCGAAGTGTGGCAAATATAGAGAGCGAATCTTTTAAATCGTATTCGGATTTCGTCATGGAAAAGGCTGGACAGATAAATAGGTTACCATTTCAAATACCGGAGGATAAAACGGTCAAAACATTATAGGCTGCATTTCAGACATTAGTCTTAGAAACTCGTTGACATTCGTTATGCCGAAATCAGTGCAAGACCTGACAGAACACCTTATGTCGATTCGTGAGAAACCTCGGAAATGGAGTTATCTCCGAGTTTTATAAAAAGACCTCGTCTTGAAACTGAAAAACGTTGCTATGGATGCGGACGTACAGGTCACCTTCGAGCAAACTGTCCTCAAAAATATTCCTTCGAAAAAAATGACTCCAACCTTTTCAGAGAAACCTCTTCAAAACCAGCCAGGGATAAGTGTGGACATTGCGGTAAGGCTGGTCACAAGGAAGATTCGTGTTGGTCAAAACAGAGAAAAGAAGAACACAATAAAGTAACTTATTGTTGCGGAATGATGGTCCCCGAAAACAAAACTATGGTATCTGTCAAGGGAAAAAATTATAGCTGTCCTTTAGATACTGGGTCGGATTGCTCTCTTATCAGGGCAGACATAGCAAATGAAATCTCTTTTCCTAAAGAAAAACATCTAATTTCAGTGCAGGGTATTGGTAGGGATTCAATATCGTTAAGAAAAAAAATAGTTTTACCTGTTTGCTTTGAGGAAGTAGAAGTCAAAGTTGTGTTCTACCTTATAGATCAAGAATATCTTAAGACTGAAATGCTTGTTGGGCAAGATGTACTTAATGACCCATCATTAGAAATAAAAATGGATAGTCACGGGTCAACACTTAAGAGTAAACAGGGAATACGTTTTTGTACCCTCTACAACTTCTAAAAGGTACAGAAGATACACCAGAACAAATTCTAGGAAAATATACAAAATACATTTTTAAAAGTTATCCTTCGGAGGTTGTTAAAACTGGATCCCTAGAGATTCGTTTAGAAAAGGAAACCATAATACATTATAGGCCATACCGTTAAGCTATGTCAGAGCGAGTTATAGTTAAAGAGATAGTAAACGATCTTAAGGCTCATAATACTATTCGCGATAGTAGCTCCCCCTATGCAAACCCGATCGTATTGGTGGCAAAAAAGAATAATCAACATAGACTTTGTGTAGATTATAGGTCATTGAACCGCGTGACTATCAAAGATCGTTATCCATTGCCTAGGATTGAGGACCAGTTGGACCAGCTGGCAGGAAACCAGTTCTTCACTTCATTAGATATGGCTTCTGGTTTTCACCAGATCCCGATTGCAGCCAACTCTATAAGAAAAAAAACAGCCTTCGTGACCCCCGACGGTCAATATGAATATCTGCGGATGCCATTCGGGCTGGCCAACGCCCCAGCTGTGTTCCAGCGCGCCATAAACAAAGCATTGGGACAGCTTAAAGATGATATCGCTTTGGTTTACCTAGATGACGTCCTTATACCATCTAAAACAATCGACGAGGGGATAAAACGGCTAGACTTAGTACTTGACGCTTTAACTAGAAATGGATTTTCTTTGAATATGGAAAAATCTAAATTTTTGCAAAATCAAATTGAATATCTCGGGCGAGAGATTTCTGCGGATGGGATACGACCTGGTAAAACAAAAATAGATTCTCTTACAAACACACCAGTTCCTACCAGCGTTAAGCAAGTCAGACAATTCATGGGGTTGGCAAACTAGTTTAGAAAGTTCGTACCGGAATTTTCCGCCAAAACTCAATGCATCACTGCATTGACAAAAAATAATGTAAAATACGAATGGACGACCGAATGCGAGGAGACAATACAGTATATTATAAAGGAGCTGACAAAAAGACCTCCATATTTAATCCAGACTTACCTACAGAACTTCACACGGACGCAAGCTCAATAGGATACGGAGCTATATTAAATTAAAACTTTTACACAAAATTATGTTAACAAAATTTATTTTATTAAAAAAATATTCTAAATACTAACAAATCATGTGCGGTACGGACTGCTGCGGTAGGAATCGAACTAAAAGTCGTTGATCATCTCGTTCTCCTCGGAGGTTCGGATGACGGTAATTGCCAGCGGCGGCGTCGGTAGTAATGTATCTATTATCTATTTTTGGGCCTTATCTTATTTTCGGCTTGGGTCGTAAATCAAGGAGTTTATGACGATCCCGATCTTCTTTCGGGTTTGGTGTCATGTATCATCATGCACTTGTTGACCCATGTGGTCGCCATGTGTTAACTCTCCCCTTGGTCGGAAGAAGATTGTCCCAATCTTTCGCTCAACATCTGCTGTACCCTTGATCTTGAAGTGTCCATGAATTCTTCCATCTCTATTGTGACCTGTTCGATCGTGCAAGGGCAAATGACTTCTTCGATTCTGATTGTGCCATAACTCTGAATTATTATGATTATTTTGTAGATAGAGTAAAGTAATATTACAATGAACAACTTAATACATATTCCCCACAGTACGGGATGTTCTTTGAGATATGTTATATCGGGTGATTTTTTAAGAGCTTGAGAACTTTAAAAAAAAAAAAAACGCATAAAATTTGCAAAATCTCATCGATTCTTTATTTGAAACGTTAGATTGGTCCATGACATTTACTTTTTGAAGATAATTTCATTTAAATGTTGACCGCGGCTGCGTCTTAGGTGGTCCATTCGGAAAGTCCAATTTTGGGTAACTTTTTCGAGCATTTCGGCCGGAATAGCCCGAATTTCTTCGGAAATGTTGTCTTCCAAAGCTGGAATAGTTGCTGGCTTATTTGTGTAGACTTTAGACTTGACGTAGCCCCACAAAAAATAGTCTAAAGGCGTCAAATCGCATGATCTTGGTGGCCAACTTACCGGTCCATTCCTTGAGATGAATTGTTCTCCGAAGTTTTCCCTCAAAATGGCCATAGAATCGCGAGCTGTGTGGCATGTAGCGCCATCTTGTTGAAACCACATGTCAACCAAGTTCAGTTCTTCCATTTTTGGCAACAAAAAGTTTGTTAGCATTGAACGATAGCGATCGCCATTCACCGTAACGTTGCGTCCAACAGCATCTTTGAAAAAATACGGTCCAGTGATTCCACCAGCGTACAAACCACACCAAACAGTGCATTTTTCAGGATGCATGGGCAGTTCTTGAACGGCTTCTGGTTGCTCTTTACTCCAAATGCGGCAATTTTGCTTATTTACGTAGCCATTCAACCAGAAATGAGCCTCATCGCTGAACAAAATTTAAAGCGCGAAACACATTTCGAACCGAACACTGATTTTGGTAATAAAATTCAATGATTTGCAAGCGTTTCTCGTTAGTAAGTCTATTCATAATGAAATGTCAAAGCATACTGAGCATCTTTCTCTTGGACACCATGTCTGAAATCCCGCGTGATCTGTCAAATACTAATGCATGAAAATCCTAACCTCAAAAAAATCACCCATTAAATGGTTCTATATGATCAAGATTTGTGTACATGAGTTTCTCGTCTTGTGAAGCAATGAATTCGAGAATTTGGACTTGAGTTGGTTTGCTTAACTTAATATGTTCTAGAATTTGGTTTTCTGAATTCAGATAAATTTTGCCATTAATAGACACGTTCTGTTCAAATTGGATCAAATTGATTCCTGACAATTCTATTCCGTTAACAATGTGGTTTCCCGTTAAAACAATATTTCCTGCGTTAATTATTTCTATTGGTTGATTACGTTCTTTGATTTTGGTACAGTTTGCTTTATATTTATTTAGAAGGTTGGTTAAACAACTAGATTCTTTACTGATTTTACAATAGTGGTGGTTGAGTTCATTTTTACATTCTGATTTATAAAATGTTTTCTTATATTTAATGATTTCGCTTAGTATTATAATTTTTCCACCATTTACATTATTGCTTCTGGTTAAATAGTAGTTTCCAAACCCTTTTACCTTGGGGTATTTGATAAATACAACGATAATATTATTTTTTTGTACAATTTTAAAAGTTGAAGCATCTAGTACATCGATTATGGATATATTTACTTTTTCTTGTTCCATAATGTTTTTTGTTTCATTTAAATCTAACAATAGAGTATTGAGTATATTTGATTTACTTAAATTAATAGTATTTATTAGTTCTCTAAGTTCTACAATTAAATATTTTATTATTTTACTTTCTGTTATTCCTTTACTATTAGTATCTCTATACAAATTATCTAACTTCTCGAATAATTGTTTATTGATGTTTTTTTGTCTATTGTTTGACTTTATTAGTTCCTGTACTTTTAAATTTATCCTAACGGCGTCATCGTGGTCTGGACTACCAGAGATCCATTTCCAAAGTGTACCTATTTCATTGATACCTCTGCGTTCTCTATTCCTGATAGATAGTTCGTTGAGTAGTTCGTCGGCCATTTCTACTCTTCTTATATCTGGAATGGGACTACTCTCTGCACTGTGAACAGTTCCTACTTCTAATTCATCTTCGTTCATCATATTTATTTCCTGTCTACTGAGAGCGTCTGCTACGACGTTTTCCTTACCTGGTTTGTATATAATTTCTGGAGAATATTCTTCTATGAAGGAGCGCCAACGTTTTATTTTTGCGTTTGGGTTCTTATCACCAATGGCAAAGGTTAATGGTTGGTGATCTGTATATATGCGGATACCACTCACGGCGCGCCGTAGAGATAATTCCGAAGGTTCTTCAATGCCCAAATTATGGCAAGAAGTTCCTTCTCGTTTGTCGCGTAGTTTTTTTCGGTTTTACTTAAGGTTCGACTTATAAAAATAACTGGTTTATTGTTTTGGCTAAGCACTGCACGTATGCCTGAGTTGCTGGGTAAAATCAGGTTGGTTGAGTGTAACCTGTTCGCAGAGTTTGTCTTTCAATATCTTGAATGCTTTAATAGCTTCCTTATCGAATTTTATTGTTATGTTTTTGCTATTACTTTGGCCAGTTCTACCATTCTCTCCTGTGAGGTATTTGGTCATGGGTTTGGCAATCATCGCGTAATTTCTTATGAATTTACGGTAATAACCAGCTAACCCCAAGAAAGATCTTAGTTGACGTAAGGTCTGTGGTTGTGGGAATTCCTCTATGCATCGGGTTTTTACTGGGTCCATTTTGATACAATTAAATGATACGATGTATCCCAGAAATTCTACTTCCTTCATGAAGTATTTCGATTTTTCGCTCGATATTGTCATGTTTGCTGCGCTTAAGGCTTTAGTTATTGTCTCGATATGTTTGAGGTGTTCTTCTTCTGTTTCTGAGTATATAATGACGTCATCGATATAGACGTGGCAGAATTTGCCTATATACTCGCGGAGGATATCATCCATAGTTCTCTGGAAAATTGACGGTGCGTTTTTGAGTCCAAATGGCATTCGAAGGAATTCGTACTTGCCATTGTTAATGCTAAAAGCTGTTTTCTCCCTATCGCTTTCCTTCAGTTTAATCTGATGGAAACCGCTCTGTAAATCGAGAGTCGTGAAATAACTAGCTTTGCCCAAATTAGCTAGGATAACAGATGTTTCCGCCATTGGGTACCTTTCGGTTTTGGTAAATGAATTAAGCTTTTTACAGTCTATGACTAGTCTATGCTTTTTCTTACCGTCCTCATCTAAACCTTTCTTATCTACAACCCATACAGGAGAATTATATGCACTTCTGCTAGGTTGTATTATATTATTTTCGAGTAAGTTCTCGATTTCTTTATTTACGAAATTCGCCACTGACTGTGGGTATGGATAACCCTTGGTCCAAACAGCTGTGTCGATAGTAGTATCTATGCTACATTGCACACGAGTGTTATATGGAAGGTAATTTAGGTTCTCGGTGAAAACACTCTGATATTTTTTAAAATAAGAGTACATTTCTCTTTTGTTGAAATTTCGTTATTTATATTTAGAGTGTTTATCAAAGTTTCGTTGAATATTAAGGGTATCATGCCCTGGTCATATTCCAACGTTGAATCTCTGATATTTATATTACCTTTTACTTTACTTAATAATTTGATATCTATAATTGCGTCAAAATCTTTGAGTTCGCTTAACTCGTAAAATTTATCTTTTACTCCCAAAATATTTATGTCTTGATAAGTATGGATGATGGTGGTTCCGTGGACACTATTGACTCGCGATGGAGTTTCAAGCTCCATACTTGGGAACAGCCCTGGTTTAACATAATTATGCGTTGCTCCTGTGTCTATTAAAATATAAAATACACGCCCCGACCTACCATCCGTTCTTTTTATACACGGTAAGTCTTGCCTTATTCTAAAAAATTACCGCTCTCGTTTAAGTTATTGAGGCGTGGAAATTTATTTGTAGCTATCTGATAGCTACCTGTTCGGTCTCTTTTAAACGGGTTGTTACTATATGTGTTATTAGACCATTGATGTCTATTATTGTTAGGGTTATGAGGCGTGGCTTGTCTCGAGGGCAATAAATTCCCACTCGATGTGTCCATCCTCTCATGTCGGTTATGACCAGTTCCAAAATTCTTCGAATGGCGATTCTGTTGCAATGGTCTATTCCGTTGTTGGAAAGAATCCATAAAGTGCCTGTTTTGGTGGGGCCAGTTGTCCTGGTTTGTTCCTCTGTTTTGACGGAATGGCCTGGTCATTGATTGGTCAAACAACTGATTCGGTCCAGGTTGTCTAGAATGATATTGGCCTAAGTTTTTCATCCCTGTTTGGTTGGATTCTATTTCCTGTGCTCTCGCCAGAGCATTAGGTAGATCCCCAGGGTTGGGAGAAAATACAATGTTACTCGTGGGTTGATTAAGCCCCGTAACAAACACCCGAAGAGCGTTTTGCTTTGCCCTCTCGGTAAGACATTCTGTTTCGGCAGTTCTAGGTCCATAACTCATAATCATCTTGTTAATAATTAGCGTCAGTAGTTTCATCACGTCATCGTAAAATTCTTGAAGAGTTTTTCTATCTTGTCTCATATTGTTTAACTCGGTTTCTAGCATGTGAACAGGCCTTTTGTCGCTACGTTAGATCTAACCGACCTAAAATCGCGTCAATATTTAACGGCGTGCTATGACTGGTGAGGACGTCGTTAGCTTTCCCTACGATTTTGTTCCTCACTATGTTCACCACGGAAAAATATCTTGACCCGCCCTTACACGCTTCGTACACCTTCATGCCATTTATTAGCGCTGTGCGCCAGGAAACATAATTTTCTCCACTGAATTGTGGTGGACATTTTGGGTTGAATTTTCAGCGTCAGAGCTTACTTTTCCTATCTATGGGAATCCTTGTCCCGGGTTTGCTTAGGGTGCTTTACGCCTTAAGTCTTGGAGTCGTTCCCCCGTTGTTCAGATTTTAAGTCTGATTGCTCTAGTTCCCGTGGCTGAAGGGTACTTGTTTCTTTTCTCCTTCTTGGATGCTTTCGTTAAATGTTCTTTGTCGACTTTTTGGTTTTTCACCCACTGAATCACTTTATATTTTTAATCGAAAAATTAATTTAACTAAACGGGTTCTGCTCGGGCGCCAATTAAAACTTTTACCTAAAATTATATTAACAAAATTTATTTTATTAAAAAAATATTCTAAAGACTAACAAATCATGTGCGGTACGGACTGCGGTAGGAATCGAACTAAAAACCTCCTCTGGGGTTTCCACCTTGTAGTGGTGGGGAGGTTTACGCTTAAAATTCTTAGCTGATCAGCTGTAGACCTATTTCTTAAGTCCTCAGCTGGCCAGCTGAGATTTTTAGGCAAACCAAGAGAAACCCAAAAACGAAAAACCATGAACAGAACGCAACAAAAGAACGAAAAACCAGCGGGGATATACGCTGAAACGTCGACAGAAGTCACGGCTGCCGGCGCGGGCTTTGCCTCTCCAACAGTAGGAGGGGAGAAGTCGCCAGTGACAGACAAGAACGTACATAAGGACAAAACTACAGAGACGACAGTAACGAACATTACACAGGAGGAAGAAGACCTTCTTCTCACTCCTTTTTCCAACCTCGGTGTGGAGGATGGAGCTAGCATCGGAACACTTGACGACGACGACACATGTTCAAATGCTAGTTATACCCTCTCACGATTGTCTACCACTTCAGTTCGGAGTAGAATCTCCAACTGTAAGAAGACAATCAAACGACTAGGGAAAAGGAAATGGGAGGAATTGACGACAAACGAACAGGTACGACTTTTTAACGCTCGTGCTTTCCTGAAGAACGAGCCTCTTATGATGCGGGGGCCACATGCCCAAACATCGGGGGAGGCGGATTCCAAAGGAAGCACTGACATGGGTACGCTGATGGGACCGCCCAATCCGCCGATTGATATAATTCAATCCAAGAAAGGAATGACCCCTTCAGTTGCACCCCCGACCATGGAACGGACACCGTTGCAACCTTCGAGGCAGCCTACACCCGCCAAACCCAGTACGGGGCCATGTGCAACAACGGGCTTGGAGGATGGCAAGACGGTCTCGAAGGAGAAGAATCTGGAGGCTACCTGTGAAAGCGGTACAAGGGGCCATGTCCCCGAATGCAGCTCTAGCATAACCCCTTCACCTTCGTCAAGCAGCGGTGCCATTGACATTACTTCACTAAGTACTAGGACGACAAAAACGGTGATCGAGAAAAAGACTTCCAAAACTCTCACCGTGGACAAAATACTTCATAGGAGAATACGTAATACTGAACGGACAATTCGACGCCTATCTAACAAAGATCCGGACTCCTTAACGGCAAGGGATAAGATAGTGCTCGAAAACGCGACACGAAACCTCAAGACACTGACAACGACGAACAAAGACAAAAATATCGGGACTAAGAACCTGATGAAGGAGAAGGAGATGGTGGGCCATATGCCTCCCCTGGACCCTGATTCAGTGGCAAAAACGTCCAAGAGAACAAGGCAGGATGATACACTTTCGCCCACGAAAAGATCACCCCTGCAGAAAAGAAAAAAGACCTTGGCTACAGAAGAGATGTTAGAGGAGCGCAAATTTGCCATTGCGGATTTCGGTAATCCCTCGAGAAAACTCTCAGAAGACCAATGGCAACTACTAGAAATGCGAATCCTGGATGAGGTTAACGATGCTATCGTTAATAGCAGGCCACCACCACTCTTTGGGAACCTCAAAACCATCCATGGGTTCAAAGTCCTGACGTGCGAGGACGACAACACTCTCGCATTCCTGCAGGACTTCGTAAAAAGAACAATAGCTCCCTGGCCCAACGCTGATCTCCGCTTAGTCGGTCCAAATGAAATCAGCGACATCGTCAAACCCAAGGCCAAAATGACGATAAAAAGCCCCGCGATACCCCGAGATCGAGTAGAACGATATCTCCAATCTCTAAATACGGAACAGCTAAGTCAAAGCTGGAAAGTAATAGAGATGGGAGAAAGAACGGAGGAAGGTACGGAAGTGGTGGTGCAACTTAGCCACAAATCTATACCCCTCTTGCGGAAAATTGGATTTAAAGTACGCATCGGCATAAACCGATGCAAACTGCGGCTCATAACCAATAAGACCAAAAAAGTAAGTAACAAAATATGTGCATGAAATTAATTCAAATTAATCTTCACCATAGTAAAGCCGCCAGCTCCAATCTTGTCTACATTTTGGGAAGTAGACAAATAGACATTGCCCTAATTCAAGAACCCTGGATTTCAGGTGGCAGAATTAGAGGACTACACACATCAGACTTTATACTATACAAAGCCACACAAGTAGCTAATAGTAATATCAGATCCTGTATTTTAGCCAGGAAGAAGTTTAATCTCTTTCTTTTAGAAAATTACAGTGATCCAGACCAATGTGCTGTGAAAATGGAAAGGAAGGGACTCCCACCACTGATCCTGACATCGTGCTATATGCCGCATGACGGACAAGAAGGGCCTCCCGCTAATACCACAAGCCAGCTTGTAGAGAAAGCTGCCTCTGAAGGATGGGATGTGGTACTAGGCTGTGATACAAACTCACATCATACTCAATGGGGTAGTACTGACATCAACAACAGAGGTGAGTCTCTTTTTGAATTTATACTAGACCATAATCTTTTAGTAGCAAACAGAGGTAACGAACCCACTTTTGTAACTAAAAATAGAAAAGAAGTGCTTGACGCTACCCTAACCAATAACTCAAGCACATTAGTAATAGATCAATGGAATGTTCTTAAAGAGGAATCATTCTCAGACCACAAACTGATAGGCTTCTTGATACAAAATGAAGTAGCAACTCCAAAACCCTTTAGGAACTTCAGGAAGACAAACTGGAATGTATTCTGCAGGGAAGTAGGGCAGGGGATTCAAAACCCGGATACACTTCTAATTCAAGAACCCTCTGACATAGATATTGCGTCAGAAAAACTCAGAGTTGTTCTGAATAACGCTTTAGAAAAAAGCTGTCCCATTAATCATATGGGAAAAGGCAGGAAAAAACCACCTTGGTGGACCACGGAGATAGGCAACTTAAGAAAAGAAACTAGAAGACTTTTCAATGTCGCCAAAAGAACTAGGAAAGAAGCTGACTGGGAACATTATAAGACCAGTCAACGTACTTTCAAGGCCGAAACACAACGAGCAAAACGTAGCTCATGGATGGCCTTCTGCGACGAGATAGAAAGTACAAATGTATCAGCAAGACTCAGGAAAATTCTGACCAAGGATTCAGTCGCTCTAGGATCCCTCAAAAAATCTACAGGCAGCTGGACTGAATCCGGTGGCGAAACGCTTGAGCTCCTTGTGAATACTCACTTTCCTGGCTGCGTAGCTGATATACGCAGTCCAGAAACAGAGTCTCATACGGAAACCCTAGTACCATCGGATATTATAACGGAAGAAAAGATAAAATGGGCCATCCACTCCTTTTCCCCGTACAAATCCCCTGGTCTAGACGGAATCTTCCCTATGATGCTTCAGAAATGCATGAATCTTATCATCCCACACCTAGCTAGCATTTTCAATAATAGCCTTAAATGGGGTTATGTTCCCTTATCGTGGCGTGAGGTGAAGGTAGTTTTCATCCCTAAGGCTGGTAAACCTAGCCATACGGAGGCCAAAGACTATAGACCCATTAGTCTAACATCGTTTATTTTGAAAACTTTTGAAAGGCTAATAGATATACACATCCGAAGCACCCTGAAACCGGACTGTATATCGGAATTTCAACATGCCTACATTAAAGGAAGAAGCGTTGAAACAGCATTGCACAGTGTTGTCAGCGTTATAGAAAAATCACTGAATGACAAGGAATACACCCTTGCAACGTTCTTGGATATTGAGGGAGCCTTCAATAACGTGAAGAACGAAACAGTGAAGCAAGCCTTGGACGACCACAAAGTCGAAAAAGCAATAACACAGTGGATAATGTGTATGCTCAGAAAGAGACAAATTAACTCTGAGCTAGCGGAAGAAAGGGTAAGAGTAACTACATCCAGAGGCACCCCTCAGGGTGGGGTTCTCTCACCGCTACTTTGGGTTCTTGTCATGAACGGCATACTCTCCAAATTGAAATCAAGTGGAGTAAGGATAATAGCCTACGCTGATGATCTTGCATTACTAGCGACTGGCAAGTTCCTACCCATTATCAGTGAACAAACCGAATACGCCCTCTCGTTGGTAAGCAAATGGACTAGGAGCTGTGGGCTGACAGTCAATCCAGCTAAAACAGAACTAGTGCTATTTACTAACAAGCGCAAAATACCTGACTTTAAAATTCCTTCAATTGAAGGCTGTCCTCTTAAAATCTCTGATCACGCAAAGTATCTCGGTGTGATCTTAGATAAAAAACTAAATTGGGGCCTGAACATAAAAGATAGATTCAAAAAGGCATCGATTGCCTTTTACTCCTGCAATAGAATTTTCGGGAAAACCTGGGGACCAAACCCTAGAATTATCAGATGGATGTATTCGGCAATAATTAGACCAATACTAACCTATGGTAATTTAGTATGGTGGAAAGCTTTAGAAAAGAGCACGAACCTAAAAACTTTGACAAAAATTCAAAGACTTGCGTGCACTGGCATTACGGGAGCAATGAGATCCACTCCAACTGCGGGACTGGAAGTTATACTCAATCTGATTCCCTTAGACCTCTTTGTTCAAGAATCTACGGCCAAAAGTGCCCTGAGACTTAGTCAAACTAAAGTCTGGATAAACAGTTCCACAGGACATGCCCAGATCTTTCATAAAGTTATGGGTCATAGTACTACAGCAGACTATAAAATACCCGAACTTGATTTTCACAAACCATTCCAGGCTGCCATCCCAAGCAGAGAGGAATGGATAGATAATATACCATACTCCAGTGAGTCGTCAATAGCTATCTATACTGATGGCTCTAAAATGGACACTGGCGTAGGGGCAGGCTTCTATTCTGAATCTCTCAAGTTGACCGCCTCGCTTAGGCTTCCAGACTACAGCAGCGTCTTCCAAGCGGAGGTCCTGGCAGTGACAACAGCTGCTAAAAAGGTATCAATGATGGCAATACCACGAGCTGATATCACCTTTTACATTGACAGCCAAGCGGCAATAAAAGCGATTACTGCAACTGAGGTAAAATCAAAGCTTGTTTCATGCTGCCGCGAAGAGCTTAAGGTTCTTGGCGCACAGCACAATATTAGACTCTGCTGGGTCCCAGGCCACAGCGATATACTAGGCAACGAGAAAGCCGATGAATTAGCAAGACTAGGGTCAATGCTTGACGAAAGCCAAGCTCAGCTAGTTAGCACCCCTACCTGTTATTTAAAACAGGGAATCTCAAAAAGAATAACTATTAAGGCCGACGAAAGGTGGAACCTTTTTGACACCTGCGGTACTACAAGAAAGATCTGGCCCTGTTTTAACAAACAAAGAACGGAAAGAATTATGCAGCTACAAAAGGGATCACTCCGATCTCTCGTAAGCATAATCACCGGACATAATCTGTTAGGTTTTCATATGAAAAAGATGAGAATCAGTTCAGATGATCTATGCAGAGGATGCGGTGACGAGGAGGTGCATGAAGACACTTCGCACTTTCTGTGTCACTGTCCCGCACTCTCCCATCAAAGGAAGAAACTGCTTGGCAACTTTTTCTTTGGGGATTTAAAAGAACTCTCTAGTACGCCAGGTACTAAAATTCTGAACTTTGTCAAAGCCTCTAAATGGCTTGACTAACTGATCACATAGGTTTTTCTTATTAGATTGAGTATCAATACTCACGGGTATCACAATGGATCTGTATTGATCTAAGTGTGACGGTTAAGACATCAACTGTCAGCCCCTCAACCTAACCTAACCTAAAAGTCGTTGATAATCTCGTTCTTCTCGGAGGTTCGGATGACGGTGATTGCCAGCGGCGGCGTCGGTAGTAATGTATCTATTATCTGTTTTTGGGCCTTATCTTATTGTTGGCTTGGGTCGTAAATCAAGGAGTTTATGACGATCCCGATCTTCTTTCGGGGTTGGTTACATGTATCATCATGCACTTGTTGACCCATGTGGTCGTCATGTGTTAACTTATTATTCCAAAAAATAAATGATAAGCTGCACGTTGTGGCATATTACAGCCAAGCGACAAAACCGTATGGGGTAAAATATCATAGCTATGAGCTGGAAACGCTAGCGGTCGTGAATGCTATAAAACACTTTAGAACTTACCTGTTAGGCATCGAGTTCACTCTAACAACAGACTGTAATGCTTTAAAAGCTACCAAAGAAAAAAAGAATCACTTACCACGTGTTGCCAGGTGGTGGATTTACCTCCAAGATTTCAATTTCAAGATTATATACAAAAAAGGTAGCTCTATGCAACACGTGGACTATTTAAGTCGAAACCCGCCATTGAAAATTTGTCATCATCTCAATAGTCTAGCAGAAAATTGGCTACACATTGAACAAACCGATGATCCGGAAGTTGTAGACATCGTTGATAAAATTCAAAATAATGATACCGAAACAAAATTGAATTATACCTTCAAAAGTAATCTTTTGTATCGTAAAACCAAGAATGGAGAACAACTATTTGTTCCTCAAAAATGTCGATTAAGCCTAATGAGGCGTTATCACGAGGACAATTGCCATATTGGATGGGAAAAGACCCTATCAAAAATGCGTCAACATTTTTGGATGCCTAAGGGCCCTTTCACACCAAACGAATCCGAATCAATCAGAATCACTCCGCATCAAGTTGAATCTGATTGATCAAGATTCGGCTTCGAGCGCTCCGTTTAAATGTGAAGGGATTCTTTTCTCGCCTTCAGACCGGACGAATCTGGTTCAATCAGGTTTGATTCGAGGTCGCACTTGATTCAACCTGTCACATTCCTTGATTCTTGATTCTTGAATCAACAACCATACGAGATGGAGGTGGAGTTATTAATTTTAAAAGTTAAAGAAAATAAGTGCGATTTATGATTCAGGTTGATTCAGCTGGTGTGAAAGAGCGGAGATGACGAATCAGACAACCATACGAGATGGAGGTGGAGTTATTAATTTTAAAAGTTAAAGAAAATAAGTGCGATTTATGATTCAGGTTAATTCAGCTGGTGTTTAAGAGTGGAGATGACGAATCAGATTCAACTTGATGCGGAGTTATTCTGATTGATTCGGATTCGTTTGGTGTGAAAGGGCCCTAAGATGACCAGAAACATACGAAAGTTCGTTGAATCATGTTTCATTTGCACTGTCGCCAAAAGACCATCGGGAAAAAAGCAGTCCGAACTACACTCGATCGGAAAAACAGCCGTACCTTTCCATACTATTCACGTAGACTGTATGGGTCCTTTTCACGGAAAAGATAAAGAGGACAGTCGTTATCTCTTAGTTATAATTGATGCCTTCTCTAAATTTTCTTTATTATTACCCTGTAAGACTCTGAAAGCTGACGAGACTGTACGTCACTTAAACAACTTTGTTATGCTATTCGGAGTGCCACTTAATATTATAAGCGATAAAGGAACAAATTTTACCAGCGAGAATTTTCAAAAATTTTGCAAGTCATTGGGCGTGGAACACCATACAATAGCACCAGGTACTAGTCGTGCAAACGGTCAGGTCGAGCGATATGTGGACACAATTGCAAATTTATTAAGAACAAATTTAGAAGTCAACATCGAATGGACCAGCTTTGTCAGCCGGGTTCAGTTAGCTTTAAATACCACCGTCAATAAAACCACGGGACTATCACCAATTGAAAATTTTAACTGGTATTGAAGGAAGAACTCCAGAAGTAAGTGCTCTATTATCAGAATTAAATATACAACCTGAATATGAAGACATCGAAGCTATACGTAAGTTGGCAGACGAAAGAATTAAGGAAAACGCCGGTAGAATGAAAACGAGATTCGGTAGAAATAAGTGTAAACCTACACGGTTAGAAATTGATACAAAGGTGGTGTATAAAAGCCCTCAAATCAGAAAATCGAAATTAGAAGTACATTTTCGCGGTCCATATGAGGTTATTGGAATTTTACAAAACGACCGCTACAAATTAAAAAAGAAAGGAGGTAGAACAACTACAATCGCTTCAAGGGAAGCCATACGTCCAGTCATTGAGAATGAAATATAAAAGGTTAGTAATCAAATACAAAGTTGACTTTGTTGATGTTGGTGTTGTTGTTCTAACTTTTGCTGTTGAATGTAGACAAGTGTTCTTGAATTTGGCCTCTGAGCTCGCTTTTCGTATTTTGTGTGTCAGACTTGTGGACAAGCTTAATATTGCCTCTGAGCTGTTGGTCTGTATCATATAGAACGATAAGTGGAGACAAGTCAAAATTCTAAGAATTTCTCTGAGTTTAAACAAGTCGTCTTGAATTTGGCCTCTGAGCTTGCTGAACGATTTGCTATTTTACAAATCGTGAAATAGAAAAATCTGATTTAGTTTTCAGGAAAAATTCTATTTCTTTATACGAACTATATTTTTGTAACCAACTTTTTTAATTATAACAGCGAGAACGAACGATGGTAAAAATTACTTTCCGATAGAATGAAAAAACGACCTTTTTGTGTAACGTGACTTGATATAATAATCTTCTTTATTCATTTTACTTAAAATGTAACATCTGTTTTTAGTTCAATATGACGTTTTATGACATTAAAAATATGGTGAACCTTGGTATTAAGGCGGTAAATTTGAAAAAATAAATTTTTGAAAAGGCTAGTAGCTTATTCGTTACAACTAATATTAGGTATTTTAATTCATTTCATTTTTAAGTTTTTATTATAGAACTAGCTGACCCGGCAAACTTCGTACCGCCTAACAGTCAATGAATGTCGTGTCACTTTTTAGCTGATCTAATTTAGGCTTTGATGAACGTAAAACAATGATACAAAATAATATATTTATATAGATAGAAACAAAAAAGTATTTTATTATGATGAATGATGATGAAAACGTACATACTGAATGAAAATAAAAATTTAAAAAAATAAAAAATAATAAATAAGTACTTCAAACTCATGTCAGAAAAAAATGATCGAAAACTATGTTGTGCAGATTGGAAAAAAAAATAAAACTCTGATTAATTCATTAATAGGATTTTCATTCAAGCACTTTGTGGTAAACGACATTCTTTGTTTTTTGGTCAGGCGCAAGAACAAATAAAGCGGATGGTTTGCCGACACGTGAGCATGCCACGTACAATTGACTATGAGAAAAACATACATTTTCTAGATTGAGGCCACAAATATTCAAGGATTGGCCCTGTGATTTGTTGATCGTCATGGCGAAGGCAAACGAATCGGGAATTGAATTCGTTTAAACTCAAAGGGCATATCCGTTGGGATCATCGGAATCCTTGGAAAAAGAACTTCCTCATCTTTAAATTTTCCTTTAAGTATCGACGCGTGAATCACATTGCTCATCAGTTTTCTTATCACCAAACGCGTTCCATTACACAGTTTTGGTTGGTTTAAATTTCTAAGCATGTTGACTACCGAGCCAACTTTAAGTTTTAAATTGTGCGGTGGTAAACCAGGCACATCCAAGGAGTTTAAAAATTCAGTTGGATAATTAGTGGCTTCATCTTCGTTTGCTACACAGTCGATAGATTTGAATGAATACAGAGTACCTACGATTTGATTTTGAATTATAAAATTGAGGTCATCTACATCTTTATTTTTAGCGGCCAAAATTGCTCGCTCACTTAACCATTTAGTATTTTTGTGGTTAGCGATGATATCCCGGAATACTTTGTTGATAAGCTCGTCAATTGATGAAACGAAATTGCAAAAATTTGGAGGAAATGAAATCAAACCGCTCGATTTGTCAACAGGAACACGGCCATTACCGATAGTCAGCAATTGCTTCGAGAAATCATCAGCAGATAGATCGTTCAACAATGCAACTCTCATATTTACAGACAGTTGAAGTTTCTTTACATATCGCCACAGATTTGATGCTTTGAGACAAGCGTTTATTTCGTCGGCAGCAGTAGATCTTGGAATGACTGGTAGTGTTTGTCGAAAATCGCCAGATAATAAAATCATTGCACCACCAAAACATCTCGAGTCATTGCGCAGATCTTTTAATGTTCGGTCTAGTGCTTCCAATGCGCGTTTGTGCGCCATTGTGCATTCGTCCCATATGATGATTGTTGATGCTACTAAAACTTTGGCCATTGCGGAGTGTTTCGAAATGTTACATGTCGGTTGTTCAGTAGTTTGAAGGTTTAATGGCAATTTTAACGCTGAGTGAGCCATACGGCATCCGTCTAACAATGTGGCCGCTATTCCAGAAAAAGCAATTGCTACCGCAATTTCGGATCTCGCACGAAATGTGGGGCACACGATACCATTAACAGTTCGTAGTGATTCAAATGATGTTGGCCCTCGAACATGTACCAGCAACAACCGCAAATAGAAACATTCATCATTCTTCAGATGAACTGTGTAAATAAGACCAAGAGCATCAATAGAACGCATATCTGAATGACCAGGAACTGCATCGCCTTGCTTCCGACGTTGAAATTTCTTCGATGTAGCGTTCAAAGTGTAATAACGTGGCATTTCTGAGTAAAGCAAAGTTCGTGCGAACGGATCGCTTTGACAAATCGCAAAGAAACTGGTCAACGCACACATGATGTCTTCAGAAAAAATAAAGTTGTGGCTTAAAGGTCTCAGCAACCAGGCCATAAGCTCAAACAAAAGAAAAATAGTTGTTACACTATTTGACAGGATTGGACAACAAATGTTTGACATGTAATAAACAAATCAGCATCTATTGAAATGATTAAGTATTCATTACACATATCGAGTTTTCATTGTTATGTTTGACATGTAATAAACAAATCAGCATCTATTGAAATGATTAAGTATTCATTACACATATCGAGTTTTCATTGTTTTTAAGATGTATCAAATCAAAAACCATGGCAATCAGTCCAGCCGTTCTCGAGTTATAAGTGTTGTAACAAACACGACTTTCTTTTATATATATAGATGTGTTGGGCTCCAACATTCCCCGCACTTTGAAAGAACCCCTTTCAAACAGGAAGCAGAGCAAGCTTTCGAATTGGGCGACGAATAATGCCTTTTGTCGTCTTTACATCTGCGACTCGAACACATCCATCTTTTCCAGGTATGACCTTGATGACTCTTCCTAGCAACCACCGTTGGGTTGGTGTGTTGTCTTCATGTACAACAACCATGGCTCTAATGTTGAGATTAGGCTGATCTTTCGCCCACTTAGAGCGAGACTGTAACTCGGTTAAATACTCGGATGTCCAACGCCGCCAAAAATGTGACTTTACTGCCTGAATGCGACGCCATCTTTGAAGGTAGGATATATTTTCGATTTCAATTATAGGTTCTGGAATGGCCTTCAATGATGAACCAATTAAAAAGTGCCCAGGAGTCAGGGCTTCTAAATCGCTTGGATCTGATGACATTGGTGTTATAGGACGTGAGTTCATCACCGCTTCGATTTCCACCAGTGCCGTTGAGAGCTCCTCGAACGTGAGTTTTGAGTTCTCCAAAGTACGGTATAAATGGCCTTTTGCAATTTTTACGGCTGACTCCCAGAGACCGCCAAAGTGAGGAGCCCTAGGTGGAATAAAATTAAAATATAATTTTTGATTAGTACAAAAATTTTCAATATGGCTTTTTGTATTATTTGAAAACAAAAATTGTTGTAGATCGTTTAACTTGGACCTAGTTCCTACAAAATTTGTGGCATTATCACAAAATATTTTCTGTGGAAGACCACGACGGCCAATTAATCTTTTTAAAGCTGCTAAAAATGCTTCAGACGACAAATCTGACACAGCTTCAAGATGAACTGCTTTCGAAGAAAAACACACAAATACTGCTATATATGTCTTATAAGGTGTTTTCCCACGAATTTTTAAATATGTGAAGAACGGTCCACAAAAATCAACACCGCAGTTCTGAAATGGACGTGATGCTGGAGTTATACGTTCAGCAGGTAGGTCTCCCATTACCTGCTCCATAAGTTTTGGGCGATATCGGACACAAGGAATACATCTTCTCACCGTACGACGTGCTATTTCCCTTGCGTTTATTATCCAGAACTTCTGCCTTATAAGAGCTAAAAGGGCTTTTGGTCCTGCATTGTAATTTTCCAAGTGAAGATCTCTGATAAAGCATGTTACAACATGAGCGTCTCTTGGAAGAAGAATGGGGTGCTTCTGCTCTTCTGGAATTGCTGCTTTCTGCAACCTGCCTCCTACTTTCACAATTTTTACTCCCCTGCACTCTTCAAGGAATGGATTTAGCCATTTCATTGAGCTCTTCAAACTCTCCCTATTTCTTAGTAAACTTATTTCCTGAGCAAAGTGTTCCTGTTGAATGTTCCATACAATCATTGCCTCTGCACATTGTGTTTCATCTACAGACAGTGATATTTTTCGCACATTGTCCTCTTCAAAATCTAAAAATTTCACCTCTTCTCTAGAATGTGGCAAATTGTTTGCCTTTCGCTTTTTGATCTTACTAACTCTGCAAACCTTTACAAATCTAAGCATGTATCCAACAATGCGAACCATTTTTGTGTATGTGCTATATCTTTCCAGAGCTTTCAAAATATTATTCTCTTCTTTTTGGTTCTTGACAAGCAAAATAGTTTTGTGCATCTCGAGAGTTGCCTTTTTTGATACCGAGTGATTGTTAAAAATTGGAGGCCATTCTTCATATTTTGAGATAAACTTCGGACCACAAAACCAATTTGACTCCTTCAACTCTTGGACTGTACAGCCTCTTGATATGACATCTGCGGGATTATCCTGTGTCGGAACATGCCTCCAACTTTCAATATCTGTTATCTCCTGGATCTCTGCAACTCTATTTCCGACAAACGTGTGAAGCTTTGACGTACGAGTTCCAATCCAATGAAGTACTACTTCTGAATCCGTCCAAAAATAAACTTCGGGATTCAAGCCTTCAAACAAAATTCTGACCTTCGACCAACGTTTTGCTAACAGATGTGCTCCACACAATTCTAACCTTGGAAGGCACTTCTTTTTAGCTGGTGAAACTTTAGATTTGGCAGCTAATAACTTGGTGGTGGTAGAATTTGATGAATCAATTGAACTAGCATAGATGCAGCAACCATAAGCATTTAAAGATGCATCACTGAACCCATGAATTTGCAACTTTATTTTGTTTTCAGATAAAACAAATCTGGATATAGAGAAATCCTGCAGTGAATTAAGATCTACTAGAAACTGCTTCCATTCAGTTTCGATATTCTGTGGGATAGATGCATCCCAATCTAACTCTCCGATCCAAAGTTTTTGCAAGATGATTTTGGCTTTTATAATAATTGAACCCAATAAACCAATGGGGTCAAAAAGTGATGATGACAAAGATGAAATTGTTCTTTTTGTAAACTTAGAATAATTTTTTGAATGTTTATACGAAAAAATCAAACTGTCTTCCATAGGATTCCAGGTGATTCCTAAAGTACTTGTTAAACCTGATTCGGATAATCTCAGTACTTTTTCTGTGGACTGAGGCATTGAATCCCCATTACTTTGTCATTTCGCTAGCTCAAAACCTGCTGAAGATAATATAAAGGATACTTCGTCTCTAATCTGCTGCAAGGTTTCTAGATCATTGGCTCTGGACAACATATCGTCAACATAAAAATCCGATTTTAATACCTTGGATCCAAGACTGTGAGAATCTTTGAATTTATCACTCAAATAGTGAAGACACCGAATGGCTAAAAACGGTGCAGACGATGTACCGTATGTAACGGTATTTAACTGATATGTTTCTAAGGGTTTTTCATTGCTTTCTCTCCATAATATGTACTGGAACTGTCTAGGACTTGGAATTTTCTTCAGTATTTAAACAACACGTTTTAGTGGATGAGTCAAATGAACTACTATATCTGCCTGATACTATCCAGCCTAGCAAAGTTTTTTGCAAAATTGGTAAATCATTGCCTAATTTTATCTGTCCGACTGACAAAAGATCGAAAAATGCCTCAGCTCCAAGAAGCATATCAATTTGTGAATGTCTATTGAAGTTTTCATCAGCTAGTTCAATGTTCTTTGGTATATTCCGGTTACGTGTTTGGAATGCCTCGTCTGGCTGGTATCCAGTAATGGAGTGCGCAATTAAAAACTCTAAAGAAATTTCAAAATTATTGAAACGAGAGCGAATGGTAGTTTGAGTTTAATATTATATATTGGTTTTAGAACCACTAATGCCAGTTATATCAACAAATTTCTTATTTTTTCGAAGGAATAAAGATTTTGCAAACTTTTCATTAACCATATTTACTTGGGAACCTGAATCTAACAAAACTCGTCCAAATTGATAAGATCCTGTAAAATCTTTTACCAAAACTACTGCTGTTGCTAAAATTATTTGATGCGATGATTTTCGATGTTCTTCCAATGCAGCATGAACAGCTGCTGATGTAGATGCAGCTTCATCTTTAACTGGATCTTTTGCAACTTCATCTTTAACTGTATTGGTTACAGTTTGCGTACGATGTAGTAAAAAGTGATGAGGTTTGTGACATATTCGACATGTATACTTTGATGAACATGTGGAAACAGTATGTCCTCTTCCTAAACAATTGATGCATAGCTCAAGTCTTTTTGCATTTGAGAAACGTTCTATGACTGAAAGATTTTTAAAACTCTGACAGTGAGCAATGTAGTGGGTGTTATCATTACAAAATGCACAAGCTTTTTGAGTTTTTTGAGTGATAGCCAAACTTGTTTGCTTATGTTGATTTGCATTTTGTTGGCGATGTTTGCTTTGCCCCTTTTGATTTGTTTCAGTCTGAATTTGCCTACCTTCCTTTGCCTCTAAGAATTGACATCGCTTATTAAGCATCTTGGTACACTAATCCCACGAAGGAAGCTTGTTATAATCTAACTCTTCATCCCATTTAGTTCGAGTCTCAGAATCTACCTTTGACATAACAATATGGATTAAAACTGCATTGCATATATCTTTTTCTGAACCTAACGAAGTAAGTGAATTGTAGAGAGCGGACATGTTGTCTACGAGGCTTCGTAGATTAGTTGGCGAGACCTTTGCAATTTTGGGAAATTCGAAAATTGACGAAATATTTTCCAAAAATATTAACGCGTTATTGTCAAAACGATCCTTGAGGCTTTGCATTGCCTTGGAATAATTTTCCTCAGTGAATTGCAAAACATTAACAGTGTCTAATGCTTTACCACTTAAACATGAAAGCAAATGATTATATTTTTCTATAACACTGAGTGCCGGACTTTCATGAACCGAATATTCGAAAGACCGCATAAAATTCTTGAACTCTGAATACTTTCCATTAAATTTTGGTAGACGTAAAGGCTGCAAACGTGAAGTTGGAGTTGGAGTTGGCATTATAAATGAATGTTCGCCACCTATACTAAGACGTCTTCTATCTCCAAGCAACGAAGGAATTTTTGTTTTTGTCGCAACGTACAAGTCCTCAAGTTCACTGCGTCCCAAATCAGTCGGCTGTAAATGTTCTATTTGAGTTTGATATGCTAATCCTTGCTTGAAATATGACTCTAGTATCCCTAACCGACATTCTAACTCTGTAGGAGAGGGCTCCTGTGGTCGCTCTAAAATATTTTTAATTCTGGTTATGTTTCCTTTAGTGGATGCCCGCAGCTGTTTGACTTCTTCTAATTTTGCTTGATCTACCGACATGATTAAATACTTCTATATTTTTCCAATAGAAAATTAAAATCTTTGAATACTGTGACTATTTAATGTGTAATAGCTGTCAATAAATGCTCAATTTGCAATATAATGACCTACGGTTATTAAGTGTACGAAAAACTTCAATAAATTGTTCAAAAATGTCTTAAGCTTCCAGCTCAACGAACAGCGACATGATATATTTGAAAAGCTCAAGAGAATCCAAAGCGATATGCCAACCACAATTTCTACCAAATATTGTATGTAGTTACTTTTGCCAAATGAAAATATTAAAATCGAACGAACTTGGCATTTACAAGAAGTGTGTACGAAGATTGAATTATGTATAATTTTAATAAAAGCTTTGTAAGTGGGTGCCAACGAAGTATGACAGCAACAAGAAATCCACGATGTGAATGAGCAATGATAAAGATAAGGCTTAATCAATGAATATTTATTAATTCCAGCATCAGCAAACAACAACCACGACGAAACGACGATGAGTGGAATTGGAATCTGTTCAAAAGCTTTGGCTGTTAACAAGAAGGTATACGAAAGATGATGATGACGAAAGCTTTTTGGATCCAATAATCGATTACGAAACAATGAGGCACGCGTCGGAGACAAACGAGCGACAAAATAATAAGCTTTACCGGCTAGTTGTGCATGCAAGAGCGAAATGGCATATATATGATAATCTTTGTGGATTCCATAAAAAATGGCGCAAAATTAAAACGATCCACAAAATTTAATTTTTTTTGTATATAATTTTATATTTTAATTTTATATATTTAGGTAAATGACAGCATTCAATTATTTTTGGAAAGCGAAGGTGCGTTTATGCAGTTTTATTTTTTCGAAGAATTACAGGAATCCATGCATTATTTTTGTTAGTTTGATTAATTTTCAATTTGGTGAAAATGAACGCACATTCACTTTTTTATATTGGCAACATACCTTGAAGGAAGTTTTGTACTTAACTTCCCTGAGCAATTTGCCCAATTTAAATTGCTGCTGATGTGACCTTTGAACTGCTAAACACCAGAAAGAAAAGAACTAATAGAGAGAACCAACTTCGACGGTTGCTCTCTTTTTGCCTACAAGCTGTGATTTGGCCACCAACTTGCATATGTATTAACTCCATATAAAAAAATGTGGGGAACAAATACTTATGCAAGTTTGTGTGCATACTCACCAAGAGAGAATAAACTTTTCTCTCTTTTCTCTCTGCTCACCACCTTTGAAAAATGGCGACCACCTTTGAAACATAAGACTCTGAAAGCACTACAACTATTATTTTTATTATTAGCTTCGTTTATGCGTTTAATTTTCGCTCATACTGTTGAAAAATGCAAAAAAAACTCAGATTTGTTTCAATTTTCAGAGTTTATCGACTTAACTTTGTCGATGCGAGAGTTTCAGGAACATTGAAAACGAGAGTTACAGAATGTAAACATGGAAAATTGAAAACATTTTTATATACTCATCTCTTTTTTCCATTCCTATTTTATTTGTGTGTACTCGTTGTTTATTTTCTTTACATTACTCACGACATTTCCAGAATGCTGAAAATAAGTGATTTAAGTAGAGACTAAATAAAAAGACCGTCAACTTGTTACTTCTGTTGCCAATTTTCATTGCATAAGATTTGTGAATAGGTGATAAGCTATTCTTACTGCTTTCAACTAAGGTAGTGTGTTGCTTTTAAAGGCTTAACTACATTAGCCGAAAAGACTTTTGTACTAAAGTACAAATATTTGTATTTTCGCTAGTTCAGTGGTTTTGTGAAAAGAATATACAAATTTGTTCTTCAACCAAAATTTAAGTCTTATGCATCATTTTTATAAGTTTTCCAGTTCTAACTATTTATATCTTATCTTTCAGTTATATAGCGACAAGGAAAAATCCGTCAACGACAGTTCTAACTACAGTTTTTCTGAAAGTGCATTGTGGCTTATTCATAGATGTTTACTAAACTTTTTAGGCATAAATAAATGCAAATCAAAGTTAAGGGCTAAACCTAAATAACTATTAACATAGAAAATGCTGTGTTCAAGTAATTATTATTCATGACAAATAAATGTTACGTTAACACTAAGTTCCAGAAAATATCGATTGATACCGCAATTGCAGAAGATATGGATATTTTATATAAATATTAACGGTAAACTGTAGAACTTTATTATTTCCGCCTTTTATAATTCAATGTAAAATAATTCAATGCAATATATTTTAGATAATACAGAAGTTAAGTTATTAGTTAAGGTATTACTATTGAAATAAACATAACATACATTTTAGTCACTGATAAAGCTTCGGTTCCCATCGATCAGCGAAATCAAGCATCAGTGAGCGTGGTTAGTAGAAAGATGGAGGACCGTCTCGAAACCTACCGCGTGCTGTTGTCATGTGTTCTTTCTCCTCTGTCCTTCTGTCTTGTATTAATGTCTTGTGTTGTTATCACCTTAAATAGTCTAGTCGCTCAAGGTGCTGTGTCTCTACTCTGTACATTTATGTGCTGAGTAAGTATGTAATGTAATGTAATAACATACATTTATAAAAAGCATGTACTCGTTCATATATACACACATACAAATAAAGTCTAGTCTAAAAAACCTTAGCCTTGTTACACATTTTCTGCACACATCCTTTCTTGTTTTGGTTGTTAATGCCATCTATCTGTAACTTAGAGAAAAAGAGGAGAAAAACAAATTCACCACGAATTACCGGTATAACTTCTCCCGTTATTTTTTGACAAACAAAAATGTTTTGCTAGAATTAATTTGAATTATAGGAGTATTTTTGTAGATATAAAAACGACAAGATGTTAGTAAAATTAAAGAAAGAAAATCATGAGAATTACAAATACAATAATGAGACTTTAAAAAACATAGCCTTCTTGCCTATCAATGAACAAAAATGAGAAATGTCGCATTTCCCGGAACTGATCGTGAAATAGAAAAATCTGATTTAGTTTTCAGGAAAAATTCTATTTCTTTATACGAACTATATTTTTGTAACCAACTTTTTTAATTATAACAGCGAGAACGAACGATGGTAAAAATTACTTTCCGATAGAATGAAAAAACGACCTTTTTGTGTAACGTGACTTGATATAATAATCTTCTTTATTCATTTTACTTAAAATGTAACATCTGTTTTTAGTTCAATATGACGTTTTATGACATTAAAAATATGGTGAACCTTGGTATTAAGGCGGTAAATTTAAAATATAAATTTTTGAAAAGGCTAGTAGCTTATTCGTTACAACTAATATTAGGTATTTTAATTCATTTCATTTTTAAGTTTTTATTATTGAATGTGTTGGGCTCCAACACTTGCTTTTCGTATATTTTGTTTCAGACTTATGGACAAGCTTAATATTGCCTCTGAGCTGTTGGTCTGTATCATATAGAACGATAAGTGGAGACAAGTAAAAATTCTAAGAATTTCTCTGAGCTAAGATAAGATAAGAAACCTCTGAATCTTTTTGGTGTGGATTGACATGAATGGTGTGGACAAGCTTAAGATTGCCTCTGAGCTACTCCATTGGTTGATCTTGGTAAGAGAATAAGTTTCTTAATTTATAAACGAAAAGTTAAATTTCATGCTGCCGGTTTTACTTGAACTGATAAGTTCTGAATCTGTATTTCACAGGTTACGACAGAAACTCAGTAAAACTATTTGGAAGATTTCAAGATTTTAACACTCGATGTGACGAGGAAAGAGAGAAAGAAAGGAAAGAGAATAGAAAATAATATTTTTTGTTTGTTGTAACAATGAAGTAATTAAATCGTATGTTAAGTTAATTGATGATGAATATTATATACAAAAAAAAATATTAATAATAATTCTTTTATACCTACTTACTGTTTTCATTCATCGAGAGCGATGAACTTGCAGGATGGCCGTGTTAGAGCGGAGCTACTGTAGTGTTATAGCTACTATATTAAGAGTTGGTTATAGCCAAATGCTGGAATAATTTCCAGTCGAGGGCATATTGTTGTGTTGGTAAAAAAAGCATATTTACCACAGTATGTGTAAGTATCTGAGTGGGATTGGAAAAGGATAACGTAGGAATAGGAAGTGTCTGCGATCGGCATTCGAAGGATTGATATAGAAGCGATCGGATGTGCGGTGGTCGATGCACGGCAGATAACAATTTCTCGAGTGTGTTTTAAATTATTCCTGTCACGTATGTACAATATCAAATAAAAAATTAATTTTGTTAGTACCTCATACACAGCTTTTTTTACTCCATTTCAACATCTACCCGCCCTTATTGAAAAACCCTTTAGTACGTTCATTCACAAGGCACAAAGGTTATTACAAAGTCTTAAAAATATGTTTAAATTCACACAATACATCTTGTGCTCAGTTCATAAGTGCATAAAAAAAGGTGGTATGACCTTTAAATTTCTATCTCTTTCAAATTGCGGTAGCAGCAGAAACATATTGCAATATTCACTAATGTATAATACGATATAATAATGAGGATTAATACAAATTATTTCATGAACTACAAACCCTAAGCGAATGGTCCTTTATTATCTCTTCGTAGAAAATAACTCTTATTTGTTGATATGCATTGTTGTTTTGGGTTAATTCTCATCATGCGTCTATTAATACAGTCGTAATCATTGTTAGATACGCACCAAAGCGTTATGCCCTCTAAGCAAGGGATGGGTTGCGATACCTTACTTTTCTATTAAAAAGTATCTACCTGGGTAGTACTTCTGGTGTACTTATTATATCTATAAACTGTACAATAAATGGAATACGATGTTAGGAATACTTTATTTGAATTTTTGTTCAAATAAATTCCTTTCATTTAAAGTTAGCAACAATGTTTTGCACATAACAAAATAAGTTTGATTTCAATATCTCTTTTTCTTCCTCTTTTTAGTCCAAAATCAATTTATCAATCAAGTTATCAGCCTCTTTTTTATTATTAATACTTTAATTATTGCTATTAACTTCTCATAGGAAGTTATAGTAATTACTCCGATTTGTCAAGTTGAAAATTTTGACTTTTCTTCACGTTCAAGGTCCCTAGAATCTAAATCAAATTGTTTTAGAGAGATGTCTGTGCTTTTTTCGTCGTCTATATCTCAAGAACTAGAATAACCAAATAAATGTTGTTATACAGATAAAAACAAAGAAAGTTAGTAAGTTATATTTAAGTAGAATTAATTAGGCTAGTTTCCTATTTTGTCTAGCATGTAAGTAGAGTTAAGTTTAAATGAATAAAAAAATTAATTTCGAAAAAAAAAAACAAAGAAAGATGCAGGACTATTAAAAAGTTGAGTTTGTGTTTTTTTACCTTTTATCTTATAGAAAATATGGCTTCCGACATTCAGTCAAATTTTTATAAGAATTCAACAGTCATTTTTTTTATAAAAATTAAAATCTACAGAAAGTAGTTTACAAAATTGGTAAAAATTGATGATCTTCCATTTTAGATATTTTGGGAAATTTTTAACAAAACACGAAAAACTACAAAAACAACCAAAAACTGATAAGAATTATTTTCGAATCAAGTATGTATTAGTAGAACGAAGAAAGATACTGACTTCAAATTATTTATCCCACAAAAAATATTGTTGTGAATATGTTTTTTAAATTTTATGCAAGACTAATTGACAGACGAGATGGGAATTTATCAGTGTGCGTCGCATCCCAGCCTCTTTTTTAAATTGCAATAGTAAAAAAAATCACCCAGCCAATTTTTTGAAAGTCATTTCTGCATCTTTCTCTATTACTATCTGTATACAAACATTTATTTGAAGTCGATATCTCTACTGGTACTTGAGAGATGGACGACGAAAAAGCTTCCCGAAAATACCGACGTACAAACGTACGTACACACTCACGCACCTACATATGTACATCTCTCTAAAAATCTTTCACTTAGAACCTAGCGACCTTGAAACGTTGAAAAATTTCAAAATTTTTAATTCGGCAAATCGGTCCGATTATAATAATTTAATTTTTGAAATATTTGATATTTGAATCGGAAATTATTCGTAACCAACTTTTGTTTTTGTTGTTTTTGTTTTGGTTTTTATTTTTTGTAAAAATACTGCTAATTTGACCTGATTGTTGATAACTATATTTTGTATAAAATTAAATTTGTTTGAAACCAATTTTTTTTCAATTTTAAAAGAGATTTAGGTCGAAAGCAATTTTACCAAGTCTTAGTAATGTTATTTTTAAATTTGTATTTTTTGTAAGAAAATTGTCAATTCGATTTTCCTCAATACCAAAAACGTTATTCTTCGTTGCATAAAACTATTTGGGAGATAAAATCATTTGATGGTCGTAAAATTTTAGGCATTAAGTGACAATTATTTTGTTTTAGTTTTTTCATTTATAAAAAACCTTCAATTGAATTTTTTTCAAAGTAACATTAGTTTTGTATCACGTCACATTATACAGGATTACCCATTTTGCGGTTTCAAAAGTAAACGTAAATAAAACACATATAAAATATCTTTTTCATGATATATCTTTTTTGTTATAAAGTTTGAACGTTGACATTTTTTGAGAATTGCATCATATGACCATAACGCTACCAATTGACGGAGACAATCGTTCCATCGTCTTTATCGAAGAAGTAAGGTCCAATCACACCTCCGGACCAAAGAGCGCACCAAACAGTAACTTTTTATGGATGTAATGGACTCTCTGTAGCACCCGTGGCATGATGGTTAGTGCGTTGGACTATCGTGCAAGAGGTCTTGGGTTCGATCCCTGCCTATGCCATCTAAAGTTTTTTTCACGGGTACTGCCTCTTGCGAGGAAGTGACAAATTCTCCAAGAGTAATTCTTGTCATGAAAAGTGCTTTCTCAAATAAGCCGTTCGGATTCGGCATTAAATTGTAGGTCCCCTCCATCCCTGACAACAATACTCGCACACAGGAATGGTTGAGAGTTGTAAGTCACTAGGCCCTAGTTCGCAACGTAGCGCCACCCAATTTATTTATTTAATGGACTCTGTTCAATTACATTTTCGTAAATGTCAGACTTTTAACTGAAAAAAAAATTGGTTTAGCAAATAAGTTGGACAGATTTCGAATTCCAGTCCTTAACTTATGAAAGCGCAACATGGATAACCCGTAATAATAAGCAATTTAATTCAAGTCTCTAGCATTATTGGTTTGTGAGATATTTTGTGTTAAACAAAATGTTCACTTTTGTTATAATAAGCAATTTAATTCAAGTCTCTAGTACAGCAGAACCCAAGGCAGTCTATTCCTCGCCGTGCACAAGAAATTGCCCTTTCGCAGACTTCAACTTGGCGAATTTTGCGTCGGGACTTGTTCCTACACCCGTACAAGATCCAACTGACCCAGGAGCTCAAAGTTCATGACCATAGACAACGCCGTTTGTTCACTGACTGGGTTTCGAATCGTTTAGAAGAGGACCCCAATTTTGGCGGAAAAATCATCTCTAGTGACGAGGCGCATTTTTGGATGAATGGCTGTGTCAACAAGCAATATTGCCGTATATGGGACGACACCAACAGACGCGAGGTTCACAAGGTGGAATCCTCACTCAAAAAGTTACAGTTTGTTGTGGATTTTGGGCTGGCGGTGTAAGTGTAATTGGTTCGTACTATTTTGAAAACGACATTAGTGAGGCGGTCACTGAAATAAGTTGGTAAAATAATTATTTTTAATTTTATGCTCTATTCACACCGTAGGTTACCGAAGAACTGAAAGCTTAACATTATGCCATAAATACTAACTACTATGTACTAAAAGAAAGAGAGTAATAACTCTGTATATACAATGCCTACATTATGATGGTGTTGGTGGTGCTTGGTTTGAGTTTACGTTTACATAGGTACTTAACTGTTACATTATTACACGCTTTTTTTTTTTTTTTTTTTTTTTTTTTTTTTATTACGAGTAAATAAATTTTAAATTATTTTACCGGATTAATCAAGACTAAATCGCTTAGGTGGTACAACTACACGACCACTTCTTGTGCGATATGGACTTGTAAAATTTACAGGCACATTCACCCTCGGGAGTTCTTCCTTTTCAGCACTACCATCATCACCCAATTCACCAGTATCAGACGTTGTACTTGTAGATAAATTATTACTCAAATATTGATTTCCATTCGATATTGATTTATTACTGTTTTCTAACCCTGAGTCTAATTGCGGTATTTCTACCTTTACGTTTGTGGATGGAGTGATGGTGATAGGTTCTAACTGATTACAATCATTTTGTGCAAAAGTTTTACTAATGTGATCTTCATAAAGTGTTTCACTTGGATTATATACTCATTATTTTTTGTTTTAGCAATAAATCTTCTATTTCTTCTAAAATAATTGTCATAGTTATCTTTAATAATATATGATCTACTATTTACATTTCTTATTATAATTCCATAGCTCCATTCTTGTTTAGTTTTTTGAAAAATAACCCTATCTCCGATTTTTAATTCAGGCAAGTTTCTTGCATTCCTGTCAAAATAATACTTTTGCTTTTTTTTTTCTTTTCCATTTTTTTAACAATGATTTCTTCATTTATATTCATTCTATATAAAAGTTGTTCTGTTATAGGTAATTTTGATTTAATTAATCGACCAAAAAACAAATGTGCTGGTGTTAGACCCATAGATGCGACTGGAGTTGTATTGTATTCAAGTAATTTGTATTGATATTCTTTAACTTTACCTTCTTCAAGGCATCTTTTTAGTAAATTCTTAGCAATTGCCACGCCTTTTTCAGCAAGACCATTACTTTGTGGGTATCTCGGACTTGAGAAGCTAATTCTTATGTTGCATTGCTCTGCGAATTTTTCAAAATTCATTGAACCAAATGGACTGTTGTCACATCTGATAACTGATGGATATCCTAGGCGATCAAACACTTGCTTTAAACGCTCAACTATGTGTTCTGTCGTTTTAGATTTTAAGTGTTCAACAATCAAATAACCGGAATAAGAATCCATGACAGATAGGAAATATTTCCCAGCATATTCAAATATGTCAATACCTATTTTTTGAAACGGATAAGTTGGCGACTCGTCCTGCTTTAAGGTTTCTTTAGTGTTATTTCTTTTAAATTTTTCACAAGTAGTGCACTTTTCGATAACGTCCTTAATGTTTTCGGTCATATTTGGCCAAAAATAGAGCATTCGTGCTCTTGCTAGAGTTTGTTCTATACCTAAGTGGGGTGCATGTACCCAACTGATAATAATTTTCTGTAAATCTGAGGGTATGACAAGCTTGTGATTCTTAAACAGGAGTCCATTTTCAAAGTGTAGCTACGATTTATATTTATGGAATTTTTTTTCCAATTCACTTAACCGCTTATGCGGGGGCCATTCTTTTTCTACATAATTGCAAATATTCTTCAAAGTGTTATCTTTTTCTAAAATATGCCTATACAAATCAAAATTTTCTTTTGACAAACAAACATTTCTAGAGACAGTGTGAATAATCGCATTAAGATTAACTATTTCTTCTTGTTCTGGAAGCTGTGAAAGCACGGGAAAGGCAATCAGCCACTAACATTTCTTTTCCGGGTTTGTAAGTGATTTTCATGTAAGGATATTTAAGTAAAAACATAAACATCCTCTGAAGCCTAGGAGTCACATCATCAATATCCCTTTTAACTAGACTTTCCAAAGGTTTATGATCACTATGCACAGTGAAATCACGACCGTATAAAAATAGATGGAAGCAGGTACAAGCAAACACGATAGCTAAAAGTTCTTTTTCTATCTGAGCCCATTTTTGTTCATTGGAAGCCAACGTACGTGATGCAAAAGCCACCGGGTGTCCGTTTTGCAACAACACACAGCCTAAGCCATCTTTGGACGCATCAGTTTGAATTAGTATTTCCCCTTTTGGATCATAGGGTTTCAAAATTGGCTCAGATGAAATAATTTTAAGTAATGAGGACATTTCGCTTTCGTGTTTTTCATTCCAACTAAAGATAGATTCGTTTTTTATTAACTCTCTAAGATTAGCCGACATTTTAGATAGGTTGGGTATAAATCTTGCAAGATATTTGACAAGACCAAGAAATCTCATAACATCTCCTTTATTTTGTGGTTTAGGCATTTTAAGAATTGCTTCACAATGCTTGTGACAAGGTTTGAATTGATTGGCAGATATAAGATGACCCATAAAACTAACTTGATTCTTTCGATATTGTATTTTTTCGGAATTAAACCTGACATTATGTGCACGCGCACGATTGATTACATTCAATAATATTTCATCATGTTCCTTTTCATCGTTAGCTACAATACAGATATCATCAAAATAGATGATTATTCCAGGTAAATCACCGAAATGTTTCACCATCTCCCTTTGAAATATTTCGGGAGCACAGTTCAGTCCGAACGGGACGCGATTGAATTTGTACCTACCGAAAGGGGTCATAAAAGTCGTTAGATCAGAGCTAGCTTTATCAAGCTCCATTTGCCAAAATCCACTCTTCAAATCAAGAACCGTAAACATTTTTTTATTAGATACTCGTTGAGTGGCTTAGGATCTAAACAAATCCGTAATTTTTTGTTAGATTTTTCAACTATTTGTATATTATTCACCCAGTCAGTAGGATACTCTACTGATGAAATTATTCCTTCAGATTCCATTTTATCTGGTTCAAGTCTGAGTTGATCAACTAAACTATGGGGAATTCGTTTTTTATAGTGCAACACAGGTTTAGCATTTTCTTTTAAATGAATAGACACCGTAGTTAAATGCCCTAGCCCCTCAAAGATGTCCCTAAAAAGACTTAAGAACTCACATTCAGTGCTAGGAAGTTTTTTTTATATTATAAACATCCAGTCGCTTAATGAGCCCAAAATCAACACAGGTCTTCAAACCAAGCAATGGTGTAAAACAATTATGTACTACTAGAAATTCAGTTTTATTTTTAATTTTAGAAATTGAATCAATACATGTTAGTACAACAGTGCCATAAATTTAGATTTTGTTATTGCTATAATCGAAAATAGAGAAATTCATATTAGTGTTGTTAATTTGTTCTTTGATTTTCTTGATAATATTGATAGGAATACAGTTTACATCGGATCCAGTGTCTATCTTAAATTTTACAAATTCGGAGCCAATCAAGTATATTTTGGTCCACTGGTTCAATTTTTCAACAGTATTTATTCTAAAAGCATTTTCAAAACTTAATAAACCAACCAATTCACCATTATATTGACCTAAATTACCTGAGCTATCCCATCTTAATGTATTAACTTCTTTGTTGTTTCCATTTTTCTTCAAATTGGTTGCGCTTTTTTCTGGTAGTCCGGTCTGGTTCGAGTCGTCCTTTTTGCCTTGTGTTTTACGATTTCCTCTGCAGAATTTAGAGAAATGCCCAACTTTGGAGCATTTATTACAGGTTACCCGCTTTGCACGACATTCCTCCATGTGTCCGTATTTATAAGCTGCACCACAGTTGAAGCATGCTCGATAAACTGTACATGCTTGACCATCAGATTCAGTTTTGTCTGTCTTCACTTCATTGATCGCCTTAACTCCTTTGTCGAGAATATTTTTGTTTGTAGTTGCCGCTTCATATGTTTTGCACTTTTCCACTACATCTCTTAACGGATCATTTTTCCCATCTAGTTGTTTAAGTTGCAAATTTTTGTCGCACACACCGATGATGATGCGATCCCTGAGCATTCGGTCTTCGTATGACACGCCACACACACAACTAAATTCACAATGACTGATTTGCTTGCGGAGTTCGGTTTCAAATTCCGAGAAACTTTGTTTTTCTTTTTGCATAATGGTGTTGAATTTAAAAGTTTCCATTGTGGTGTTCTTTCGGGGTAGACAGTACTCATCAAACTTTTTTAACACGCGTTCCAATGTGCATTGCCCGTTATTGTCAATAGCTGTTGCTGTGCTTGCCGCATCATCTTCCTCTTCATTTTCGTTCTGTTTAGGCTGTTCATTCGTAGCATTGGTGAATACTGTTTCCAGAAAAGTATCATTGGGGAATAGCGTCTTATATATATCCGTTGCTTTTGGTCCAACAAGCCACAGGAAAGTAGCTATTTTCCGCGATTCAGACTCCTCGATTTTGTTTGTGGCTATCATGTACATAAGGAAATTCCTCTTCCAATTTACCCATTCAGAAGCTAGGTTGCTGCAGTCCAGCTCACATGGTAGACGATCGTTAGACATATCTCTTGCTTTTCCTTTATTTTTTTGTTTAAATTCCGTTTAGATTCCAGAAATATTACGTTTTTTCCGTGGTGAATATTATTTTTTATTCTATGCTGTTCTCAATTCAGATGGATGACTGATCTTTTATTGTAAATTTTCCGATTATTTGTGGTTTCCTTTTTATGGTTTTATGCACAAAAGCACGTGCTCACATATATTAAGCACTAATGTAATGTCTCCTCTTTTTTTATTTTTTTGAACGTTTTCTTTTTAAATTGTTTATTTATTTGTTCGAAAACCAATACACTTTTTTGTTTTTAGCCTTTTAAAAAGTTTTTTATCTTATATTTTTTTATTACGTTTACTTCTGACACCATGAAATAAGTTGGTAAAATAACTATTTTTAATTTTATGCTTTATTCACACCGAAGGTTACCGAAGAACTGAAAGCTTAACATTATGCCATAAATACTAACTACTATGTACTAAAAGAAAGAGAGTAATAACTCTGTATATACAATGCCTACATTATAATGGTGTTGGTGGTGCTTGGTTTAAGTTTACATTTACATAGGTACTTAACTGTAACATTATTACAGTCACCGTAAACAGCAAGCGCCACATAACGATGATAACTAATATCTTATGGCCCAAAATTTAACCATAAGGACCTAGACGACATGTGGTTCCAGCAGGAAAGCGCTTCGTGCCACACAGCAAACGCCACAATTGATTTTGAATGAACGATTTGAGGGTAAGGTTATCTCTCGCAGGGGTGATGTGAATTGATCACCAAAGTCATGCGATTTTACCCCGTTAAACTTTTTGCTGTGGGGTTTCTTGAAGTCGTAGGTCTATGCAAATAAACCACAATGGACCGATGCCCTAAAAGTGAACATAACACAGTCCATCGCTTAAATTCAGCCGGATCTATGCGGAAGAGTCATTGAAAATTGGACCACTCAGATCCGTGCCACCGTAAGAAGCCGAGGAGGGCATTTAAATGATGTCATATTCCACACTTAATGGCATACGTATGTATGTACTATATCAAATAAAAAAATAATTTTGTTAGTACCTCATACACAGCTTGTTTTACTCCATTTCAACATCTACCCGTCCTTATTGAAAAACCCTTTAGTACTTTCATTCACAAGGTACAAAGGTTATTACAAAGTCTTAAAAATATGTTCAAATTCACACAATATGTTTTGTGCTCAGTTCGTTAGTGCATTAAAAAAAAGGTGGTATGACCTTTAAATTTCTATCTCTTTCAAATTGCGGTAGCAGCAGAAACATATTGCAATATTCACTAATGTATAATACGATATAATAATGAGGATTAATAAAAATTATTTCATGAACTACAAACCCTAAGCGAATGGTCCTTTATTATCTCTTCGTAGAAAAGAACTCTCTTTGTTGATATGCATTGTTGTTTTGGGTTAATCCTCATCATGCGTCTATTAATACAGTCGTAATCATTGTTACGCACCAAAGCGTTATGCCCTCTAAGCAAGGGATGATTTGCGATACCTTACTTTTCTATTAAAAAGTATCTACCTGGGTAGTACTTCTGATGTACTTATTATATCTTTAAACTTTCCAATAATTGAAATACGATGTTAGGAATACTTTATTTGAATTTTTGTTCAAATAAATTCCTTTGACTCTCTCCCCGGCAGACAAGATAAACAAATTTTTGTAAAATTTGTTGTTTTTATTGTACGTGTTCGTGTTTTGTATCAAGAATTGTAAATTGAATTTGTCTAAAAAATTAATTTAAAGTTAGCTTAGCAACAAGTATGTTTTGGTCCACTGGTTTAATTTTTCAACAGTATTTATTCTAAAACATTTTCAAAACTTAATAAACCAACCAATTCACCATTATATTGACCTAAATTACCTGAGCTATCCCATCTTAATGTATTAACTTCTTTGTTGTTTCCATTTTTCTTCAAATTGGTTGCGCTTTTTTCTGGTAGTCCGGTCTGGTTCGAGTCGTCCTTTTTGGCTTGTGTTTTACGATTTCCTCTGCAGAATTTAGAGAAATGCCCAACTTTGGAGCATTTATTACAGGTTACCCGCTTTGCACGACAATCCTCCATGTGTCCGTATTTATAAGCTGCACCACAGTTGAAGCATGCTCGATAAACTGTACATGCTTGACCATCAGATTCAGTTTTGTCTGTCTTCACTTCATTGATCGCTTTAACTAATTTGTCGAGAATATTTTTGTTTGTAGTTGCCGCTTCATATGTTTTGCACTTTTCCACTACATCTCTTAACGGATCATTTTTCCCATCTAGTAGTTTAAGTTGCAAATTTTTGTCGCACACACCGATGATGATGCGATCCCTGAGCATTCGGTCTTCGTATGACACGCCACACACACAACTAAATTCACAATGACTGATTTGCTTGCGGAGTTCGGTTTCAAATTCCGAGAAACTTTGTTTTTCTTTTTGCATAATGGTGTTGAATTTAAAAGTTTCCATTGTGGTGTTCTTTCGGGGTAGACAGTACTCATCAAACTTTTTTAACACGCGTTCCAATGTGCATTGCCCGTTATTGTCAATAGCTGTTGCTGTGCTTGCCGCATCATCTTCCTCTTCATTTTCGTTCTGTTTAGGCTGTTCATTCGTAGCATTGGTAAATACTGTTTCCAGAAAAGTATCATTGGGGAATAGCGTGTTATATATCCGTTGCTTTTGGTCCAACAAGCCACAGGAAAGTAGCTATTTTCCGCGATTCAGACTCCTCGATTTTGTTTGTGGCTATCATGTACATAAGGAAATTCCTCTTCCAATTTACCTATTCAAAAGCTAGGTTGCTGCAGTCCAGCTCACATGGTAGACGATCGTTAGACATATCTCTTGCTTTTCCTTTATTTTTTTGTTTAAATTCCGTTTAGATTCCAGAAATATTACGTTTTTTCCGTGGTGAATATTATTTTTTATTCTATGCTGTTCTCAATTCAGATGGATGACTGATCTTTTATTGTAAATTTTCCGATTATTTGTGGTTTCCTTTTTATGGTTTTATGCACAAAAGCACGTGCTCACATATATTAAGCACTAATGTAATGTCTCCTCTTTTTTTATTTTTTTGAACGTTTTCTTTTTAAATTGTTTATTTATTCGTTCGAAAACCAATACACTTTTTTGTTTTTAGCCTTTTAAAAAGTTTTTTATCTTATATTTTTTTATTACGTTTACTTCTGACACCATGAAATAAGTTGGTAAAATAACTATTTTTAATTTTATGCTTTATTCACACCGAAGGTTACCGAAGAACTGAAAGCTTAACATTATGCCATAAATACTAACTACTATGTACTAAAAGAAAGAGAGTAATAACTCTGTATATACAATGCCTACATTATAATGGTGTTGGTGGTGCTTGGTTTAAGTTTACATTTACATAGGTACTTAACTGTAACATTATTACAGTCACCGTAAACAGCAAGCGCCACATAACGATGATAACTAATATCTTATGGCCCAAATTGAACCATATGGACCTAGACGACATGTGGTTCCAGCAGGAAGGTGCTTCGTGCCACACAGCAAACGCCACAATCGATTTTGAATGAACGATTTGAGGGTAAGGTTATCTCTCGCAGGGGTGATGTGAATTGGTCACCAAAGTCATGCGATTTGACCCCGTTAGACTTTTTTCTGTGGGGTTTCTTGAAGTCGCAGGTCTATGCAAATAAACCACAATGGACCGATGCCCTAAAAGTGAACATAACACAGTCCATCGCTTAAATTCAGCCGGATCTATGCGGAAGAGTTATTGAAAATTGGACCACTCAGATCCGTGCCACCGTAAGAAGCCGAGGAGGGCATTTAAATGATGTCATATTCCACACTTAATGGCATACGTATGTATGTATGTACTATATCAAATAAAAAAATAATTTTGTTAGTACCTCATACACAGCTTGTTTTACTCCATTTCAACATCTACCCGTCCTTATTGAAAAACCCTTTAGTACTTTCATTCACAAGGTACAAAGGTTATTACAAAGTCTTAAAAATATGTTCAAATTCACACAATATGTTTTGTGCTCAGTTCGTTAGTGCATTAAAAAAAAGGTGGTATGACCTTTAAATTTCTATCTCTTTCAAATTGCGGTAGCAGCAGAAACATATTGCAATATTCACTAATGTATAATACGATATAATAATGAGGATTAATAAAAATTATTTCATGAACTACAAACCCTAAGCGAATGGTCCTTTATTATCTCTTCGTAGAAAAGAACTCTCTTTGTTGATATGCATTGTTGTTTTGGGTTAATCCTCATCATGCGTCTATTAATACAGTCGTAATCATTGTTACGCACCAAAGCGTTATGCCCTCTAAGCAAGGGATAATTTGCGATACCTTACTTTTCTATTAAAAAGTATCTACCTGGGTAGTACTTCTGATGTACTTATTGTATCTTTAAACTTTCCAATAATTGAAATACGATGTTAGGAATACTTTATTTGAATTTTTGTTCAAATAAATTCCTTTGACTCTCTCCCCGGCAGACAAGATAAACAAATTTTTGTAAAATTTGTTGTTTTTATTGTATGTGTTCGTGTTTTGTATCAAGAATTGTAAATTGAATTTGTCTAAAAAATTAATTTAAAGTTAGCTTAGCAACAATGTTTTGCATCGTTAGGTTAGGTTGAAGTGGCTGTCCATGATGAAATCGGACACACTTAGGCCAGTTTATTGGCCCATTGAGATACCACATGAATTTGAGGCTTCCTCCTAAGCTCAATAGAACTAGTTTTAATCCCTTACGAAACGTGAGAGGCTGATTATGCTGATTTGATTCAGATCGTTTAGATCGTTAAAGAAGAATTCTCCTAGGTAATTCTTGCGTTTTTGAGCTAGAGCAGGGCATGTACAGAGAAGGTGAAGAACTATTTCCTCCTCTTCCTCGTCCATACAGCTTCTGCAAAAGTCATTTGAGAATACGCCTAGCCGCGTGGCGTGCTTTCCGATTAGACAGTGTCCGGTTATGACACCTATTATTGAGCTTATATGCGATCTGCTTAGAGATAGTAAGCACCTTGATTGCTCATAATCTAGTGTTGGCTAGATGTTTTTTGTGACCTGACACCTGGTCCTGTTGTTCCACCTGGTGTTTGCCTTCTTCATAGCGTCTTGCATTAGCAACAGTATAAAAGTAGCGATTGGTATACCAGAATTTGCCAAACGTGGTAGGATGAGCTGCACTGTACCATCTGTTCATCTGCCTTACAGTTTTCTGAAATGTCTCTATGGCCCGGCACACAGCAAAGATGAATATTAAACTATTGTGCCATCTCCATTAGAGATGATCGACAGTTATGGACTGTTATGGAGTTTGTAGAGACAGAGCCCAGAGGTTTGATAGCGGCCTGACTATTTGAGAAGATACGGATATCAGATGTTGATATCAAGTTTTCTTTAAGCCAGGACAAGACTTCTTTTATCACCAAAAGTTTCTCTGGAACACGCTACAATGACTGGAAAGGTGGAATGAGAGACTTAATTTCAGTCGTTCAGAGTACATACCTCCACCAACCCTTTCTATTGTTTTTGAACCATCTGTATAAAAATAAATTGACTCATCTTCCAGGAATGCCCTATGCTCCCAGAAATATCTGGAAGGTATAGAAATCTGGAAGTTTCTGTCGAATTGCAGTTTGGGGATGGTGTAGTCTGTGTGCTTTGGAATTGATTCTAAATACCTAAGAATAACGGAGTGACCAATGTTGTTGTTAGCCCACTGCGACGAAGCTTTGAGGCGAATAGCAGAGCTTGCAGCTATTTGTTTGCTTAATGTATCAAGAGGTGTTAGGTAGAGTAAGGCGTCCAGTGCCGTAGATGGGGTCGTGCGAAGCGATCCGCTTGTACATAGGCAAGCTGAACGTTGGACTTTATATGATTTGTCGCGGTTTATAGCTTTGTCTAAAGCAGTCCACCATACTGCCACACCGTACATTAGTATCGGTCTAATTACCGATGTGTAAATCCAATGCGTGATTCTGGGTTGTAAGCCCCATTTATTACCAATAGCTTTTTTGCAAGAAAAGAGAGCTACAGTAGGGAATATTCGACGGTGCGTACTAATGTGTGTAACGCTGTTTCCACCGATTTAATTTTACAGTAGGCATGTTGAGACGAAGACAGAAGTCTTGTATCAATATTTGCCCTTAAGTGGATATCAATCAATCTTTCCAAGGTCTTAAGAAGGAATGATGATAGACTCATAGGCCGTAGATCTTTAGGATTGACTTGCGAGCATTAACCTGATTTTGTTATAAAAACAACTTTAACTTGTCTCCATGCCGAGGGAACATGGACCAGGTAAAGACAGCTGGTAAAAATTGATTCAAGGATTGGTGCAATTATGACAGAAGTCTTTTGTAGCTCGGCTGGTATTATTCCATCTGGTCCTGCAGATTTAAATGGTTTGAAGCTGTTGAGAGCCCATTGTAGCTTGTCCCTTGTGATCAGACCTTGTGGATATGTTGTATTGGGACTTGAACGTATATAACTGTTGCAAGTTTCGGTAAGAGAACTACCAGGAAAATGAGTATCCAAAAGTAAGTTCAGCGATTCATTACTTGAATTTGTCCAGGAGCCGTCTGCATTTTTCAAGCAGGATTAGTTGAAAGAATTTTCCGTAACCTAGAGGCTTCAGAAGTTTCTTCTATCGTGCCACAGAGGGATCGCTTAGAAGATCGCTTAGATTTCCTTAGTGCCTTCTTGTAAATTCTTAGGGACTCTTTGTAAGAGTCCCAGTGAGAGGCTAGTCTTGCGGCTTTGGCTCGGTTGAAGAGTTTTCTGCATTCATTCCTGCGCGAGTCAAGCTCTGAGGCCCACCATTGTGGTTTCCTCTTTCCTCTTATGTGTATAAGTGGACAAGCAATTTCCAGCGATCTGTTCATAGCTGAGGTGAGGTCATTGACTTTGTTGTCAAGTTCATTAGCATTAGAGGAAGGACTAGATAGTCCAGGTTTTAGTAAAATCTGTAATGAGTTCCTGTATGAAGCCCAATCAGTTTTCCGATAATTTCGAAAAGTCAATGGACTCGGGTTTTCATCCACATTGATATTGAACTGGATATATCTATAATCAGAGAACGAGTGTTCTTTGGATACTTTCCAGTCCAAGATCATATGGTGTATAGTATCTGAGACAAGAGTTGTGTCTAGGACTTCTTGTCGAGTTTTAGTGATAAAGGTTGGTTTATTTCCAACATTACTTACTAAGAGGTTAGTACCAAGAATATAATCAAAAAGAGACTCACCTCTGTCGTTGATATTCGTACTTCCCAATACAGTGTGATGAGCGTTAACATCGCACCCAATAATTAGGCAGATCCTTTGCCCTCCGCTTCAGTGACGATTCTCTCCAGGGTTTTTCCAGGGAGAGGGCCAAGGTGGTCATGGCCAAGATACGACAACACTAGCCAGAAACTTTCTTTGGTTGTTTCCAGCTTAGCTACGGTGGTATTTTTGTCACTGAAATGATGGAGTAAAAATACATTAATGCTACGTTTCTCTAGTATGCAAGATCTAGGTTCACCTTTATCTGTCACACACAGTGTGTAGTACCTAGGAGTCCTGAGTCCTTGAACAACGGATCTCACAATCCATGGCTCTTGAATCAGAACAAAGTCTTCCCCGTTTCTTGCCAGAGAAGAAGTGAGGGCGAGGCCTTTATGGAGTGTTGAAGATTAATCTGTACTAACTACAGCATTTTGGCTACAATTAGGCAGATCAACATCCACCACGGTCTTGTTTTCATCTTCTGAGTCTGAGGATGAATCCAAGAGTTCGTCCTCGCTCAGAAGGATCATGTTTAAGTCGTCCTCAGTCTCCATTAAGGATGGACTGTCTACGACTTTTTTAGAGGGTGGAGTCGTGATTGAAGAGGGCATGGGTTCATCGTCACCCTCTGTTAGGAGAGAAGACGACGTCCCAGGCCCACCAACCACGAGTTCACCTTCGGTTGTAGTAGGAGGCCCGCTACCGGCGTTAACATCATCTTTTTTATAAATTCGAATTTTAATGGATTCGAAGCCATAGCTTATAGAGCCATTGGTCAAGGCTAGAGGAGCCAAGGATTCTTAATTGAGTACCATAATGGCACTCCTATAAAGACCTTTAACTTCCTCTAGCTTGGCTATCTTCCAGTTATACATCGGAAGGGATGGATTACAAACTTTGATCATCTCGAGAATGTCCTCGATACCAGCAGGTTCGATTGGAATCCAAATGCGGGCTCTTGTTCTGCTAGGAATGTCTTCCTTAGCGACAACCTCGAGCTTCACACCTGGCCAAACTTCACCTAACCGGCTGACAGTAAGCTTGTATAAGTCACAATACCTCGTGTCCTTTCAGCCTCCAATGATTCACCAGAGGCCTTCAGGATTCTCGCAGCTTGCCGCATTTGTTTATATAGGCTTTTCTAGAGTCTCTCCTTTCAATTTCTGGATGTACTCTCAGTAGTAGTGGTAGGGCCATTCTTCACAATCCTGCCACTACTGGAATAAGGTATCACTACCTTCCTACTCTCGTTGCTGCCAATAGCAGAAGAGGGTCCATGGATTGCCACTACTCCCTTCTCTGTGTTGGCCGCAGAAGATAAGGCAACAGGCTTCGACGCCAAACTACTTCCCGGTCTTGAAGAGATACCGGTCTCATCATTTTTTTTCTTTTTTGTTGTTCATATTTGGTTCCACGAGTTGCGAAGAAAGAGAGGTCCGTCTGTACAGAGATTCGCATTATACAAATAAGGCTAGTTAATCCGGAGGTCGCCAGGTATTCGGATTCTCTAACGGAGTATCCGAATACCTGGCGACCTGAGCTATTTTTAAATTGTGCCCCCAGCCAGGCTGATCGTCGGCGCGGGTCGTTTAACACCTTAGATCCAGCCCAATAAAGATAAGAAGTGGTTGGAAAGGAAGAGATAAGGTCAGATAAGGTAAGGAGTCAGTTGATGTTAAGAACATCATTCTGATATGTAAGGAAATGATCTAATATGAATGATGATTATGACAGCAATTGAGCTAGGTTACCAAGGGTGGTAAGGAGCACCGGAGAGAGGAGCGCTGTCTAGCTTTTTCGCCATTACAACGTGGGAGGTGAGATGGGAGTTGGTGACATAAGCGTTGGCTTGTATGCCTTGTTTATGTGGAAAGGGGTGATGATTTTGGAAAGGTAGAGGCATAAGAACGTCCTTTACTTTCAGGACTCATCTGGAGAAAATTCTCGAGAATCATTTATCTTACTCAGCTTCTACAACTGGACAAGTTCGACGTTCAAAGTAGAAGAATGTTTTGCATATGATAAAATGAGTTTGATTTTAATATCAATTTTTGTTCCCGAGATTTTTAGTCGAAAATCAATTTATCAATCAAGCTATCAGCCTCTTTTTTATTATTATTACTGTAATCATTGCTATTAACTTCTCATAGGAAGTTATAGTAATTGCTCCGATTTGTAAAATTGAAAATTTTGACATTTCTTCACGTTCAAGGTCCCTAGAATCTAAATCAAATTGTTTTAGAGAGATGTCTGTGCTTTTTTCGTCGTCTATATCTCAAGAACTAGAATAACCAAATAAATGTTGTTAAACATATAAAAACAAAGAAAAATGCAGGACTATTAAAAAGTTGAGTTTGTGTTTTTTTTTACCTTTTATCTTAGAAAATATGGGTTTCGACATTCAGTCAATTTTTTATAAGAATTTTACAGTAATTTTTTTTTATAAAAATTAAAATCTACAGAAAATAGTTTGCAAAATTGGTAAAAATTGATGATCTTCGATTTTAGATATTTTGGGAAATTTTTAACAAAATACGAAAACCTACAAAAACAACCAAAAAATGATAAAACTAATTTTCGACTCAAGTATTAATAGAACGAAAAAAGATATTGACTTTAAATTTTTATTTCACAAAAAAAAATTGTTATGAATATTTTTTTTCATTTTATGCAAGACTAATTGACAGACGAGATGGGAATTTATTAGTATGCGTCGCATCATAGCTTCTTTTTTAAATTGCAATAGTAAAAAAAATCACCCAGCCAATTTTTTGAAAGTCCTTTCTGCATATTTCTCTATTAATATCTGTATAAAAACATTTATTTGAAGTCGATATCTCTACTGGTTCTTGAGAGATAGACGACGAAAAAGCTTCCCGAAAATACGGACGTACAAACGTACGTACACACTCACGCACCTACATCTCTCTAAAAATCTTTCACTTAGAACCTAGGGACCTTGAAACGTTGAGAAATTTCAAAATTTTCAATTCGGCAAATCGGTCCGATTACAATAATTTAATTTTTGAAATATTTGCTACTAGCGGCCTATCCCGGCTTCGCACGGGTAGACATAAATAGGTACAGATATTTAAGTTATAGGCATGCTAGTTAAAACGACCATGAATCACTAAATTGGAAAACATTTTTTTGTCCTATCATTAATACTCTTCGCAGCGTATGCGATGAAAGACATTTTATGGCTAATTTTTTTACACCTTCGGTTAGTTTTAATAGGAATTTCTAAGGATTTCTATAGTAATCTAGTACTAAATATACCCTATGCTACTAAGTGATAATGTAGCTTTCTAATGAAAAAAGAATTATTAAAAGCGGTCCAGCACTTTTTGAGTTTATTCGTTACATACAAAAATACAAATCTTTCCTCTTTATAATATTAGTGTAGATATAGCCTATGTTACTCAGTGATAATGTAGCTTTCTAATGAAAAAAGAATTATTAAAATCGGTCCAGTACTTTTTGAGTTTATTCGTTACATACAAAAATTCAAATCTTTCCTCTTCATAATATTAGTGTAGATATAGCCTATGTTACTCAGTGATAATGTAGCTTTCTAATGAAAAAAGAATTATTAAAATCGGTCCAGTACTTTTTGAGTTTGTTTGTTACATACAAAAATACAAATTTTTCCTCTTTATAATATTAGTGTAGATATAGCCTATGTTACTCAGTGATAATGTAACTTTCTAATGAAAAAAGAATTATTAAAATCGGTCCAGTACTTTTTGAGTTTATTTGTTATATACAAAAATTCAAATCTTTCCTCTTTATAATACTAGTGTAGATATAGCCTATGTTACTCAATAATAATGTAGCTTTCTAATGAAAAAAGAATTATTAAAATCGGTCCAGTACTTTTTGACTTTATTCGTTACATACAAAAATTCAAATCTTTCCTCTTTATAATACTAGTGTAGATATAGCCTTTGTAACTCAATAATAATGTAGCTTTCTAATGAAAAAAGAATTATTAAAATCGGTCCAGTACTTTTTGAGTTTATTCGTTACATACAAAAATACAAATCTTTCCTCTTTATAATATTATTATTATTATTGTAGATATAGCCTATGTTACTCAGTGATAATGTAGCCATCTAATGTAAAAAGAATTATTAAAATCGGTCCAGTACTTTTTGAGTTTATTTGTTACATACAAACATTCAAATCTTTCCTTTTTATAATATTAGTGTAGATATAGCCTATGTTACTCAGTGATAATGTAGCTTTCTAATGAAAAAAGAATTATTAAAATCGATTCAGTACTCTTTGAGTTTATTCGTTACATACAAAAATACAAATCTTTCCTCTTTATAATTTAGTGTAGATATAGCCTATGTTACTCAGTGATAATGTAGCTTTCTAATGAAAAAAGAATTATTAAAATCGGTCTAGTACTCTTTGAGTTTATTCATTACATACAAAAATACAAATCTTTCCCCTTTATAATATTAGTGTAGATATGGCCTATGTTACTAAGTGATAATGTAGCTTTCTAATGATAAAAGAATTATTAAAATCGGTCAATTACTTTTTGAGTTTATTCGTTACATACAAAAATACAAATCTTTCCTCTTTATAATATTAGTGTAGATATAGCCTATGTTACTCAGTGATAATGTAGCTTTCTATTGAAAAAAGAATTATTAAAATCGGTCCAGTACTCTTTGAGTTTATTCGTTACATACAAAAATACAAATCTTTCCTCTTTATAATATTAGTGTAGATAGAGCCTATGTTACTCAGTGATAATGTAGCTTTCTAATGAAAAAAGAATTATTAAAATCGGTCCAGTACTTTTTGAGTTTATTCGTTACATACAAAAATACAAATCTTTCCTCTTTATAATATTAGTGTATATATAGCCTATGTTACTCAGTGATAATGTAGTTTTCTAATGAAAAAAGAATTATTAAAATCGGTCCAGTACTTTTTGAGTTTATTTGTTACATACAAAAATACAAATCTTTGCTCTTTATAATATTAGTGTAGATATAGCCTATGTTACTCAGTGATAATGTAGCTTTCTATTGAAAAAAGAATTATTAAAATCGGTCCAGTACTCTTTGAGTTTTTCGTTACATACAAAAATACAAATCTTTACCCTTTATAATATTAGTGTAGATATAGCCTATGTTACTCAGTGATAATGTAACTTTCTAATGAAAAAAGAATTATTAAAATCGGTCCAGTACTTTTTGAGTTTATTTGTTATATACAAAAATTCAAATCTTTCCTCTTTATAATACTAGTGTAGATATAGCCTATGTTACTCAATAATAATGTAGCTTTCTAATGAAAAAAGAATTATTAAAATCGGTCCAGTACTTTTTGACTTTATTCGTTACATACAAAAATTCAAATCTTTCCTCTTTATAATACTAGTGTAGATATAGCCTTTGTAACTCAATAATAATGTAGCTTTCTAATGAAAAAAGAATTATTAAAATCGGTCCAGTACTTTTTGAGCTTATTCGTTACATACAAAAATACAAATCTTTCCTCTTTATAATATTAGTGTAGATATAGCCTATGTTACTCAGTGATAATGTAGCTTTCTAATGAAAAAAGAATTAATAAAATCGGTCCAGTACTTTTTGAGTTTATTCGTTTCATACAAAAATACAAATCTTTCCTCTTTATAATATTAGTGTAGATATGGCCTATGTTACTCAGTGATAATGTAGCTTTCTAATGAAAAAAGAATTATTAAAATCGGTCCAGTACTCTTTGAGTTTATTCATTACATACAAAAATACAAATCTTTCCCCTTTATAATATTAGTGTTGATATAGCCTATGTTACTAAGTGATAATGTAGCTTTCTAATGAAAAAAGAATTATTAAAATCGGTCCAGTACTTTTTGAGTTTATTCGTTACATACAAAAATACAAATCTTTCCTCTTTATGTTATTAGTGAAGATATAGCCTATGTTACTCAGTGATAATGTAGCTTTCTAATGAAAAAAGAATTATTAAAATCGGTCCAGTACTTTTTGAGTTTATTCAAAAAATAATAACATTACTCAAAGTTGGTAACGAATAATTCCCGATTCAAATCTACACTAATATTATAAAGAGGAAAGATTTGTATTTTTGTATGTAACGAATAAACTCAAAAAGTACTGGACCGATTTTAATAATTCTTTTTTCATTAGAAAGCTACATTATCACTGAGTAACATAGCCTATATCTACACCAATATTATAAAGAGGAAAGATTTGTATTTTTGTATGTAACGAATAAACTCAAAAAGTACTTGACCGATTTTAATAATTCTTTTATCATTAGAAAGCTACATTATCACTTAGTAACATAGGCCATATCTACACTAATATTATAAAGGGGAAAGATTTGTATTTTTGTATGTAATGAATAAACTCAAAGAGTACTAGACCGATTTTAATAATTCTTTTTTCATTAGAAAGCTACATTATCACTGAGTAACATAGGCTATATCTACACTAAATTATAAAGAGGAAAGATTTGTATTTTTGTATGTAACGAATAAACTCAAAGAGTACTGAATCGATTTTAATAATTCTTTTTTCATTAGAAAGCTACATTATCACTGAGTAACATAGGCTATATCTACACTAATATTATAAAGAGGAAAGATTTGTATTTTTGTATGTAACGAATAAGCTCGAAAAGTACTGGACCGATTTTAATAATTCTTTTTTCATTAGAAAGCTACATTATCACTGAGTAACATAGGCTATATCTACACTAATATTATAAAGAGGAAAGATTTGAATTTTTGTATGTAACGAATAAACTCAAAAAGTACTGTACCGATTTTAATAATTCTTTTTTCATTAGAAAGCTACATTATCACTGAGTCACATAGGCTATATCTACACTAATATTATAAAGAGGAAAGATTTGTATTTTTGTATGTAACGAATAAAGTCAAAAATTACGTTACCGATTTTAATAATTTTTTTTCATTAGAAAGCTACATTATCACTGAGTAACATAGGCTATATCTACACTAATATTATAAAGAGGAAAAATTTGTATTTTTGTATGTAACGAATAAACTCAAAAAGTACTTTACCGATTTTAATAATTCTTTTTTCATTAGAAAGCTACATTATCACTGAGTTGCATAGGCTATATCTACACTAATATTATAAAGAGGAAAGATTTGTATTTTTGTATGAAACGAATAAACTCAAAAAGTACTGGACTGATTTTAATAATTTTTTTTCATTAGAAAGCTACATTATCACTTAGTAACATAGGTTATCTCTACACTAATATTATATAGGGGAAAGATTTGTATTTTTGTATGTAATGAATAAACTCAAAGAGTACTGTACCGATTTTAATAATTCTTTTTTCATTAGAAAGCTACATTATCACTGAGTAACATAGGCTATATCTACACTAATACTATAAAGAGGAAAGATTTAAATTTTTGTATGTAACAAATAAACTCAAAAAGTACTGGACCGATTTTAATTCTTTTTTCATTAGAAAGCTACATTATCACTGAGTTGCATAGGCTATATCTACACTAATATTATAAAGAGGAAAGATTTGTATTTTTGTATGAAACGAATAGACTCAAAAAGTACTGGACCGATTTTAATAATTCTTTTTTCATTAGATAGCTACATTATCACTGAGTAACATAGGCTATATCTACACTAATATTATAAAGAGGAAAAATTTGTATTTTTGTATGTAACGAATAAACTCAAAAAGTACTTTACCGATTTTAATAATTCTTTTTTCATTAGAAAGCTACATTATCACTGAGTTGCATAGGCTATATCTACACTAATATTATAAAGAGGAAAGATTTGTATTTTTGTATGAAACGAATAGACTCAAAAAGTACTGGACCGATTTTAATAATTCTTTTTTCATTAGATAGCTACATTATCACTGAGTAACATAGGCTATATCTACACTAATATTATAAAGAGGAAAGATTTGTATTTTTGTATGTAATGAATAAACTCAAAGAGTACTGGACCGATTTTAATAATTCTTTTTTCATTAGAAAGCTACATTATCACTGAGTAACATAGGCCATATCTACACTAATATTATAAAGAGGAAAGATTTGTATTTTTGTATGAAACGAATAAACTCAAAAAGTACTGGACCGATTTTATTAATTCTTTTTTCATTAGAAAGCTACATTATCACTGAGTAACATAGGCTATATCTACACTAATATTATAAAGAGGAAAGATTTGTATTTTTGTATGTAACGAATAAGCTCAAAAAGTACTGGACCGATTTTAATAATTCTTTTTTCATTAGAAAGCTACATTATCACTGAGTAACATAGGCTATATCTACACTAATATTATAAAGAGGAAAGATTTGTATTTTTGTACGTAACGAATAAACTCAAAAAGTACTTTACCGATTTTAATAATTCTTTTTTCATTAGAAAGCTACATTATAACTGAGTAACATAGGCTATATCTACACTAATATTATAAAGAGGAAAGATTTGTATTTTTGTATGTAACGAATAAACTCAAAAAGTACTGGAACGATTTAAATAATTCTTTTTTCATTAGAAAGCTACATTATCACTGAGTAACATAGGCTCTATCTACACTAATATTATAAAGAGGAAAGATTTGTATTTTTGTATGTAACGAATAAACTCAAAGAGTACTGGCCCGATTTTAATAATTCTTTTTTCAATAGAAAGCTACATTATCACTGAATAACATAGGCTATATCTACACTAATATTATAAAGAGGAAAGATTTGAATTTTTGTATGTAACAAATAAACTCAAAAAGTACTGGACCGATTTTAATAATTCTTTTTTCATTAGAAAGCTACATTATCACTGAGTAACATAGGCTATATCTACACTTAATATTATAAAGAGGAAAGATTTGTATTTTTGTATGTAACGAATAAACTCAAAAAGTACTTTACCGATTTTAATAATTCTTTTTTCATTAGAAAGCTACATTATCACTGAGTAACATAGGCAATATTATCTACACTAATATTATAAAGATTAAAAATTTGTATTTTTGTATGTAACGAATAAACTCAAAAAGTACTGGACCGATTTTAATAATTCTTTTTTCATTAGAAAGCTACATTATCACTGAGTTACATAGGCTATATCTACACTAATATTATAAAGAGGAAAGATTTGTATTTTTGTATGTAACGAATAGACTCAAAAAGTACTGGACCGATTTTAATAATTCTTTTTTCATTAGAAAGCTACATTATCACTGAGTAACATAGGCTATATCTACACTACATTATCACTGAGTAACATAGGCTATATCTACACTAATATTATAAAGAGGAAAGATTTGTATTTTTGTATGTAACGAATAAACTCAAAAAGTACTGGACCGATTTTAATAATCCTTTTTTCATTAGAAAGCTACATTATCACTGAGTAACATAGGCTATATCTACACTAATATTATAAAGAGGAAAGATTTGTATTTTTGTATGTAACGAATAAGCTCAAAAAGTACTGGACCGATTTTAATAATTCTTTTTTCATTAGAAAGCTACATTATCACTGAGTAACATAGGCTATATCTACACTAATATTATAAAGAGGAAAGATTTGTATTTTTGTATGTAACGAATAAACTCAAAAAGTACTGGACTGATTTTAATAATTTTTTTTCATTAGAAAGCTACATTATCACTTAGTAACATAGGTTATCTCTACACTAATATTATATAGGGGAAAGATTTGTATTTTTGTATGTAATGAATAAACTCAAAGAGTACTGTACCGATTTTAATAATTCTTTTTTCATTAGAAAGCTACATTATCACTGAGTAACATAGGCTATATCTACACTAATACTATAAAGAGGAAAGATTTAAATTTTTGTATGTAACAAATAAACTCAAAAAGTACTGGACCGATTTTAATTCTTTTTTCATTAGAAAGCTACATTATCACTGAGTAACATAGGCTATATCTATACTAATATTATAAAGAGGAAAGATTTGTATTTTTTGTATGAAACGAATAAACTCAAAAAGTACTGGACCGATTTTATTAATTCTTTTTTCATTAGAAAGCTACATTATCACTGAGTAACATAGGCTATATCTACACTAATATTATAAAGAGGAAAGATTTGTATTTTTGTATGTAACGAATAAGCTCGAAAAGTACTGGACCGATTTTAATAATTCTTTTTTCATTAGAAAGCTACATTATCACTGAGTAACATAGGCTATATCTACACTAATATTATAAAGAGGAAAGGTTTGTACTTTTGTATGTAACGAATAAGCTCAAAAAGTACTGGACCGATTTTAATAATTCTTTTTTCATTAGAAAGCTACATTATCACTGAGTAACATAGGCTATATCTACACTAATATTATAAAGAGGAAAGATTTGTATTTTTGTATGTAACGAATAAACTCAAAAAGTACTTTACCGATTTTAATAATTCTTTTTTCATTAGAAAGCTACATTATAACTGAGTAACATAGGCTATATCTACACTAATATTATAAAGAGCAAAGATTTGTATTTTTGTATGTAACGAATAAACTCAAAAAGTACTGGAACGATTTTAATAATTCTTTTTTCATTAGAAAGCTACATTATCACTGAGTAACATAGGCTCTATCTACACTAATATTATAAAGAGGAAAGATTTGTATTTTTGTATGTAACGAATAAACTCAAAGAGTACTGGACCGATTTTAATAATTCTTTTTTCAATAGAAAGCTACATTATCACTGAGTAACATAGGCTATATCTACACTTAATATTATAAAGAGGAATGATTTGAATTTTTGTATGTAACAAATAAACTCAAAAAGTACTGGACCGATTTTAATAATTCTTTTTTCATTAGAAAGCTACATTATCACTGAGTAACATAGGCTATATCTACATTTAATATTATAAAGAGGAAAGATTTGTATTTTTGTATGTAACGAATAAAGTCAAAAATTACGTTACCGATTTTAATAATTTTTTTTCATTAGAAAGCTACATTATCACTGAGTAACATAGGCTATATCTACACTAATATTATAAAGAGGAAAAATTTGTATTTTTGTATGTAACGAATAAACTCAAAAAGTACTTTACCGATTTTAATAATTCTTTTTTCATTAGAAAGCTACATTATCACTGAGTTGCATAGGCTATATCTACACTAATATTATAAAGAGGAAAGATTTGTATTTTTGTATGAAACGAATAGACTCAAAAAGTACTGGACCGATTTTAATAATTCTTTTTTCATTAGATAGCTACATTATCACTGAGTAACATAGGCTATATCTACACTAATATTATAAAGAGGAAAGATTTGTATTTTTGTATGTAAGGAATAAACTCAAAAAGTACTGGGCCGATTTTAATAATTCTTTTTTCATTATAAAGCTGCATTATGACTGAGTAACATAGGCTATATCTACACTAATATTATAAAGAGGAAAGATTTGTATTTTTGTATGTAACGAATAAACTCAAAAAGTGCTTTACCGATTTTAATAATTCTTTTTTCATTAGAAAGCTACATTATCACTGAGTAACATAGGCTATATCTACACTAATATTATAAAGAGAAAAGATTTGTATTTTTGTATGTAACGAATAGACTCAAAAAGTACTGGACCGATTTTAATAATTCTTTTTTCATTAGAAAGCTACATTATCACTGAGTAACATAGGCTATATCTACACTAATATTATAAAGAGGAAAGATTTGTATTTTTGTATGTAACGAATAAGCTCGAAAAGTACTGGACCGATTTTAATAATTCTTTTTTCATTAGAAAGCTACATTATCACTGAGTAACATAGGCTATATCTACACTAATATTATAAAGAGGAAAGATTTGAATTTTTGTATGTAACGAATAAACTCAAAAAGTACTGTACCGATTTTAATAATTCTTTTTTCATTAGAAAGCTACATTATCACTGAGTCACATAGGCTATATCTACACTAATATTATAAAGAGGAAATATTTGTATTTTTGTATGCAACGAATAAACTCAAAAAGTACTGCACCGATTTTAATAATTCTTTTTTCATTAGAAAGCTACATTATCGCTGAGTAACATAGGCTATATCTACATTCTACACTAATATTATAAAGGGGAAAGATTTGTATTTTTGTATGCAACGAATAAACTCAAAAAGTGCTGGACCGCTTTTAATAATTCTTTTTTCATTAGAAAGCTACATTATCACTGAGTAGCATAGGCTATATTTAGTACTAGATTACTATAGAAATCTTTAGAAATTCCTATTAAAACTAACCGAAGGTGTAAAAATATTAGCCATAAAATGTCTTTCATCGCATACGCTGCGAAGAGTATTAATGATAGGACAAAAAAATGTTTTCCAATTTAGTGATTCATGGTCGTTTTAATTAGCATGCCTATAACTTAAATATCTGTACATATTTATGTCTACCCGTGCGAAGCCGGGAGGGGCCGCTAGTTTTTTATAAAATTAAATTTGTTTGAAACCAATATTTTTTCATTTTAAAAGAGATTAAGGTCGAAAGCAATTTTTACCAAGTTTTAGTAATGTTTTTTTCACATTTTTTGTTTTTTTTTTGTAATAAAACTATCAATTCGATTTTCCTCAATATCAAAAACGTTATTCTTCGTTGCATAAAAATATTTTGGAGATAAAATCATTTGATGTTCGTAAAATTTTAGGCATTAAGTGACAATTATTTTTTCTTAGTTTTTTCATTTATAAAAAACCTTCAATTGAATTTTTTTCAAAGTTACATTAGTTTTGTATCATGTCACATTAAACAGGGTTACCCATTTTGCGATTTCAAAAGTAAACGTAAATAAAACACATATAAAATATCTTTTTCATGATATATCTATTTTGTTATAAAGTTTGAACGTTGACATTATTTGAGTATTGCATCATATGACCATAACGCTACCAATTGACGGTGACAGTCTTTCCATCGTCTTTATCGAAGAAGTAAGGTCCAATCACACCTCCGGACCAAAGAGCGCACCAAACAGTAACTTTTTATGGATGTAATGGACTCTCTTCAATTACATGAGGATTTTGTTTATTAACATACACACCGAGTGAGAGATGTACTCTGTCGCTGAAGAAAATTTTGTTCGAAAAGTCGCCGTACATCGCCTGTTGTTCAAGCACCCATTCGACGTATCTACTACGTTGTGAATGGTCAACTATCTTGTTGTGTGAGCTTATGAGCTATACTTTTTATAGATGTAGGTATAGATTCAAATGCAACATACGCCATAATGTGCTGTAAGACAGCCCTAGTTCCTGAGAACGACAAGGAATCGAAACATTCGGGTCTTGGGCAACACCCTTACTTACGGCAGAGATATTTTCAGTGGTACGAGCAAAAGGATGATCCACAGGACTTACAATATCTGTAACCAATCGAGTCTCTTCAAGTTTCTTCAAGTTAAGCGATCCATTTTCGTAAATGTCAGACTTTCACCTGAAAAAAAAATTGGTTAAACAAATTCGTTTGAGAGATTTATACTTACGAGAGCGCAAAATGGATAACCCGTAATAATAAGCAATTTAATTCAAGTCTCTAGCATTATTGGTTTGTGAGATATTTTGTGTTAAACGAAATGTTCACTTTTGTTATAATAAGCAATTTAATTCAAGTCTCTAGTACAGCAGAACCCAAGGCAGTCTATTCCTCGCCGTGCACAAGAACTTGCCCTTTCGCAGACTTCAACTTGGCGAATTTTGCATCGGGACTTGTTCTTACACCCGTACAAGATCCAACTGACCCAGGAGCTCAAAGTTCATGACCATAGACAATGCCGTTTGTTCACTGACTGGGTTTCGAATCGTTTGGAAGAGGACCCCAATTTTGGCGGAAAAATCATCTTTAGTGACGAGGCGCATTTTTGGATGAATGGCTGTGTTAACAAGCAATATTGCCGTAATATGGGACGACACCAAACCACGCGAGGTTCACAAGGTGGAATCCTTACTCAAAAAGTTACCGTTTGTTGTGGATTTTGGGCTGGCGGTGTAAGTGTAATTGGTCCGTACTTTTTTGAAAACGACGTTAATGAGGCGGTCACCGTCAACAACAAGCGCCACATAACGATGATAACTAATATCTTATGGCCCAAATTGAACCATATGGACCTAGACGACATGTGGTTCCAGCAGGAAGGTGCTTCGTGCCACACAGCAAACGCCACAATCGATTTTGAATGAACGATTTGAGGGTAAGGTTATCTCTCGCAGGGGTGATGTGAATTGGTCACCAAAGTCATGCGATTTGACCCCGTTAGACTTTTTTCTGTGGGGTTTCTTGAAGTCGCAGGTCTATGCAAATAAACCACAATGGACCGATGCCCTAAAAGTGAACATAACACAGTCCATCGCTTAAATTCAGCCGGATCTATGCGGAAGACTCATTGAAAATTGGACCACTCAGATCCTTGCCACCGTAAGAAGCCGAGGCGGGCATACATGCGCCTCTTAAATAAAAACATAATTTTGTTAATACCTCACACATATTTTAACATTTACACGCCCTTACATAATACATTTTGTGCTCAAGTTCATCATCAGTTTAAATTTCTATCTCTTTCAAATTGCGGTAGCCACAGAAACATATTGCAATATTCACTAATGTATAATACGATATAATAATCAGGATAAATACAAATTATTTCATGAACTATAAACCCTAAGCGAATGGTCCTTTATTATCGCTTCGTAGAATAGAACTCTTATTTTATGTTCGTTTGTCAATTTGTCTTGCTTAAAAAGTTTTTAGGTTTTCGTGTTTTGTTAAAAAAGTTGTCAGTTGAATTATTCTAAAGAATTTTAATTTACCATCTACATTATGCATATGATGAAACAGTTTGATTTCAAAATCTATTTTTGTAAACGATATTTTAAGTCGAGAAGTCAATATCTTCTATTGTTCACGAGATATCGAGAACCTAACATCAATTTTTACAAAATTTGCGTGCTATTTTTTGTAGATTTTTTTTTTTCATGAATAAACGGACTGTTGGATTTTTATAATAAAATGTACTAAAAGTCAAAAACAATATTTTCTGTGAGATTAATTAGTTCGAAGCCAATATTTTTAGTTTTTGAAAAGATATTTCAGTAGAAAACCAATTTTTTTTAGTTTTTTTTTGTTAAAAAACTGTCAATTGGATTTTTCAGAAAATTTTACAGAATGTTGACAACAATATTTTTTATAAAATAAAATTAATTTGAAGCCAATATCTCAAATGTTTGAAAACATATTTGAGTTGAAAACCAATTATTACGAAGTTTTAGTAATTTTTTTTAGGTTTGTATTTTTTGTTAAAAAACTGTCACTTCGATTTTTCTCAAAATTTTACCGAATGTTGAAAACAATATTTTTTATAAAATTAAATTAATTTGAAGCCATTATCTTCAATTTTTGAAAAGATATTTGAGTCGAAATTCAATTTTTACTTACTTTTATTAGGTTTTTATTTTTTGTAAAAAAAAAGTCAGTTCGATTTTCCTCAACATTTTACCAGATGTCAAAAATGTTATTCTTTGTGCAACGAAGAATAACATTTTACGAACATGTTTTGTTCGTAAAATGTTTGAGGTGAGAAATATTTTTTTCAGTTTTTTTGATTTATAAAAAAAATGGTGATTGGATTTTTTTGCAAAAATATACTAGTTTGGTATCACGTTACAATTTATAACTTAAAATTTATTTCAAGTCTCTAGCGTTATTGGTTCGTTAGATATTTTGGGTTAACCAAAATTTTCACCTTTTTTTAAATTGCTTTGGTAAAAAAACCACCCACTCAATTTTTTTGAGAGTCCTTTCTGCATTATTATCTGTGAAACAAAATTTGAAGTCGATATCTCTACTGGTTATTGAGCTATGGACGACGAAAAAAACTTCACACGCACGCACGCACAGACATCTCTCTAAAAATCTTATTTCGACTCTAGGGACCTTGAAACGTCGAGAAATGTCAAAATTATACAATATACAATAACTTCCTATAGGAAGTTAAAAAAGTTTATTTCCCCCAAATCAATAAACATTGAAACTGTTAAAAACCTTGAATGACATTATTTTGGTATTTTAATTTCATGTAATTGATTCTGATATAAAAATAATCAACTCAATTTGTATATTTTCTGTTTTATTTTCAAAAATAAACATTGTCATACAAAATGAGTGTAATGATCTGCTTTTGATCCTAATTTTAGTAATTTAATCTCTCATTTTACTTAAAATTATTCTCTCTCATCGGGTTTGAAAATAATTCAGCTTTACTGCACAAGTCAACAAAATATAAAATAAACCATCATAGGTACATACACATTTGCATATCTGATAGTATGTGTGCATTGTGCGATTACATTGTAGGTATGCACGCACACATCATCAACCATCCTGGAAAATTGTTTCCAATTTCCATTTACTTGTTTTCAGTAATTTATACCAAACAAGCTCCTTTTTTCTGTCTGTTGATGTTTCTCTCTCAAATATGAGTATATGAATATCGTGTAAGGTATATCCTTGCTTCGAGCTATGTACCTGTACCTATACCAACCTTAAAAAAAAAAAAATTAGCCTGCAGCTTGCTGATAACTGTGAAATAACTCCATATCCGCCAAAGCGTTTTTATTTTATATACACACATATCTACATACATATATTCGAAAACGTAGGTACATAGATCCTGATATAGTGCATATACAAGATCCCATTCTCATCTTACATCGTCAGAGCCTTTTTCTACCCATATATTGAAAACTATACAACACATCATGCTCTTGAGTTTGATGTTGATGCATCGCCGACAACTATGTCATCCAAAACAATCGAGAATCGTGTCAGGAAATTGGGAAAATAGGTTGTGAATTTTAATGCAGCTATAAGAAAACACCTAGATATACTCGTATGTCATCGCATCATCATGCAAAGCAAACGAGCATAGGGTAAAAGAGTGTGAAAAGCTTGATTTTCTAACCTAATAATGGGCAATATACTTCGTAATTGTACTTTTCGTGTGTGATGTCAATGCTTGAGCCTGTGCTGTGCGTGTACGTGACTATAAGGATGTTTAAACAGGATTTAGCTCAAGGTAGCAACGTTATGATTGAAAAATGAAAAAAAACTAAAACTGAAATCAGTCTTTACGTAAAGAATTTCAAATTGCCATCACATTGCATCTAGATTCAATGCGCACATATCAAAAGCGAATTGAAACAAAAACCCAAGAGATTCTTTTTTTTGTGTCACAGGAAGAGTACATTCCATCCTTTTACCACTTTGAATACGAAATTTTGAAAAATTCTATGAATTTAAATAGTTTCAGTTCTGCTTTAGTCCAATTTGACATCATTTCTGACTACTGTAACAATCTAATCTATAGAAAGCCTTCATAATGTTTGATAAACAGGTAATAACCCTATTCAAAACTTTCGCACGTTACATAATACAGTCTTAACATAATTTCTCTACATCTAAACAATTTAATTAAACATAAGTTGAAAGCATCATCATGTATACAAAACTTAACACACTCCTAATTGTATTTCTCTCGCTAGTTATGTATTTTTATTTAATTAACACAAAGAGTAGTTAAGTGTTTCATAATAAAATCTTAAAACACTTTCTCAAAAAAAACTCTTTTCCAATTAAATTTCTATCTTCCAAAATTACTTTTCTTTCGATCTATTCGATTTCGTAGCTTACAAAAAAGTGAGCTCTCAGGCTTTTTCCAAGCCTGGATGAACCCTTTTTCTTCAAAAACCCAGTGCTTTCAGCAACTCAGTGACTTGGGTTTCGGTCGCGTCATTTTTCAGCAACGCTCAGCTTGTTTGCGTGAGTGTGCCAACGCAGTTGCAAACCCAGTAGTCTTCTCTTACTCGCACTTTAATCTCCCCAGCTTAATGCAAGTCACCCCTGAATTCGCCGCGCTCTACTCTGACTTGTAGAGGGCGGGAATTCAGTGAGTGCATTCAGCCACCTAACATCCCCGATTCAATTTTGAATGAAAGAAAAAACTTGGAACTCAAGAAATTTGATTGTTCACACTTTGCATTTTTCCCCACCGATATTTCCCAGCAAAACAAATATAATTGTGAAAACTTGATGGAAATTAGTAAGTTTCGATTAATAACAATTGTGGAAGAGAAATGTGGCAGAAGTTCGCTACACGCGTTTTAAAGTTATTTCGTTTGACTTTCGCTCAGATTTGGGGGAAATAGGGACTTACGTTATCGTTCCATCTTGTACATTAAAGTATACTGAGGGTGTAAAAGTTGGGCTTGAAGCCATTCTCCCATGGAGTAACTTCGGCATTCGGAGACCAAGTGTCGACCGTGCCAATTTTGGTTTACTGGAGTCAGACCATCCGCCTGACACTTATGGTGGTAATTATGCTCATTCTTCGTTCTTAGTATTTGACCAGACCGCCCGTCTGTCACTTAAGTTGAAGTGGAAAGCTTATCCACTTTATATATGTAAAGTCGACATCAATGATTATGTTTCTTTCCAAAGTACTGAGAGAGTGAACCGATGGCTGATGGACCATGGCTGCTCCTCTCTCTCTCAGTAGATTGTAGGAAACACCTGTAGGAATGGAGGAGGGAGGAACAAGTATTTGGATGACGGAGATAATGGTTCTTGTCGCGGTAATTTTTACCGTGACAAATCCCACCCTTTCCTCCTTGAAAATGCGTTTACTTTTATTAAAAGTAAACCATTTTCTGTCGGTAATGTAGGTTAACAACACAACAAAGGAAACCCATCAGGCCAAAGATGGCAGTCTATGATAAAGGATTTAACAAAACTAAATAACCAAAATTAAAAGGTTAAACAAAAAATTAAAAAAACTATTTTACTCTTATTGGGACTTTTAAGATCCTTCGTGTGCCAAGTGCCACGTTCTTTTCCGGTTTCATCTTCGAGGACGTAAGTCCAAGGAGACAACCGTTTTCGGATTTTAAAAGGACCTACGTACTTTGGAGCTAGTTTAGCTGCATAATAATTTGCAGCGTCTGATAAGACGAAGTTTCTTCGCCAAACAACATCGTTGGGAAAGTACTGAACGTCTCTCCTCCTGAGATTGTAGGTTTCTGCTGATTTGTTTGTATTCGCCTGTATCTTATTTGCTATGTCTGCTCTAAGTCTCCTAAAACGTTCGCCTATATCTTCTGATTCGGTTCTATTGGTGTCTACTGAATTACTGCTAGGTCTAACGTTTTCTCGACCATCGGTCGACATCTCTCTTCCAAAATTAGCGTAATATGGTGTCACTCCTAGGACCTCGTGTTGAGATGTTCGAATAGCACAAGCTACCTTGGCTAATTGAGCATCCCAAATACGATGATTTTCTGAAACATAAGCTCTTAAAGTAGTCTTTATTATCTGATTGATTCTCTCTGCTGGGTTGGCTTGTGGATGGTAATGTGGAGTGAATCTAATATTTGTTGAATAACCCTGGCATAATGTCTTGAGTTCCCTACTACGAAATTGAGGACCGTTATCACAAATCAAAATCTTTGGTACTCCAAATAAAAGAAAAACATTGTCCTCCAATTCTTTACATATTGCTTTCGCGATGGCGGTTCTCAAAGCAAATAAAAGTGGAAATTTAGTCAGATAATCGACTACTGTTAAAATGTAGACAAAGCCTTTACTTGATTTGGGTAGAGGGCCCACTTAGTCTATACTGATCATCTCCCATGGTGTAGAAACTCCTATTCTCTCAGTCATAAGACCGGCTGGTTTATCATTAACTGGTTTCACTGATTGACAAGTGCTGCACTTCCTAACGTATCTAGTAACGTCTCCCCTCATCTTCAGCCAGTAGTATTTGGCCCCTACTCTAGCGAACGTTTTCCTAACCCCCATATGTCCGGCTAACGGACTATCATGACACTCCTTTAGAATACCTAATCTATCTTTCCTACCTATAATTAGTAAAACGCAGCCTAAATGTATATTTACTCCCTAATTTCAGCGATCGAGATACCACCGCCGCAAGTCTGGAAACAGCCAGAGGAACATTCTGGCTGGCGTCGGCGTATCTTGGCCACGACCATCTTGGCCCTCTCCCGGGAGATACTCTGGAGAGACTGATAACTGAAGCACAAAGGCTCAACATCGGCCTCATCATCGGTAGTGACGCTAACGCCCACCATACAGTATGGGGTAGCACAGATATAAACGACAGAGGTGAGTCTCTTTTCGACTATATTCTTAACACTAACCTACTCGTAAGTAACGTTGGTAATGAGCCAACCTTTATTACTAAAAATCGACAAGAAGTTTTAGATATAACTCTTGTCTCCGAATTCATTAATAATAATATTTTGAACTGGAAGGTATCTAAAGATCACTCCTTTTCTGATCATAGATACATCCAGTTTGACTTTATAAATGAACCACCTTGCCAAACGATCTTTCGAAATCTGAAAAGAACAAATTGGCCAAAATATAAGAGAACGTTAAATAGTTTAATAAAACCTGAACTTTTTAATACTCCCTCCAACATCGAAGATCTTGACGACAAAGTCAATAATCTAACATTAGCCCTAAACAAAGCTCTAGATACTGCATGCCCTCTTACACAAGTAAGAGGTAAAAAGAAGCCACACTGGTGGAACTCAGGGCTGGATCCACTTCGAAAAGAATGCAGAAAACTCTTTAACAGAGCCAAAGCTTCTAGAGACATGTCTGACTGGGATTCATATAAAGAATCACTGAAGATTTATAAAAAAGAACTGAGGAAAACCAAACGATCGTCTTGGAGAAACTTCTGTAGTAACGTTGAAGATTGCTCCGAAGCATCCAGGCTGCGCAAAATCCTCTCCAAAAATCCAATCATGCCAAGTTGCTTGAAAAACGCCTCTGGCCTCTGGACCAATTCAAGCGAAGAATCGCTCAACTTGCTACTAGACGTCCACTTTCCTGGTAGCTCTAACATTATTAATAACATTGCACTTAATAATGGTGACAATACTTTACAACCCCCACAAGGTCTAGTCACTAGGGAAAAACTCAATTGGGCTATTAACAGCTTTAAACCATACAAATCTGCTGATCCGGATGGTGTAATTCCAGCCGAACTGCAAGAAAATGCAAGTTTTCTAATACCCATCCTAGAAAACATCTTCAAGGGTTGCCTTAATTTGGCATACATCCCGATGTCTTGGAGACAAGTTAAAGTTGTCTTTATTCCAAAAGCTGGAAAATCCAGTCATGTAAACCCTAAAGACTTAAGACCTATCAGCTTATCATCATTCCTTCTCAAAACTTTTGAGCGTTTGATCGATATTCACTTAAGGGCAAGTATTGATAAGTCCCTCCTTTCAAAGGCTCAACATGCCTACAACAAAGGGAAATCAGTTGAAACGGCTCTACACAGTATAGTACGTACAATCGAATATTCCCTCCATCATAAAGAGTACACCTTAGTTGCCTTCTTAGACATAGAAGGTGCATTTAACAATGTCGACACATCTGCAATTGCACGTGTATTGACATCTCTGAAGGTAGATAAGTCGATCAGCGAATTGATTAATCAGATGCTGATAAGCAGGATTATCAATTCAAAACTGGGCGATTTTACTACACAAAGGGGTGTCAGCAGAGGTACGCCACAAGGTGGTGTCCTATCCCCTCTCCTCTGGAATTTAGTAATAAATGAATTACTAACTACTCTAGAAAGAGAGGGATACAGAGTGTTTGCCTATGCGGACGATGTTGCTATTGCAGTAACGGGTAAACATCCCAATATACTAAAAGAACTCTTACAAAACGCTTTAAATAAGCTCACCAGATGGGCTAATCGGTGTGGACTAGGCGTTAACCCACAAAAAACCGACCTTGTCCTCTTCACAAGGAAATACAAAGTCCCACACATTGACCCCCCCCCCTCATAAACGGTGTACCACTTAAATTCTCTGATCAAGCAAAATACTTGGGTCTCATTTTAGATAAGAAATTAAGTTGGAAACCTAATATTCAAGAGAGAATAAACAAGGCCACAGTAGCCCTGTTCTCCTGTAAAAAGGCCATTGGTAATAAATGGGGCCTACAGCCCCGCATTACACACTGGCTATACATCTCGGTCATAAGACCGATCCTTACTTATGGAGTAGTGGTATGGTGGACGGCGCTAGATACAGCGACAAATCGCGATAAACTCAGCAAAGTCCAACGAACAGCCTGCCTGTGTATGGGAGGAGCACTTCGCTCCACCCCCTCCGCTTCACTGGATGTTCTGTTCCATCTAATACCGCTGGACTTTTTCAGCAAGCAAACGGCCGCTAATACTGCCATACGGCTTCAGGCCTCCTCTCTGTGGATCAATAATGGAATTGGCCACACCACTATTTTGAACTCGTTCAGAACTATAAATAGTAATATTGACTACACCATACCCCATCCTCAGTTTAACAACTATAGCTTCAAAGTGACTATACCTCCCAGGTCTTCTTGGGAGAATACATCATTTTTGAACGATGGTCCTATAAACTTTTATACAGACGGATCAAAAACGGAGGATGGGGTTGGTGGTGGCGTATACTCAGACAGACTTAACTTAAGTCTCTCCTTTCGTCTACCCGATCATTGTAGCGTGTTCCAAGCTGAAATCCTGGCTATAAAAGAAGTCCTATCCTGGCTTAGAGAAAACGTTATATCAACAAATGATATACGCATCTTCTCGGATAGCCAAGCTGCGTTAAAATCCTTAGACTCTGTCTCTACAAATTCACTAACAGCCCTAAATTGTCGATCATCTCTTACGGAGATGGCTACACAGTTCAACATTCACCTTTTCTGGGTGCCGGGCCATAGAGACATTCCAGGAAATTGCAAAGCAGACGAACTTGCAAAAAGCGGAACAACTTTACCTCTGCTGGCTCACAATGCTAGCATAGGTATCCCCTTAGCTACATGTAAACTCATGCTAAAGCGAGATACCATAGAGAAAACAAACTTCAGGTGGAATAACACCACCACCTGTGTAGCGACTAAACGAATTTGGCCTAATCTTAGCGCCAAGCGCTCAAAACAATTAATCTCTCTGAGTAGATTGCACATTAGCTACGTTATAGGTGTCCTGACTGGGCACTGCTTAATAGGAAGGCATGCTATTCGACTTGGAGCCCCTGCAAATGATTTTTGTAGGAGTTGCATGGACGAAGAAGAAGAGGAGATAATCTCTCATCTTCTGTGCACATGCCCTGCCTTATCACAAAGACGTAGAATCCACCTTGGAGACTACTACTTTAACGATACCAGTGATCTAAAAAATTCAGACATTACCTGTCTCCTACGCTTCATTCGAAGCTCCAATTGGTTCAACGAGTTAAGCTGATTAACTGATCCATGTGGTATCACAACGGACCATACTTTGGTCTAAGTGTGTTGGACGTCCCAAACCAACAGCCACTTTAACCTAACCTAACCTAACCTACCTATAACTAGTTTCCATTCTTCATTATTTTCATGAACTACTAAGTGATTTGATTTAACGTACTTAAACAGGCGGCCATTCTCTACTCTCCACGCTGGGTAAGCTAACGGGTTCATTTCCACCTCTGATATCATTTTTCCCACCCAAGGGTCTATATCCTCATCTGAGATTCCGGCCACCACCGGTACTCCACGAGATAACATATCCGGCACGACATGATCTTTCCCTTTGCGATGGATTATTTCATAATCAAATTGCTGTAATCTTACAGCCCAGCGCGCTAATCGCCCCTGTGGGTCTTTGAGGTTACTCAACCAAATCAATGAGTAGTGATCTGTTACGACTGTAAATCGAATTCCTTCGATATACGGTCGCAACTTCTCAACTGCCCAAAGGACTGCTAAACACTCTTTTTCCGTAGTGGAATAATTTCTCTCTGACCTATTCAATGACCTGCTCAAATAGCATATAACCTTTTCTCCTTCCTCGAATTTTTGCGAAAGGACCGCCCCAATAAAATAATCAGACGCATCTGTCTGTACTACGAAAGGTAGTTCAAAATTAGGGCAGGTCAAAATTGGTGCTGTAATAAGACATTCTTTCGCTCTCCTAAAACTATCTTCACAATCCTTAGTCCATATGAATTTTTTGGATTTCTTAAGTAAATCCGTTAAGGGCCTAACTAAACTAGCGAAGTTTGGTACGAAGCGTCTGTACCATGAAACTGTTCCTATAAAGCTCCTAACTTCTTTTACATTTCTTGGTGCAGGTATTTTGACCATGCTTTCTACCTTTTCTGAATCAACATGTAATCCATTCCTATCTACCACATACCCTAAGAATTTAAGCGACGGTCTACAAAAGTGACATTTGTCACGCCCTACTTTTAACCCTGCTTCTTTTAATCTTTTTAAAACTTCGTTCAGGATTTCTAAATGTTTTTAAACGAGTCTGAAATGATAATAATGTTATCCAGATAAACGAAGACATATGGCTCGAGTTCTGGGCCTAACACGCTATCTATGAATCTTTGCCAAGTGGCAGGTGCATTATGTAAACCAAACGGCATTCGATTAAATTGAAAAAGGCCTCTATTTGGTACCGTAAAGGCAGTATATTTCTTAGATTCTTCCACCATTGGAATCTGCCAGTAAGCAGACTTGACATCCAATGACGTTAAGAATTTTGCATTCCTAAGCTTATCTAGAATAGATGAAATTATCGGTAAAGGATACGCATCCCTTTCCGTTACTTGATTCAATTTACGGTAATCAACACAAAACCTAAACGAACTATCTTTTTTCTTGATCAACACTATGGGAGAAGCCCAAGGACTGTTTGATTTCTCGATAACACCATCATCCAACATTTCCTTAAGGGATTTGTCAATGTGGACCTGCATCGCCGGTGAAACAGAGTAGTATCTTTGTTTAACTGGATCTGACGAAGTTTTAATTATATGTTCTATTCTATTTGTTTTCCCTAACCCCTCTGGAATGTCTTTAAACAAATTTTCAATTAGAGTACTTAGCTTACTTCTTTGCTCGTTGTTTAAATCCGATTCTTCTATAATCGACGTGGTTCCGACCGAAGCCACGGTTTCCTGATTCGAAAAGTTCCACATGCGGGATCGAAGATCCGGGACAGTTCCCGACTGTGCCCAAAAATCGGCACCTAATATCATCGCATTAGGAAGTGAAGGTATGACTAAGCACTCAACTAAAACTGACCTATTTTCAATAAATATTGGTAGATTTACTACCCCTAAAACTCCTACTCCCGCACCGTCTGCTAAATAAACCTGCCTTACATTACTTGTATCTAACTTTAATCCTACATCTTTAAGAATTTTCCAACCGTCCCTACCTATGATTGTTCTGGATGCTCCTGAATCAAGAAGTCCTAAAATCTTTACCCCGTAAATGTTTACTCCTAAATACGGACGTTTATCGTCCCCACTTGAATCTAATGTGAAACCTAGTTGAACTCAGTCTACCAGCTGGTCGTCAGCAGGTGACTTCTTTAAGTGTGACGGCGCTCTTGCCCTGCTGGCCCAAGAGACCGTTGCCCATTTCCCGAACATCTGCGGCAATCTCTTCGAGTTGTCCCGGAAGCCCCACAACCAAAACAACGTCTAGGAGCAGTACAGCGGTTTGAATAATAACCCTCTCTGTTACAATTGAAACAACGAATTGACCTATTCAATTGGGAATCCCTATTAACTGTTGTTGTTGCTTCCTGTACTGCAGCAACATAGGCGACATCTGGTTCCAAAGTCTGTCGAGACCGGCTACTAGAAGGAGGAACGAATGCCTCGACGTTGGTCCTAATAGTTTCTAACCTTCTACCCAACGCAACCAATTCGTTGACCGATTTGATATCGGCCAACCCAAGCTGAGTTTGGTAGAAGGGTGCAATGTTCTTTAATAAGATTGATAACTTCTTAGTTTCCGATAATGGTTCGGAGAGCCTCTTAAATAAAGTTTGCATCAACGCGATGTACATACCCATAGATTCCCCTCCGCCTTGGGTACGTTTTTTAATTTCATCTAATAAAAGATCATCATAATTGGAAGGAAGAAACTCCAATTTTAACTCTCTAACAAGTTCCTGCCAAGTAAAAACTGAATCCTTAATTGCCCTAAACCACAAAAGAGCCTTTCCCGTAAAAAGATCCGGAGCCGATTTAAAAAGTCGCGCTTCTGAAACATCCCTGGATTCCCTTAACTCCTGAATCCTTTCTAAAAATGAGTTCACCGATGAACCACTTTGTTCACCGGAGAATTTCACTCCCCACTTTTCAATTTTTTCCATACGCTCGGAATGCCGGTTGTAGATTTCGACCTGCGGTTGGCATTCTGAACTCGCATTTTGTATAACAGCCGATATATTTGGTGGCGTTATTGGAGCTGGTGTTGACGTTGATTGTATTCCCTTATCTAACTCTTCATCTTCCCCCTCGGTCAATGTTGCCATAAGCAACAATACCTCTCCCCTCAAATCAGCCATTTCATTAACCTCCTCTGTAGTTTCCGCCTTCGCCCTACCAATTCTACCTATAGTCCATTCAATTTTTGTTTTAATCTTTAAATAATCCGTTGATTTTGGGTTTTTCGGAGATTCTTTTAACAAATTTTTAATGTCTACTATCTTGGTTCTAATTGCTTTTAAATCCTCTTCATAAGTAAATGGGTACTTGTACTGTTCCGTTCCAATCGTATGATTAAGTTCTAACATCAACGAAACCTTAAGCGTCTTTCTCATATCCTCTACTGAACCCTCCTTCAACGCGCGGGCTCTGATCTCATAGACCAGTTCGTCTTTCGCCAACCGATAAATGTTCATCTTGAAGTTCTTACTCACCAAAATTCAAATGGAGTTAAAGAAACCGAAACCAAAAAAAAAATTATGGCTACACAAATTTAGAGAAAAAATATATCAAAAATATTTCTTAGTAAAACACTACTCAATCAAAAGGAAACAAATAACCTAAAAGTCGTATTTGGTCACCACAGAACTTTGGTCACACCAATCTAGCAAAAGCAAACTTTATCAAAAATATTCCCAAGTAAAACACTCAATCAAAGAAAAAATCAATTGAACATACACGTTGTATTTGGTCACCACAGGAATTTGGTCACACCAACCTTAGGAAAATCCGTATCAAAATATTTTCAATGAAAACTACCACTCACTCACAGAAGAAAAAAAAGAATCGAAAAATTTAATGCGTTCACCACAATAATATGGTCAAACCAATGTACAACCAAGTCACTTTTAAAAGCAGTGTAAATTCACAAACGCATCACTACAGAGATGATTTGCGATCATCCCTGTAGCACGTTCATAAACGCAAACAAATTGCATCACTTAAAATGTCAATTGTTCATTATTGCAAATTTCGATAAACTGATGCGCAAATATAAACAAAAAAAGCATCAAGAATTTTCTTGATAAGTTCTTGATGCCGACGCGATTTGGAGCAAAAATGGCGGAAAAAGACAATGAAAAGTATTAAATCAAATTCTAAATTGCTTATAAATTAATTAGTTTGATGAATTTCAGGAAATATTTTACCAGCACACAAATTAAACTATTAATAGAAACCAAATTAAAATATGAAGGTGAATTTATTGCCGACAGAAAATAAAAGTCAGTATTGTGGAGAAAAGTTCTAGAGGAGATAAAATGTGTGTCTCCAGATTTTAATTACAATGAGAGTTTTTATTAGTATCATATCCATCATAAAGCAAAAGTTGTTTTTAAACGTAAAACTTTTTGTCAATCAGCATCGCATCGTAATCAGCTGAGCAACGATCAGCATCGTAAAAAAGCAGTGATGCCTAATCACTACCAAAAAGTTTGACGTTTGTGAATTTACCCGCAAAACAACAAAAAACTCAACTAACTAGGTACCTATTCGATAACAAAAAAAATGTCCTATTGGCTCGAAATAGAATTATCACCCTAACTCCACTTCGAAGATAAACAAAATTTTCACTTTGACAGCTCCGTCCGAGCTGTACCGAAATCTAATTTTCCTATAATTCACAATCTAAAACACGGGTAGATATTTTTTCACTAATTTATTTTCACTTAGCTAAGGTACAATAAATGAAGAGTAAAACCGTCAGGAATAAATATTTTTCCCAATGAAAGCTACACTGGCACCTTTTTTTTGTAGATTCTCACTCAATTCCCCAAAGCAAAAACACTCATAAGGAAAAAATTCAAAACAAACGATATAACGTTCAAATTACGATCTTGTTCAAAGAAACAACTATGTATGTATATATATATAGGATATATGCAGTTTTGTTTTTGCGAATGCGATTTCCCCTTGAAAGAAACTTAACCGTGCTTTACCGTTTAAACTAACTGATTTTCCAAAAAGTTAGGTTCGTTATATATAATAGGAAATATGGGATAAAATATGTAATGTATAAGTATATATATTTTTATGTATGAAAGCAAATATAGGTATAATAAAATTTAAATTTATAAACCAATGGAACAACTTACATGAATTCCACGATAACAATAAATTATTGCAGATCTATGTAGATATGTATATGTATAGGATTAATATATATAAAATTATGGCCAGAAAAAAAACACAACTGCACTACCTACATATGTATAACCCGATTTTGTTTCCTTATCAACTTATCAATTATTCAATTTCAAGCTATTATTTATATATTTTTTTGTTAATAAACTCTTTCACAATGCAACTTCTTTCTTTTCACCCTTTTTTTTTTCAAACAATTATTGCAGATCTATGTAGCTGTGTATATGTAGGTAATGTATACAAAATTATGGCCATAAAAAACACAACTGCACTACCTATGTATAACACGATTTTGTTTCCTTATCAACTTTTCAATAGGTATTCAATTTCAAGCTATTATTTATAGCGACGACGACGACGACAATCCCGAACAAAACTACGACGAAGACTAGAACCTAGAACGTAAAGAAGGTCGTAGAAAAATTTAGCACATTCAGCACGTATGATGCTTATATCTCCGGCCACTCAGCTTAGGGTGGGTTCAGCGAATAAATTGATATCCTATTTGAGAGGATATCGTAGTTGATCAATTAAATTGATCAGAATATAAAAATGTCGATGAGCACAGGGGTGTCTATCCTGAAATTGAGAAATAGGGCGCCAGCAATTTTTTTTTTTAAATTAAGGAAATTGCAAACCTTTGAAGTGAAACCGACGGTGAAAGAAGTTTCAATAAAAGATTAAGTCTTGGAATTAATTTTTAAAATATTTATTATTCAGTAAATTGCCTGGGAAACCTTGCAATTAAGTAGGGCTAAAACCCAGGATCTTTTAAACAAAGAAACAAATCGTTATTCACGAAAAGATAAGATGGACCGGTAACGTTTAGTCCCGAAAAAAAAAATGTTTACGGTTTTATTTTAAGCGGGTCACGAGTTCCGTAATTTTCGGAAATAAAGCGGACAGCCAAAGCCAAACGATAATTTTTTTTGAACAATGTCTCTACAACGAAATAATGCGATTCAACGGAAATAATTTTTAATCAAATAAACCAAACTATTATACTTAGCTTATTTCTCCTGCCAGATTTCCCTTCCTTCCTTAACCAATTTTTCCTTCTTTTCCTCTCCTGTATCTCAAAAGAGTAAATTCCACCAAGTCTCCAAAATTATTCTCCTTTTTTTTTAAATAAAATCTTAAAACACTTTCTCAAAAAAAACTCTTTTCCAATTAAATTTCTATCTTCCAAAATTACTTTTCTTTCGATCTATTCGATTTCGTAGCTTACAAAAAAGTTAGCTCCCAGGCTTTTTCCAAGTCTGGATGAACCCTTTTTCTTCAAAAACCCAGTGCTTTCAGCAACTCAGTGACTTGGGTTTCGGTCGCGTCATTTTTCAGCAACGCTCAGCTTGTTTGCGTGAGTGTGCCAACGCAGTTGCAAACCCAGTAGTCTTCTCTTACTCGCACTTTAATCTCCCCAGCTTAATGCAAGTCACCCCTGAATTCGCCGCGCTCTACTCTGACTTGTAGAGGGCGGGAATTCAGTGAGTGCATTCAGCCACCTAACATCCCCGATTCAATTTTGAATGAAAGAAAAAACTTGGAACTCAAGAAATTTGATTGTTCACACTTTGCATTTTTCCCCACCGATATTTCCCAGCAAAACAAATATAATTGTGAAAACTTGATGGAAATTAGTAAGTTTCGATTAATAACAATTGTGGAAGAGAAATATGGCAGAAGTTGGCTACACGCGTTTTAAAGTTATTTCGTTTGACTTTCGCGCAGATTTGGGGGAAATAGGGACTTACGTTATCGTTCCATCTTGTTCATTAAAGTATACTGAGGGTGTAAAAGTTGGGCTTGAAGCCATTCTCCCATGGAGTAACTTCGGCATTCGGAGACCAAGTGTCGACCGTGCCAATTTTGGTTTACTGGAGTCAGACCATCCGCCTGACACTTATGGTGGTAATTATGCTCATTCTTCGTTCTTAGTATTTGACCAGACCACCCGTCTGTCACTTAAGTTGAAGTGGAAAGCTTATCCACTTTATATATGTAAAGTCGACATCAATGATTATGTTTCTTTCCAAAGTACTGAGAGAGTGAACCGATGGCTGATGGACCATGGCTGCCCCTCTCTCTCTCAGTTGATTGTAGGAAACACCTGTAGGAATGGAGGAACAAGTATTTGGATGACGGAGAGAATGGTTTTTGTCGCGGTAATTTTTACCGTGACATGTGCAAAGGCGTTTTGTGCAATGTTGCAGAAGGCAACATTGTCTTCAACTCTGTTTATATCCGATGATAATTGAATGTCATCAGATATGACTCTCTCCCCCTTAGGAATCGAGCCTCTTCGATTTTTAATAAATAATCGCATTTCGTTAATAGATATGTATATAATAAACATAGTAATAATAAAAATAAAAATTATAAAATTTAAATTTGAATTTTCTTTAGTAATTTGTTCTTTTATTTAAGTAGGCAAAGTTTCTGACAAATTATTTGTCAGTATATTTAGATTTGGTATTATAATATTTGTTTCGCTACTAAAGCGTTTTATGTTATAATTGTCAATAACTGTTTCACATTTCTCAAATCTTATTAAATAATTACCATTTAATGCGTATGTAAAGTTATTACATTTGTTAATTAAAGTTGTGTTTACATTTAGTAACAACAAGTTTCCAATATCAATTTCTTGTATGTATAAGTTTCTCTTTAAAACTTTTCTTTTTACAATATGTGTAATTGTTTTGTAAAATATTTGATAAGCATTTATTTGCTATTTTCATTTTCGACACATTATTTTCCTCTTGAACAATGTATGTTGTATCACTTATCCGTATTATTATAGTTATTTCAATGTCAAGTTGCATATAGTTTCTATTTGGGGTCGGTATAATAATCAAAGTTTTAAATTCTTGTTTTACGAAATTTGGAATTAATACCACGAATAACATTATGTCATTTCTTTGTGAACCTAGGCTACATTTTATGTATTTTAATTTCGAACTATCGATATTATAAAAATCTATTTCTTCATTCGTAAGGAAAAATCTATTCATTATACCATGCTTAGACATTATGATATTTTCTTGTATTTTCTCTATTTTATCTTTTACTTGATTAATTAACAACTGAAAATTGTTATACTTAGTTATTTTAAAATTTTGTTCTATAGTGTCTTTATAAGTTTTATTAAACCATTCCTGATGAGATTGAATGAATAATCTTATGTTCGTAAGATAGTTTTGTAAGTCGTTATTTATTCCTATTTGCTTGTTCATATTAGTTATTATAACACGTTGATTGTTATCTAAAGTTTTCAAATGTTTTTCCATAAATTCTTTGTCTTCATCGTCCATGTTGCCAAATAACCAATTAATTACACGTCCTCCTACGTTAATTAATCCTCTCTTCTGTCTTGTATGAATTGTAATAGTTGATCAGGGCCGGCCCCAGCCAAACTTGTGCCCTGTGCAAGATTTGTAGAAAGCGCCCCTTTTTTTATATTTTTTGTACACATAAACTGATACACAAGCATAAGCCTTTCCCAGATTACCCAGGAGGTAGACTTTCAATGAGTATTTTTTATTGAGGTATCCCCAGGAGGCCTAAACCAATAAACTAAAACGCAGCGAAGAAATGAGCAGAGGGGAAACTTTTAAACTTGGAAACTTACTTTTCTGCCCTTACATTTTGCAAATTCAGAAATGAGATCATCAAAGTCTAAAGAATTTAATAATTTCTTTTCAATGGACATTATAGATAAACCTACCAATCTCTCTTGAGTCATGGTTGTCCTAAGATAATTTTTAATAATTTTAAGTTTAGAAAAACTACGTTGTCCTGAAGCTACCGTGACCGGGATTGTATTAAGGATGTGGAGAGCAATTACTAAATTCGGAGCAAAATCTTCAAGGTTTGAACTAAAAATAAAATTTAACACATCTAAACTTGAGCTTTGTGGTGTAACAAGCTGGGATATTACCTACGGTTAGCTCTTAAAACAATTCTTCTCCATCTAAATCTTTAAAACTATTTTATGTTAAAACATTCTGCAAATTAAGGCATGAAGCACTTACATTTTTATTTTTTAAACATTCGCTTATGTTACTTAAAAATGAAAAATTGAAACTATACGTATCAAACCTTTCAAGTATTTAAAAAAAAAATCAACTTTAAATCTTTGTTTCGGGTCTAATATATGTAGTTTCAGGACATTCATCAGCATAAAGTATTTTTCTCCGTTGAGATAGCAATGATGAAGCTACAGGAAACATATTTGGTATTTCTAGGGAACTAGCAATACGCTCGGTTAATTGAACATAGTACCTACTGATTAAATTTTTCATCGGAGCGCATTAAAATCAAACTGGTTTTTGTATTTTCTAAAACTGTTATGCCAATTGACAGATTAACGGACGGACTTTTCAAATATTTACTAGTTTAGTTTATATTTTCTAAAATATCAAACCAAATTAGCAGGCAGCAAATAAAATGTAAAATCAAAAATTTTATTTCCTAACGATTCTGCAATGTTTTTTGCCTCTAGATTTCTTAATTCTATAAGGCCTCATATATTTCTTCTTAATTTGTTTTTAAAGGCCTCAATGCATCTAACCTGCTCTCTCATCTAGTCTCAGAAGGGGGTTTCAAAGTATGACTTGGAATTTTTTTCTTATAAATATCCCACCTCGTTGTGGAACTTGAAAAAAAGTTATACAAACATTGAATTGTATCGAAAAATTTAACTGCATAAAAAGAGCAGCGAGCAGCATCATTAACCACTAAATTTAAGGAATGCGAGCAACATGGAACGAAAAATGCTCTTGGTTCCAGGGTTTGAATTCGATTCTGAACACCTGCTTCTTTTCCTTTCATATTCGAACCATTATCATAACTTTGGCTTCGACAGTTACTTATTAAAATTCCATGTAATTCAAGCTTGTCTAAAATCAACTGAGTCAGTCACATTACGGTCTTGTCACAAAATACGTCACTTCTATTAAAAACTGGTAGCTATTTATTTAATATTAATTAACCAACAAAGCGAAAAAACAATTGAAACAATCTGCATTCTGCACCAGACTAGATATACATTAAAAGTAGCCGTTACAACAGTCATTAACTTTCAAACAAAAAAAAAACAAACTGCCTGCGCAAGAACAATTCGACTCCAAATAGAATCATCCCTCTTTAATTTTTAAGCTCTATGCTCCTTTTCCATTCTATTGAAAATTTCATCTCCTGTAATCAGGCACTTAACTCTTACACAGTGTGCAATAAGAAAACCTGCACGCTCTGATCCATATGATTCCGTATAAATAAGTTTTTTTTTTAAATATCTCCCATGTTAGTTTCGATACTCAGTGTGCAAAAAAGAAAACTTGCACATCCATTCACCATTTGTAACAAAGACACCTACCTACCTAATTTCCAAATATATCACCCTGTTCATACAAGAGAAAAAATCTCAACACAAAAAAGTTCCATGCCACCTCATATGTGCAAGATATATTTTATGCACACCGAGTCCCAAAATTAACATAGAGAGTATGACGAAGCAAAATACTTATTCATAATATTGAATCGTATGGCTTGAACGTGCAGGTTTTGTATCACGCCCAGTCACGGTTGCCACTTGAAAAAAAAATTGCATGACCAAAGCTGAAAATAAAAATGACCAATCGTACCAAAAAAGGACCAAAATAATTAGTGTCCACAATAGCTTTTAACTTCCCATAGAAAGTTATTGTAATCGGTCCGATTTTTTGAATTGAACATTTTGACATTTCTCGACGTTTCAAGGTTCCTAGAGTCTAAATAAAAGATTTTTAGAGAGATGTCTGTGCGAGCGTGTGTACGTAAGTTCGGGCAGAATAACGTTTTTGACATCTGGTAAAATTTTGAGAAAATCGAATTGACAGTTTTTTACAAAAAATAAAAACCTTAAAAAAACAATAGTAAAACTTGGTAAATATTTACTTTCAATTCAAGTATCTCTTCAAAAATGAAAAAAAATATTGGATTTAAGCTAATTTTATCTGACAGAAAATATTGTTTCCGACATTCCGTAAATCATGCATACAAATCCAACAGTCAGTTTTTTTCATAAAAAATTAAAATCTACAAAAAATAGTACGGAAATTTGGTAAAAATTGGTTTTCGACTAAAAATCTCGTTAACAAGAACAGACATTGAAATCAAACTATTTCATCATACTCAAAATATTGTTGGTAATTTTTTTTTTTGTAGAATATTTCAACTAACAACTAGCAAATCAGGAAAGCCTACAAACCTTTTAAGCAAGACAAATCAGCAGACGGGATGGGAAGTTATCAGTGTTTCTGCAATGTTTTTTGCCTCTAGAACATTTCGACTCCAAATAGAATCATCCCTCTTTAATTTTTAAGCTCTATGCTCCTTTTCCATTCTATTAAAAATTTCATCTCCTGTAATCAGGCACTTAACTCTTACACAGTGTGCAATAAGAAAACCTGCACGCTCTGATCCATATGATTCCGTATAAATAAGTTTTTTTTTTAAATATCTCCCATGTTAGTTTCGATACTCAGTGTGCAAAAAAGAAAACTTGCACATCCATTCACCATTTGTAGCAAAGACACCTACCTACCTAATTTCCAAATATATCACCCTGTTCATACAAGAGAAAAAATCTCAACAGAAAAAAGTTCCATGCCACCTCATATGTGCAAGATATATTTTATGCACACCGAGTCCCAAAATTAACATAGAGAGTATGACGAAGCAAAATACTTATTCATATTGAATCGTATGGGCTTGAACGTGCAGGTTTTGTATCGAGCACAGCACAGTACCCTGTATGTGAGACTCACATGAGACATTGTGAGTTCTCATCTACAAAGAAAACAACAAAAAAATGTCTCTGAAAAAAGAAAGCAGGTAGGTTTCTGTATTCTGTGCTACTTTCTACTACAAATCAAAGACACAGTAAACAGCATATATTTTTTTTGTTGTTTTCTTTGTAGATGAGAACTCACAATGTCTCATGTGAGTCTCACATACAGGGTATTGTGCGTGATACAAAACCTGCACGTTCTAGCCCATACGATTCAATATGAATAAGTATTTTGCTTCGTCATATACTCTCTATGTTAATTTTGGGACTCGGTGTGCATAAAATATATCTTGCACATATGAGGTAGCATGGAACTTTTTTGTGTTGAGATTTTTTCTTCTTTTCTCTTGCATGGAATTTTTTTGTGTTGAGATTTTTTTCTTTTTTTCTCTTGTACGAACAGGGTGAAATATTTGGAAATGAGGTAGGTAGAATTTTTAGTTCTGCGATATCTTGAGTTAAATTTTCATTGAATGCAACAATGAAAGTGATGTTAGTTAGTGCGCAAGAGATAACTTAGGACAGTTGTGATGGATGTTTTTTTGAGATTATTTTAAGAATGTTTGTGGTTAAAGAATGGCAAATATGTAGTAGTACATATTTGTTTGCAAGATCAGATTACATTTTCTTGCTCCTGGCAATGCGCCCCCAGAATTCTGCGCCCTGTGCATTTGCACATCTTGCACATATGCTTTGTCCGGCCCTGTAGTTGATAATGCATGTTCTAGTTCATTTATCTTATAATTGAGATTTAAGATCAACCAACTATTTTTGTCTTCAAAACTATTAGAAATACTTATTTTAATTTTTTGTATTGTATCGCTGATTTCGCTTAGATTGATTATATGGATGATCTTAGAATAATTTTGTATTAAGTCAATTCGTTCAGTTTCCAAAACTGTATGCTTCAGTTTCCAGTTTGTTTATCTCTAATGAACCTTCAGTCATTGGAATTGAGATTCCGATCATTAATATTATTATCATTGAGATCTGCAAAAGGTTTTAATGGTCTTTTAATTTGTATAATATCAATCTTATTTGTATTATTTGGGTTATATTTTAAATATCGCTTAGCTGTTTTCTGCCTAACTGCTTTTGGATTTTTTATATATAATCTCTCTTGATTACTATAGTCTGGTATAGCCTCACGTTTTGAGTTAATTCTATTGATGGTTTTGATTTTGATGTCTTGCATACAATTTTGTATCTTTTTGAGATCTAAGTCGAGTCGATTGATAAAATCAATTGGTTTAGTTTTAATCGTTGAATGAATCGTATTATTATAAAAACCTACAGCTCTAATTACTAATTCTTCTATATCCATGTCTTTGTCTTGATTTTTAAGAATCCTTTATGCTCTAAAAGTGAAAGATGAAATCTTTCATTATCTGAATTCCCAGTGTGAGAATTTGGTGTTGTGAAATGAATTTTAATGTTTCTTTCGCGGCAAAATAATTTTATCAAATGGTTATTAAATTCATTATCCATTACAATCATATCTGGTTTACCTAGCAATGAAATTCTTTCTTCTAATTTAACTTTTACCGTACACATATTTTTATCATCTATCTTGTGTACACTTCCTAGTTTAGTAAATTTATCAATAGTGGTTAGAAAATATGTTTTATGTACTTGAAAAATGTCTAAATGAACTATCATATTGGGTCTGTCTGGTGTTTGAGTATGATTGAGGTATTTTTTAAATGGTTTCCTGTCATATTTGTTCTCATTACAGATTTGACAGCAATTAATATATTTATTAACGTATTTTATAAGATTTGGGTAAAAATATTTGTTCCTTATTTCCTCAAAATTTTCTAAAACTCCTCTATGATTAGTTTCTTTATGTATCCCTTCAATTATTTCATATATCTCTTCTTCATTTTTTAAATCCTCTGCTAGTTTGAAACATTTAACGAATTTTAAATTATTATTATTACTAAATAACTGAATAAGTTTCTGTTGCAATATATTATATCTATTATCATCCAATTCAGAGTAAATTCCAACAGTTCCTTTATTTAAGGATCTTCTAAATAAATCATTTAGATTATTATTATCAGTTAAATCTGTTTCTGCAATATAAATTATTTTATATTTTCTGAATAGGATTTCTTGTTCTTTAATTTTATTGGAGACTAATTTTATTTGTTTCCTATATTTATTGACAATTCCATCACTGATATAAAAGTGATCATTTAATTGTTCTTGTTCACTATGAATAGTTTCAATGTCATCACCTCCTATTTCAAATAATCTTTTTAAATCTAAGTTTTCTTCGGTATTGTGTTTGCTTTCCTCTTAGGTTAGGTTGGAGTGGCTGTCTAGATGTCATTGACTCACTTAGACCTCAAGGGTCCATTGTGATACCACTAATAAGGTTACTCATGGGAGAGTAATGAAAATTAAACAAACCATTTTGTGCTTTTAATAGAGTTAGAGAGACACTTTGTGTCAGTCATTGCCAGTTCACTGGTATTGTCGAAGAAGGGATTACCGAGAAAGTTATTCCTTCTAGTGGAGAGTGCTGGACATGTACATAGCAGGTGTTGGACTGTTTCCTCTTCCTCCTCGTCCATGCAGCTTCTACAGAAGTCATTTGTGTAGACTCCTAGCCTCAGAGCATGTCTTCCTATGAGGCAGTGTCCTGTTATTACTCCAATTGTAGAGCTTATTTTTGGTCTGCTCAAGGATATCAAGCCTTTTGACCGATTTAAGTCTATGCTTGGCCATATTTGCTTGGTTGTTAGGCAGGTGGTGCTCTGTGACCATCTAGCATTTGTTGCTTCTAGAGCATATTGTTTGAGAAGATATTTGCATGTAGCAAGTGGTGATCCTATGTTATGTTTTTGTCTAACATTTGGCAGAAGTGTTCCTTTTTTGGCGAGCTCATCGGCTTTGCAATTACCCGGAATGTCTCTGTGGCCCGACACCCAAATGAGGTGAATATTAAACTGTTCTGTCATCTCATTCAGAGATGATCGACAGTCGTGGACTAATTGAGAGTTTGTAGAGACAGACGCGAGAGATTTAAGAGCGGCTTGGCTGTCCGAGAAAATTCGTATATCTTTGCAAGATATAACGTTTTCTTTGAGCCAGGATAGTGCCTCTTTAATCGCCATTACTTCTGCCTGGAATACACTACATTGATTGGGAAGTCTGTATGATAGACTGAGATTAAGTTGTTCTGAATAGATACCACTTCCAACTCCGTAATCGGTCTTTGAACCGTCTGTATAGAAGTGTACCGTATTTTCTTCCAGGGGTCCCTCTTCTTCCCAGGAGGATCTTGAAGGGATGGACACATGGAAGCTTTTACCGAATACCATTTTAGGGGTGGTATAGTCTAGGCGATCTGGGATAGATCTAAAATTGTCTAGGATAGTAGTATGTCCAGTATTGTTACTGTTCCATTGAGAGGTGGCTCTAAGCCTCACACATGAGTTAGCTGCCACCGTTTTGGAGAAGATGTCAAGAGGTGTTAGGCTTAAAAGCACTTCCAGGGCTGCGGTTGGTGTTGAGCGCAGTGCTCCTGTGATGCACATACCTGCTGACCGCTGGACTTTGATGAACTTATTTAGATTTACCATCTTGTCCAGTGCGGTCCACCATACGACAACTCCATAAATGAGTATCGGTCTAATTACCGAAGTGTATAGCCAGTGGGTTATTTTTGGGGAGAAGCCCCATTTTGATCCTATGGCCTTTTTACAAGTAAAAAGCGCTACAGTAGCCTTTTTTACTCTTTCATCAATATTTGCCTTCCAATTTAGTTTTTTGTCTAAAATGAGGCCTAAATATTTAGCTTGGTCGGAAAACCTTAATGGTATTCCTTTAATCTTGGGTGGGCTGAGCTGAGGAACTTTGTACCTTCTTGAAAAGAGTACTAGTTCTGTTTTATGTGGATTGACGTCCAGGCCACATTGCTTAGCCCATTTTGTTAGCCTATTCAAGGCATTTTGTAGGAGTTCCGGGAGAACTTGGGAGTGTTTTCCAGATACAGATATTGCAACGTCGTCAGCATAGGCAATCACCCTGAAACCCTCTGCTTCTAATGATGTTAGAAGGTCGTTTACTACCATGTTCCATAAGAGAGGCGAAAGGACCCCTCCTTGGGGGGTACCTCGATGCACCGATCTGGTGGTAGTAAAACTTCTCATGCTTGAAGTTACTGTCCTGCTTTTGAGCATGAGACTAATAAAATCTATGAGTGGTTTCTTTAATTGCAGCTTTTCCATTGCTGTCGTAATCGCCTGGTAACTGACGTTGTTGAAAGCTCCTTCAATATCTAGGAAAGCTACTAGGTTATATTCTTTGTATTCGAGGGAATATTCAATACTGCGTACCAGCGAATGAAGTGCTGTTTCTACTGATTTTCCCTTAGAGTAAGCATGTTGAGCTGTGGAAATGAGACATGGTCTTAGGTTATGTCTGATGTAAATTTCAATCAATCTTTCCAAGGTTTTAAGAAGGAAGGATGATAGGCTGATTGGTCGTAGATCTTTAGGGTTAACGTGGGAGGGTTTCCCTGCTTTAGGAATAAAGACTACTTTTGCCATTCTCCAGGCTTTGGGAATATATCTCAGCCTTAAACAGCTTGTCAGAATGATTTCCAATGGTGGAATGATCATGTCTGAGCATTTTTGTAGTTCGGCCGGGATGATTCCGTCTGGTCCTGGAGATTTATATGGATCAAAGCTATCTATGGCCCATTGCAGTTTTTCCCGCGTTATTAGATCAACTAAATCGCTTGTAGAAGCTTGAGACTCTGATGTTAAGTCGTTAAGTATGTTAGAGCTACCTGGAAAGTGGGTGTCTAATAGCAGATTAAGAGATTCTTCATCTGTGATAGTCCATGTGCCTGCATCTGTCTTTAAAGCACTGGGTATTGTTGGACTTTTTGAGAGAATTTTCCTGAGTCTTGAGGCTTCTGAAGTATTTTCTATTTTGCCACAGAAGTTTCTCCAAGAAAACCTCTAACTCTTCCTTAATTCTTTTTTATATTGCTTTAGAGCTTGTTTGTATAAGTCCCAGTCAGAAGGAGATCTAGTGTACTCAGATCTATTGAAGAGTTTGCGACAACTCTTTCTGAATGGTTCTAGTTCTTTACGCCACCAATGAGGTTTCTTTTTTCCCTTTAAAATGGTTACAGGGCATGAAATTCTCATTGATTCATTGAAGGCTTCAGTGAGATGATTCACAGAAAGGTCTAGTTCATCTTTACTGGAGGAGCTTTTAAGAAGGTTGTAATCAAGTAATTGTGTTAGTACCTCCCTATATCGTTCCCAGTTTGTGTTACGGTAATTGCGAAGACCCGTAGATATGTTTGCCACATCTCTGAGCTCAAACTGAATGTATTTGTGGTCAGAGAAGGAATTCTCTTTTGAGACATGCCAGTTTGAAATCAGATTGTGGATCGAGTCAGAGGTAAGTGTAATATCAAGTACCTCTTTCCTATTTTTGGTTACAAAAGTGGGTTCATTACCAATATTACTTATGAGTAGGTTAGTGCTTAGTAAGTAATCAAATAAGGACTCACCTCTCTCATTTATGTCCGAGCTACCCCATACCGTGTGATGAGCGTTAGCGTCCGATCCAATTAGGAGACCAACTTTTTCGACTGCGCGTCCGCAATTGCCTTCCTCAAGGTGTCACCTGGAATTGGGCTGTCGTGGCCAAGATAGGAGGATATGAGCCAGTAGGTTGCTTTATCCGTTGTTAGGACAGCGGTGGTTGTGTCCTTGTCGCTGTAATTGGGGAGTAAAAATACATTTAAGTCATTTTTTACTAACATACATGACCTTGGTTCACCTTTCTCCGATGCATGCAGTAACTTATAACCAGGAGTCCGGAGGCCTCTGATGATGGAGTTTGAGACCCACGGCTCCTGTATCAAGACGATGTCATCCTTGTTCGCGTGCAGTCGAAGTATGAGGTTATTTGCGGCCATGATGGCGTGATGGAGATTAATCTGTACTAATCGCAGCATTGCTACTATTAGTCAGATTAACCTCCACCACTGTATTATCGGCGTTTTCATCGTCTGAGGAGGAATGAAGTAGGTCTTCCTCACTCAGAGTGATGCCTAAGGTGGCGTCTTCAGTCTCCATGTCGGAGTTTTCAGTCTCCATGTCGGAGTTACTGTCGACTGTAAGTTTTGCCTCCACGTCGGATGGCTTGTTTGGGGCTGTGGAGGTCTATGGTTCCACTTGTGGTATTGCATCGACCTCCATTATTGGTGGTAGTGAAGCGTTTCCTTCCGCTGAAGGGGCTTCTGTGGGGGGCGTGTTAAGCGAATCTTCGTCTTTCTTGTAGATACGGATCACGATTTCATCGAAACCATACCTAATCACGCCTTTGGTCGCGGCCAGTGGAGCCAGTGATTCCCTATTGATCAACACGAGAGCTGATCTATAGTGACCCACCGTCTCCTTCTCAACCTTTGGGACTTTCCAGTCGTGCGTAGGCAGGTTCAGGTTACTTGCTTTGATCAATTTCATGATCATATCCGGGCAGTTGTGTAGAGCCGGGACCATTATGCGTGCTCTTGGCCGGCAAGGAATATCCTCCCTTGTAACAACCTCGAGCTTGGCACCCGGCCAGACTTCTGGCAAGCCATTGACAGCAGGTCTGTACAGATGGAAAGATCTCTGATCACCACAGGCGATGAGTTTGATACGATTTTGGTACCATCCTGCATCGGCTGTGCCTGGGAGAGGTCCCGGATTCTCCTCGATGACAGATAAAAATCTGAAACCGAGGTGAGCCTTGACACTTGCCCATTGATCATGAGAGATGTTACCATCCACATGACCCCTGTCAATGACCGCCGCTATGATCTTACCTTTTAGCGCGTCGCTAAAGGAAAGATCCTTATTGAAGGCTGTTGTGCTGTTCGGATGCACCTTCTGCCTTTTTGGTTCGGGCTTGTCGCCCTCGAAAGACCTATTGCGCTTTGATGTTGAGTCGCTGCAGGTCTGTTTGGTGATATTGCTAAGAAAGCCACTAGCCCACTCGAGTTTTCGCGTTTGCTCCGGGGTTCTATCCGCCGCCGGTATGACACCGACTGCGGCTAGAATCCTCTCAGCATTGCGTTGGTCTCGTTTGGCTAGTGATTTCTTGGACTTCTTGCTGGCCGGCCCAGAGCCATGTCCGTGTGACATGGGTGTGGGTCCACCATCAGAATTTGTCGCTACCGATACCAATCGGGGTGTGCCCTCAACTTTTGAGTCAATTCCACATGTCGCAGATTTTGTCTCTCCGGATGGGGTTTCCCTTCTTGGGGTCGCTTGCGACGTCCTAGCAGGAGCGGGGAGGGGGTGGCTTGTGGAATTACCGCCCTTGGGACAGCCGAGCGTCACAGCTGTTCCACTGACGGGTACTTCCTTCAAGTAGGTTGCGGCTAGTAGAGGGAGAAGGACTCCCACTACTAGTGGCAACCACAGGGTTGCCAACACGTTCACACCTCTGAGTAGGCTCGACAGCCTTTCCAGTAGATGTGACCGCATTGGCAGCCATAGCGCGATTTTTGTTATTATTTTTTAAAATTTTTCTGTTTGATGTTTTGTTTTGTTTCATTTTTGTTCCCACGAGTAGGGCGGAAAGACGGTCAGCCCCGGCAGAGCCGCTTGCCGGGGTAAGGCAGAAATATGACGGACCTTGCCACAGCATCCGAAAGAGCTCGTTAATGGCTGGTTTATCCCCCAGCCTTTCATTCTTCGGCACGGTTTTCGTACAAGTACGCTCACACCACCACTGAAATTAGGAACCTATAAACTATGATTGAATTGGGTTTCCCAACGTTGCACTATTGAGGAGTTACAACAATTCGGCTACCCAACTCAACCTTAGCTAATCGCCATCCTGCCAAAAACGCACAGGACTTCTGTAGTGATCATTGCCCGCCTGGCACCCACTTGGAGGGTTTGAATGAGGATTTTGCCAAGCTTGCTTTCCTCTTGCTTTTCAATATTTTTTATTCGACTCAAAAAATCTGCTATTTTATTATATTTCCCTTTAAGGTATTCTACATCAAATTCAAATTCTCCTAGCATTATTTTCCATCGAATTATTCTTGTATTTGGTTCCTTAAGTGAGTAAAGCCATTTAAGAGGCTGGTGGTCGGTTCGTACTAAAAATTTTCTGCCATATAAATATGGTCTAAAATATTTAATGGCCCATACGATGGCCAATAACTCTTTTTCTAATGTATGGTAATTTTGTTCATGATTATTTAATGTACAACTGGCATAACAAACAGGTTTTCCATCTTGACTCAAAACCGCTCCTATTGCAACATTACTTGCATCAGAAGTAACCACAAATTTTCTCTGAAAATCGGGATATGCTAAAACCGGATAGGTTGTAATTAATTTTTTCAATTTATTAAATGAATTTATATAGTTTTCATCTTGAAGATTTATTTTACTACCTTTCTTTAAGTATTTTAACATTGGATCTGCAATAAAGGAATAATTTTTTATAAATTTTCTATAGAATCCGGTAAGTCCGAGAAAGAACTTAATTCCCTTCACTGTTGTAGGCAAACTGACTTTATTTATAGCGCTGATTTTTGTCGGATTTGGCTTAATGCTGTTGCAAAATTAACAAACCCGAAATATTATTATTATTATACTATATTAAGATTTAGGCTGGCGGAACGATGATCCGCAAAATTAAATAAAACAAAACAAACCACGAAAACAAAACGAAACGATTGAAATAATTCTCGATAGGTCGCCGGCGCGCACGAGCGGATACCTATTTATTAATGTAAACAATTTAAAACGTCAAATTCTAAAAAAAGGTTGGTTTGTTAATTTTGCCACAGACAGCAAAAACAGTGCTGTCACCCAGTAGCTCAGTTTGGGGTGGGTTTGATAAAAGGTAGATTTTATTAATCGAACTCGATTAATAAAATCGAAATTAATTATAAAATTAATAAAAGTTACTACTCAGGGGCGTAGCAACAAAATAATAAAAATGGGCGCCAGGAAGTATTATGGTACTTACCATCACCAATCAAGAAAAAAATAATAAAAGCGGAAACTTACTTCCCAATTGAAATAAAATTCAAAAGTAATTTTTCACTAAGAAAAGGTTGAGATATTTTATTTTGTATCTGGGAAACCTTTATAAATATAGGTAGAAAACCTAGAATTTTTTCCAACAAGATATTGTACAATTTAAAAGCGAAACAATGAACAAAAAAAAAGAACAATTGGTTGTGCACAAAGGACACAAAGAAAGGTCACCTTGGGGAAAGTTCCCGAAGAAAAAAGGAACAAAGGTCGCGGGTCCCGCAATCTCGGGAGACAAAAGAAACAACCGAAAGTCTAACAGGTTAACTTTTGGCTCTTTATAGCCAACCACAAATTACCAGAAATATTAACGCACAAAAACTCACTCGAAAGAAATAAAAAAATATACTTAGCTTCTTTCTGTTTGCCAAAAATAGATCCTGCCTCTCCTTTTCCTCTCTTCTTAAAAAAAGAAACGCCTTCCTCACAAATTGTATGATTTTCTTTATAAATTTTTAATATTTTTATCACCCAACGCACTAACACGATTTTTCTTTTCGTTTTTTTTTTCTCCTCAAAAATTCTTCACTAATTTTACACTTTTTTAAACCTCACTCTCCTTACCTTCTTTCAAAAGTGCCATATTCATGGCGAACTTCCCTCATCCAAAAGGCCACGACAAACATGCCATCCTACTCTGACCTTTTGTTATGATCTGGTTTTCTCTTTCGGTCTAACTGCGACACCCGGCTTTTTCGCTGGGGTGCATGCCGATTTCAAAAACCAGCCAAACCTTTGTGGTCTCTTTCACATTGGTGATTTGAACACCAACCTTGGCTTAATGGACGAGTTCAGTTCTTATCCGTCAAATCCAATTGGTCTAAAAAGTAAACGAACAATTTTTGAGTGTTCGCGAATAAAATCCCCAGCCCAAACCGGCCCAGTTTAATAACTTGAGGAAAGCGTTCTTGTAATTAGGAATCTTGGAATTTCTCAACCAAGATTGAGATGGAGAATCCGATAGTTCACAATTAAGACTCTAAACCCTTAGACTTCCGTGCAGACAATTAGGGGAAGGGAAACACATCGCAAGGTGACCTTACTAAGTATTCCGACACTTTAGGGTGGGCATTAAGCCATTCTAATTTTAGGGTGGTGTGCCAATTAGATAAAGGATGCACACTATCGTTTTCTCCTTGGGTGGACCACCTGTCACACGCTCATAAAGCCGTTTCTGTGACTCCTCCGTCACACAATTATGCATTTTGTGACCGCCCGTCACAAATTTCAAAAGTTAATAAAAATGTGGACCTCCTGTCACACAACTCCGAATTACCACTGAAACCTATTTTGTTTGCTTTTCCAAAATACAATAAGAGCAGGGCACTGGCTGATGGAAAGCAGGATTCTACTGAACTCTTAAAATATTTTAGAGCCGCAACGAAGAAAGGAAGGTTAAAAAAAGGAAAAAGGATATGAGATAGGCTATTGAAACTTGTTGTGGTAAATTTTACCGCAACAATGCCATCAACTGTAACAATATGCCCTAAAAATTCGGTTTCTTTAGCTAGGAATTTACATTTGTCCAATTGTATTTTTAAATTGTGTTCATTGAGTCTACGAATTATCTTTTGTAAACTTTCGAAATGTTCTTTTAAGGATGTCGAAAAGACTAAAACATCATCCATATATATAACGCAAATTTTATTGACAAAATCACCTAAAACATGATTCATCATCCGCTGAAAAGTAGCGGGAACATTTTTAAGTCCAAAGGGCATTCGAGTAAATTCGAAATGACCCATTGGAGTTGAAAATGTTGTCTTATGTATGTATATCATTTTCGTTCATCCTTATTTGGTGGAATCCCTTGGTTAGATCCAAGGTAGAAAAGTATTGGGAACGACCCAATTTTTCAAATAATGATTCCATATTTGGAATCGGGAATTTGTCTTCTATTGTGATTTCGTTAAGCTTTCGAAAGTCAATAACGACTCTCCATTTTTTTTCTTGTGAATTGTCAATTTTCTTAGGAACTATCCACAGAGGTGAATTATAAGGCGATTTACTCGGTCTTATAATTCGTTGTGATAACATATCCTTAATTTGTCTTTCGATTTCACTTTCGTGAATTTGTGGGTAACGATACATTTTCGCATATATCGGTCTAGAAGATATCCACAGAGGTGAATTATAAGGCGATTTACTCGGTCTTATAATTCGTTTTGATAACATATCCTTAATTTGTCTTTCGATTTCACTTTCGTGAATTTGTGGGTAACGATACATTTTCGCATATATCGGTCTAGAAGATGTGTTGATAATTTCATGTTTAACGCTATTAGTAGCTGTTAAGTTTTGACCTTCTTCATAAAAGATTTTTTTATTTCTTTCAAGGAAATTTCCAAGAATACGTGATTCTTCACTATTTAAATTGTTGGGTAATAATTTTTGAATACTTTTCTCAGTATTTTTTAAATAATGAACATCATCGTATTTGTAAGGAATATTTCTTTCCTTATCCATAATTATTTGTGTTTCATTTATTTCAAGTATATTATTTAAGAAATCAATTTTGGCACCTAAAGGAATTAGAATATTGCTACCAATAATGCAATCAAAAGGTTTATTTTTAAAATCTGTCAATTTCACAGACATGGTTTTATCAGGGTACTTGAATTCTTTGGGTAGATTAACAATTACGTCTTCACTAATCATAGTTGAACCTGTTAAAGTTCTTAATATAAGAGGTTTATCTAAATTTTGTCGGCTCTTTAAACTTCCAAAAACTTTATAATCTCCTAAAGTGATCACGGCTCCCGTGTCAATTAAACATTTGATAGGAGTTTCATTTATTGTTAATATTATTATGGGAAGTCGGCCACCTGAGGCCGTTGTTGAAAATTTTCAACTTGTACTGTATCTATTTCCATTGGAATCGGATTTTGTTGATATCTATTAAAATTGTTATTTTGTCTGTTATGAACAAAATTACTATGGTTATTATTCCTATTAGAATTGTGGTTATGACTATTTTGAATATATCTACTCTGATTATTATTCCAGTTAACATTGTTATTTTGTCTGTTTAAATTCAAATTAAAGTAACTTCATTTTCATATTAATTTTAATTATTCATAGCATAAATTCATACAACTGACTGCGACGCCTTCTGCACAGTCAGCAAAAGGGTTGTTAACCCAAATTAAGTTCTAAATACCTTTGTAACATAATTCCTCACACGCGCGCTTCTTTTTATTTTCATTATTTTTCCTTGTTTGTTATTTTCGATTATTTGTTATTGATTGTAAATATGTAGACTAAGCTTTTTTTACCTATAAATATTAATTGTTGAATACAATTTATGGTCAGTCACTTAACTGAACTCTCGACTTTACTTCAATCGATTAAATTAAAAGATCTTGGTGTTTCACCTAGATCTTTGACATTTTTTTACAAATTACTTATACTCATAGTGCTACACTGTGAGTATACATCAGTCATAGTGCTACACTGTGATTCTGATCATCTGTAAAAAAAAATTTCGAAAGAAGCTTCGAATTAACATTTGGTGACCCCGACGTGATTGCTTCCCCCCACCAGAGGTAAGGGGCAGTCTCGTAAGAACTACAATCATATCAGCGATTGCTTCCCCCCACCAGAGGTAAGGGGTAATCCTGTTATACGACAAATCATATTCCATCGACAATGGAAGAAAAGGCGATTCTTCAAAGAGATGTTGGAGACTCAATTTCAAGGGTCATCTCCAATTACAAAAAAGATGGACAGGTACGCAAAACAATTGCGTACTATCAAAAATTGATGGCTACCATAGACGAGCTATGGAGCAAATTTGAAGCAACAGATTCAATAATACGTGATGAGTTTCCAACAGAATTAGATCATCCGTATTATACAAAGAATTATAATCACTCTGTGAAAGAAATCTATGAGAAATACAGAGAAGAGTTTAATTCAAATTTAAAAATTCTTCAGACTACTAAGACGGACGTCCACAAACCTTCCATGGCAGAGGTTAACGTTCAGTCGAGCCAGACGTCAAACTACAAGCATGACATGACGCGGCTTGTAAGAAAGCAAGAGGCTATCATATCTTCTATGCAAAGGGCTTTAGCTATTGCAGACTCATCAAATGAGTCAAAACAGTTCTATGAGCTCCAAGAAAAGACCATCCAAAGACATTGGATGCAAATTGAGGACATCCATAACTCAATTTGGGAATGTTCAGAAGACCCAAAGAGCATCGGCTACGACTCAACCAGATACATAAGTTTGGAGCAAGAGGTAAAGAGTGCCTTAATCAAGCTTGCACAACAGCAAGACACCTTCGTTGATCAAAGAACAACAAATACCACAGTTACAAAAATGAGTCTGCCAAAAATTGTACTGCCAAAATTTGATGGGGACTATTTAAAATGGTCTCAATTTCATGACCTTTTTAATCAAATGGTAGACAAGCGATCAATGTCTAATTGTGAAAAAATGTTCTATCTAAAAACAAATTTAACTGGAGAAGCTGAACGTGTAATCAGACATGTGGGTCTCTCTGATGACAACTACGTGTCAGCATGGAAGTTGCTGCAAGAACGGTACAACAACCCCAGACTGCAGGTGATTGCTCTCCTCAACCGACTGCTATCACAAACAAGCCATTCCTCAGAATCTGCAGCGGCTACAGCAGTAAAAAGTCTACATGACACGATCCAAGAATGTATGCATGGCCTTCGCAATCTTGGGATAAAAATTGATACTTGGGACCCAATGCTTCTTCACATACTTACGAAGAAGCTAGACAGATCAACCCTAACACTGTATGAGCAATCTTTGAGCAATCCTAAAGATTTACAAACAATGGAACATTTTCTGAGATTCTTAGAAACCCGTTTCCAGTCACTAGAAGCAATTGGGGTTAAAGGCATTAAAAGAGAAGATACCGAAAGGAGACGAAATATAAGTTACAACAAAGCAACAAGCTCTATTACCACGCAGAAGAAAAGTTGCTCAATGTGCAAAGCTCAGCATCCGTTATTCGCGTGTCACACGTTTTTAAACCTTACACCTTCAGACAGGTTAAGTCACGTAAGAAAAAACAATCTATGTGTCAACTGTCTCCAATCTGGACACACCTCTTACAACTGCCAGCTACGAGGTTGTGTAAAGTGTTCCAAAAAACACAACTCGTTGGTCCACTTGTCAACAGTAGCTCAACCAAAATTGGGTCCATCAATATCAAATTCTGACCATCAACAAAATCTCTTGACATCAAACCCAGAAACAGATAATATACCTGGGAGTGACAACTCGGTTTTGGCAGCCTTAAGCAAAAACAAGAAGGATGGCTACGTTTTTCTGAGTACAGTCATCATCAAGTTAGCCGGCCAAGACGGTTCTTCTATTAACTGCCGTGCAATTTTGGATTCTGGTTCACAAATCAACATTATATCAGAATGAATGATACGGAAATTAAATATTCCGTTATCTTTTCGCCCTATGATCATTCAAGGGGTCGGCAAATCCACAAAAGATTCACAACGTAGAGCAAATATAAGTTTGCATTCTACTACTACTAACTTCACCACCAGACTGGAAGCAGTCGTATTGCAACAAATAGTCGCTCCACAGCCAACAAAAGCATTTTAGATAACTGCGTGGAATATTCCCGACAATATAAAACTAGCCGACCCGCATTTCCATCAGCCAGGTCACATTGACCTGCTTATAGGCGCGGAGTTTTTCCACCAACTGCTCTGTGTTGGGCAAATTAAGTTAGGAAGAAATCTTCCACTATTACAAAATACGTTATTAGGGTGGATTGTTACTGGAAAGGTAAATGAAGAGTCGCCAACAACCACCACATGCGGAATATACACGGCCGAAGAAGCATCTCTTGAACAATCAATTAGCAAATTTTGGAAGTTAGAAGAATTACCTTACTCCACATCAAAACGTACCATTGCAGAAGAAAGATGTGAAGAATATTTTAACAGATCAACTTCAAGAGATACAACTGGAAGGTTCGTTGTCAACCTACCATTTGCAGACACCACAGAGAAACTAGGAGCGTCTAGTGAGAGAGCACTGAGCCGATTCCATCAATTGGAGCACAAGTTAAAACGAAACCAAGAGTTATACGATCAATACATTGAATTCATGAACGAGTACATCCAATTAGGGCATATGGTTGAGATTGATCCAAAAACCATTCAAACGCCACATTATTTTCTGCCTCATTTTTGCGTCCTGAAACCAGACAGCAGTAGCACAAAACTAAGAGTCGTTTTTGATGCTTCGGCGAAGACATCATCAAATCTATCCCTTAATGACATTCTGTATGCCGGACCAACTATTCAAGACACGTTGTTCACCATATTATTGCGCTTTCGATTGCCGAAATTCGTCATTAAGGCCGACATTCAAAGAATGTATCGACAAATACGCGTAAGAGAAGAAGAAGAAGATCAAAACTTCCAGTTAATATGGTGGCGACCCAAGCCAACCCAAGCTTTAAAATGCTATAAGCTCTGCACTGTTACATATGGAACTACTTCAGCTCCTTATCTCGCCACAAGATGCCTCCAAGCTTTAGCTGAAGACCACTCTACAAAGTATCCTTTAGGCTCTCAAGTTTTGCTTAAAGATTTTTACGTCGATGATGTTATGTCGGGCGCAGACAGCTTACTCGAAGCAAAAGACATTCAAGTTCAACTATCAGCATTGTTGCGGGAGGGAGGGTTCCAATTAAAAAAATGGTGCTCCAACAATCAGCAATTACTTACAAACGTTCCATTAGAAGATCAAGAAATTCCTTTGTCTGATGACAACAATGAAGGGGCGGTCAAAACCCTTGGTTTAATATGGCGGCCTAAGTCTGACGTTTTCTGCATAAAAACTAATTGCAGACCCACAAAAAAGTTCACAAAGCGTACTGTGGCCTCAGCAATAGCACGAATTTTTGATCCACTTGGAATAATCGCTCCAGTCGTAATCGTCGCAAAGCTCTTCCTGCAAGAAATATGGGAACTCAAATATGACTGGGATGCCTCTCTTCCAGAAGAAATGTTTACCAGGTGGAGCAAATATTACCAATGTCTCCAAGAATTAAGTAAATTTCAAGTTCCTCGACATGTCTTCGGACATCGTATTCCCTCATCTTTCCAAATTCATACATTCGCAGATGCTTCAGGGAAGGCCTACGGAGCTGCCGTTTACATCAGATCAATCAACAAAGATGGAACAGTAATAGTTCGTTTACTATGTTCGAAATCTCGAGTGGCACCAATCACTAAGACAGCATCTGGCATGAAATCTATGACAATCCCGCGTCTAGAACTATGTGCCGCACTTTTAGCTGCCGAACTTGCAAAACGGGTAAAAGGTGATTTGAAATTAGACAAAATCAACAGTTTCCTGTGGTCTGATTCTCAGATCGTATTGAGTTGGATTAACTCAAATGCAGAATCCTTCCAAGCTTTCGTTGCAAATCGAGTTTCCAGCATCCAGGGTCTAACCAGCACCAGTCAGTGGCGATATGTGCAGTCAGGCGAAAATCCAGCAGATGTTCTATCCAGAGGTATATCCCCAAAACTACAAGATCATACATTATGGAAATATGGTCCCAGATTTCTACATGGTTCAGAATCAATTTGGCCACCTCCATACAAAAGCATCAACTCATGGTCAGATGAAAAGAAAAAGACTGCTTTAGTAACCACGAAGAACGACAATACAGAAGATATATTTGAAGGGATTAAGCATTCCAATTCATTCAACAAACTTAAGAGGATAGTAGCCTACTGCCTTCGATATGCCAAATTAATCAAGTCGAGAAAATTTATACCCACAATAAAATCCATCAGAGAAAACCAAAATAAGAGCAGAAAATCGTGGCCCTTATCAGCCTCGGATCTGGAAACCTCTTTACAATTTATCATCAAAGAAGTTCAAACTCATGGTTTTCATAAGGATATACGTTTCCTTAAAGCGCATAAGGAACTAGAAAAAGAAAGTCCTTTGAAGGGACTCGCAGTGTTTTTAGATGAAAATGGTGTTCTGCGAGTTGGAGGCAGACTTCAAGAATCTAATTTGCCCTATGACAGCAAACATCCGATGCTGGTGCCATATTCACACCCATTTGTTAAAATGCTAATGACAGAGCTACACATCAACAACAACCATATTGGGCCACAAGGCCTTCTTTCAATTACAAGACAGCGATTTTGGCCAATAAAGGGTAAAAACATTGCCCGAGCTATAATCCAGCACTGCACAACCTGTATCAAAGCAAAACCAGAAATGTATTCTCAGATGATGGCCCTTCATCAAAACAGGAGTGGATTTTTGCGGCCCACTATGGGTCCATTACCGAACAAGAGGAAGTCGACCGCAAAAATGTTACTTATCCATATTTTGCTGCTTCGCCACAAAAGCTGTTCACATTGAAGTTGTGAGTGATTTAACGACAGATGCTTTTCTTGGAGCTTTGCGAAGATTTATGAGTCGCCGTGGCCATGTCACAAACTTGTTCTGCGACAATGCCACTAATTTTGTTGGTGCAAAAAATCAATTGGAAGAGCTCAAAACAACCGTCTATGCAGAACAAGCACAAAATAAAATAACAACATTCTGTAGTGCCAAGGGAATTGATTTTCATTTCATTCCGCCACGAGCTCCACATTTTGGAGGATTATGGGAGGCAGCTGTCAAATCTGCAAAACACCTGCTACAGTGCAAAATTGCGACAGCTTCATTAACATACGAAGAGATTTGCACAATAACTACAGAAGTAGAAGCAATTTTAAATTCCAGACCTCTTACACCGATGTCCAGCGATCCAAATGATTTGGCAGTATTAACAACTGGTCACTTCTTAATTGGGGACTCATTGAAGGCAGTTGTCGATACTAAAGCAGAACCTTTTAAAGGAAGTCTATGTACAAGGTGGAAGTTAGTATCCAACATAAAAAGAGAATTCTGGAATCGATGGTCTCAAGAATACTTAAACCAACTGCAACATCGTTCAAAATGGAAGGCGAAATCTGAAAACATCAAATTGGGCACCGTGGTCATCATGAAGGAAGACAATACCCCCATCATGAAATGGCCTTTAGGTAGAATTGAAAGGCTACATCACGGAAAAGACGGTTTGGTGCGTGTTGCAGACGTACGAACAAAATCTGGCGTTCTACGGCGTCCAATACACAAACTTGCACCACTTGTAGAAGACAGCGAAACCCCATCCGAATCCCAGACAAACACTCTATCATCCGAACGAAAACGCAGACATGACGATTCTGACGTTAATGAACCCTCTTCATCAAAATCTTCAAAAACAACACCAACGCAAAGAAAGGCGCGGTCGACAAACCCGAACTTATTTACAACCTTATTGTTAATCGGTCTACTTCTTCCAATCGTATTCGCCAGTGACGTTGAGGTCCTAAGATTCAACAGTTCCGCCCCTGGGATTCATTTCCAGCGACACGGAAAGATAAGTCTGGTGCACGACACATGGAACCTTGTAGTTTACTATAACCTTGAACCATACCATAAAGACTTCCAAGCATTAGACAACAGCACTATTATACTAGAACATCTCTGCAATCAACTTTCTTCCAAAGTGCTTTGCACACAAGTAATTCAACAACTCCGATTAATTAAACACGAATTAGAAGAAGACAATCTAGTTCCATCAACCAAACCCTCAACAAGAAGAACCAAGCGAGGTGCCATTGACATTGTTGGAAATATAGCGAACTCCCTCTTTGGCGTTCTTGACTCAAAATACGCTGATGAAATATCTCAGCAACTGCAAGGAATCCATTCGAACGAAGAACATCTAATGAAACTCCTTAAAAATCACACTTCGATCTTAGATTCAACAATCAACATTATGAAATTAAGTCAAGAAGATATGGCTAAAAGGCAATATGCACTTGATATCCAACTAGGTCAAATAGTTAACCACATAAACAATATTACTGATGAATTACATCAAGATAAGGTAAAAGAACTATTTCTATCATGGTGCACCCACGCTACACTTATAGTTATCAACATACAAAGAATGCAGACATCTATTGCGGACGTTTTATCAGACACACATCAAGGACGAGTCAACCATCTGCTCATCACAAATCAGCAACTTAAGACTGAAATGGGTAAAATAAGAAATCATCTGGCACCAGGTCTCCGGTTTCCAGTAGAAACAGACGAATTAGTGCAGCTCTACAAGCTGATGACTGTCAAAGGACACATCAATTCCAATCACATAATCTTCCAGATTGAACTACCATTACTCGGATTAGAAGAATTTATAGCATTTGAGTTGATTCCCATTCCAGCAGTTACAAATAAAACTCTTGTAATCATAGAACCCTCAATCCAACTCTTAGCTGCAAATGCTCATCACGACCATTACTATCCTATAACTAAAACAGAACTTTCTGCGTGTAGTACAACTAATGGGGACCACTATTTATGCAGGCAAACACATCCCGTATACCAATCGGGAGCAAATTTTAGCATGTGCGAGATCAATTTACTCAACAATAATTCAAACCTATGAACATGTGAGTTAAACATAATCAAGACCAGCTCAGTGTGGACAAAAATTCCCGAACTAAATCAATGGATATTTGCAGTCAAAGAAGAAACTATGCTTAATGTGGTTTGCAACCATCAAACTTCATTTATAGCATTAAAAGGAAATGCAATATTGAAGCTCCAACCTAATTGTGAAGCTAAAAACAACCACGTAACCCTTCAAGGTCAACAAATTCATTCTTTCAATGTTCAATCTTCATACACCAGATTAACTGATGAGGTCCAGTTCCAAGATGCGATTCGGCTAGCAGCAATCCGATACAACCCATCAGCCACCAGCTCATTCGATCAAGAGCTTAACGAGATCCGCAAACAAATCAAGCTGCAACAACTTACCCTACCAAACCAAATCCATACCATAACCTACCCCACATAGTAATGAGTTCATTGGGTTTACTAATCACACTCGCAGTAATTGGATTCCTTATTTGCAAATGCTTCATCAAGACATCATGCCGTAAACAATCGTCACCACCCATACCAGCCCCACGTTCATCAAGTTACACAATTTCAGTATAGGATTCAAATTATTTTTTTTTTTTTTTTTTTTTTTTTTTGTTCTGATGAACCCATGGATAATCAGCTCGGGGCAGGATGTTTAAATTCAAATTAAAGTAACTTCATTTTCATATTAATTTTAATTATTCATAGCATAAATTCATACAACTGACTGCGACGCCTTCTGCACAGTCAGCAAAAGGGTTGTTAACCCAAATTAAGTTCTAAATACCTTTGTAACATAATTCCTCACACGCGCGCTTCTTTTTATTTTCATTATTTTTCCTTGTTTGTTATTTTCGATTATTTGTTATTGATTGTAAATATGTAGACTTAGTTTTTTTACCTATAAATATTAATTGTTGAATAAAATTTATGGTCAGTCACTTAACTGAACTCTCGACTTTACTTCAATCGATTAAATTAAAAGATCTTGGTGTTTCACCTAGATCTTTGACATTTTTTTACAAATTACTTATACTCATAGTGCTACACTGTGAGTATACATCAGTCATAGTGCTACACTGTGATTCTGATCATCTTTAAAAAAAAATTTCGAAAGAAGCTTCGAATTAACATTGTCTGTTATGCAAATAGTTACCTCGATTATTTTTATTAAAATTGATATTTCGACTTTTATTGAAATATTTCTCCTGATTATTGTTTCTATAATTTTGTGAACTATGGTCATTATTGTTAGGATTATAAAAATTTCTTTTGTTTTTACTATCCACATTATTTTTCACATAAATATCTTTCATAAAATTGTTTTCTACATAATAATTTTTTGCACTAGATATACTTTCAATATTGTTTTGTAATAATAAAGTTTTAATATGTATCGGTAAATAATTTGTGTAAATATTAAAAATTAATTTAGAATTTTTCGTCGGTGAAAAATCTTCATCCTTAACTATTTCAATATTATATTTGCAATTCATAGAACTTAAAATTTTATCAAGTTTAAAATGAAGCTCTTCAATGTTACATACTTTAATGTTCATTGCATCCTCTCGTAAGTTGAAGAAAGATCTCTTGATGACAAATTCCTCACGGAGTTTTAAAAGTATATTCTCCCACGATGGGTCATCTAAACTTTCCACGGCTCTTAGGGCTTTTCCCTGAAGTTTGTTCGCTAATATTCTCTGGATTGATCCTCGGTTTTCATCACATAACGATAACACAGATTCAACATCACGTAAATAGTTCGATAGTGAATATTTATTTTCACCGTCAAATACGGGCAAGCTCCGAGCTTCCCTTAAGATGTCCGAAAATGAAAGGGCCATTTTATTTACGAAAATAATTTGTTTGAGTTATGTTTTTGTCACTTCGTCTTTCTATATATTAAAAAGCTCGTATATCGACCGATACTTCTTAAGTGGGGTATTTTAATTTTTCGAGATAGATAACTTTCTAGTTAATTTAAAAAAATAAAAAATAAAACACTCGTTTATCGACCGACACTTCTTTAGTGGAATATTTTAATTTTTTTGAGATAGATAACTTTTTAGTTCAATTAATTGGTTCTTTTGATACTATTTTTCACTTAGTATCCCATCCTCGTCGCCAGTTATGTATTTTTATTTAATTAACACAAAGAGTAGTTAAGTGTTTCAATTTCAGCCAAAGACTGACTTTATTTTATTCAATAACTTAATACTACACCCAATGCTTTAACAATCACATCGTGGGTGGTCAATTATAAAATAAAGATAAGAACGAATGGCGATTATATTTCTGCAATTTTGCACGAGGCAACATTAACAAAGAGTTAATGTGCAAAGACGTTTTGAGCAATGTTGCAGAAGGCAACATTGTCTTCAACTTTGTTTATATCCGATGATAATTGAATGTCATCACTTCATCAGATATGACTCGCTTCTAAACCGTTCACTTAACACACTATAAAGTTCCTATAAAGTATGTACCTATAACTACTTCTATAGTGCAGTATCTTCTACTGAAAACACATATGTAGCTCGTATAAGTTAACGACACACTCCACATTTAATTGATAAAGCAGCAATATTACTCATTTCATAATCCAACTCCAACATTGAGCAATTAATGGAAATCAAAATTAAGGCCATCGATTCAGCACATTCCATGGAAAAGCAGCAAGCAACAAAGAGAACCAAAAAGTTGACAACCGAGTCAACCTAAATAAAGTCCAACTCTTCGTTTTCATTATATTAAGCTTAACATTTGTATTTTAGTCTTAAGTTGACCATTGATTAATAAAGTTGTTTCTTAACAAAAAGAAGAAGAATTTAACTGGCGCGGCGCCCGAGCAGTAGGGACATTTAAAGTCAAGTATCGCAAAAAAATCTAAGTGTCGATATCATTCCGGTAAAAGTCCCTAAATAGTAGGTACAATCGGTTCGTGAAATAAGAAACATTAAGTATGCCGAAAAGTGTTCTCAAGTAGTCCCCTCGTTTCGAGAAATTGATTTAAAAAAAAAAGTGTCCTGAAAGAATCCCTTTAAAATTGTGACAATTTTAAAATAAAGCGAAAAAAAATAAAATAGTAAACTGTTACAGAATTTGAAAAAGACAGTTAAAAAAAAAAACAAAGTGAAATCCATAAATTGTTGGAGAATTGGAAAAAGGCCCCTAAGTAGCAACACAGCAAAAAAGACGTATTTGAAATACACACCGCTCCACAAACATGCGTATTATCTTTTTACTGTAAGAATTTTAAATATTTACGTATATTTAGATTACTTATTTGAAAAAATAAAAATACTTTAAAATTTAAGTTTCATATTGAGAAAAATTAAGAAATCAATGGTTAAGAATATTATAAAAAAATTTAATTAATTTACGAGAAACAATTTACAATTATTTTTAAGGTCATAAAAACTTCATTTTCTTTTTACAAAAATAAATTTATAACGAAATTAAAAGTGATTATTTTTAAGGTCATAAAAACTTTATTTTCTTAAAAAAAAAAAAAAATTTGATACAAATTAAGAACCTTATCATTTTAAGAAATATAAAAAAATATAATAATAAATATTTGCGAAAATAAATCAAATCAATTAATGACTTGCAACGTTATTAAAATAAAAAAAAATATTTTAAATACAAACATAAACGTAAAGAAAAATTTAAAATCAAAACCTTAACACACAAAATAGTTTGAAAATAATATTTAGGTGTAAAATCTTAAAAGAAAGAAAAAAAACCATGGCGAATCCACAAAATCTCATTAGACCACCCATTACTCCCCATCAAAATGCTCCGATCCAACTAAACAATAGTATAAAACGTACCGAATTGCAGAACTTAATTACATCCATGGTAACTCAAGCCCTCCAAACAGATGGTAGGCGCATTGTTCATTCTATAATGAACCCTAACTCTGATCAATTCGCTGGGATTGATCAGGTTATTAACGCGGATCAACAAGAAAATCTTTCGGATCTCGATAAAATACCTGATGTTGTCAGAAGCTTGAGAGAGTTTTCTGGGAAACCAGGAGAATTCAGTTCTTGGCGCAAAAGCGTCCAAAGAACACTTAGAATCTATGAACATACAAGAGGCTCTCCAAAATATTTCGGTATTATAAACGTAATTCGAAATAAAATTGTCGGACACGCTGACCATGTTCTCGAGTCATATAATACTCCTCTTAACTGGGAAAATATTTCCAGATGCTTAACGCTACATTACGCGGATAAACGCGATCTGGGAACATTAGAGTACCAATTAACTTCATTAGTACAAGGTAACTCTTCTATTCTAGACTTCTACCATTAAGTCTATACTCACCTTTCGTTGATTCTCAACAAAATTTCCTCCATGGAAATGAGCTCAGAAGCTCTTAACGTATTAATGCAAGCTTATAGGGACAAAGCTCTAGACACCTTTATAAGGGGTCTTAAAGGCGATTTACCAAGGCTTCTTGGCATCCGAAAACCATCAGACTTACCCCAAGCATTACATTTGTGCTTAAAACTGGAAAATCAAAATTATCGTGCGCAGTATGCAATAGCCTCAAGTAATAATACGAAGAGGATCTATAATCCAATACCTCCACAGCTTCCTCCCAGAAGAACAAATAATAATAATTCATTACCCAATCGTCAAATCCCATTTTATCCACAGCTTGCCCAGTTTGCTCATGTACCCCGTCCTGTAACTAACCATAACCATCGCCCATTCCCATTCAACAATAATGATCCTAGACAACCACCCCTCCAAAGCAATCCTTTTCAACATCAACACTATAATCAAACTCAAGGAAACAATATCAGACCACCACCAAGGCCACAACCAAGACAAGAATAGATGGAAACATCAACTATTGGAACAGCTAGAGTGAATTACGTCAATAGACCGCAATATCAACACCAACAGAGAAACTGGCCACAAGCACCGAAAAGACTCAATAATCAGCCACAACAACCCAATTATCCTAGTAAACTACAAAGGAATTTTCACCTGAATACATCATCTCAAGAAAACCCAGAGGAGTCAGAACTACAGTAGTACTTCAACGCCCCTCAATTAGATGACCAACAATATGCGCAAACTTTCAATAATTACATAGAACCCATAAACAATGATGAGCAAATAAATGATAATGTCACTGAAATAGTTTCTGAATTAAGTGACATACATTTTTTAGATTAGCAAGCTCTTCGTTACCCTATATCGAAGTAAAAACATCTGTTGACAAGTGCTTAAAATCCTTATCGATACAGGATCCAATACAAATTACATTCAGCCCTCTTTAATAAAAAATCCAATACCCAATGAAGAAAAGTTGTATGGCAACTCTGTAGGAGGAAACGTAGAAATAGCACACCATACTTTTGTCAATTTGTTCGGAATAAAAGATCTTAAAATTAAATTCTTTCTAATGCCACATTTAAAATCTTTTAATGCTATCCTCGGAAATGATAGTCTAAAAGATTTATCCGCAATTATTTATACTCGTCATAATTACATGACAATTAAAGGCTCTACTAAAATGCGAATTAAGCAACTCGCTGCACAATCAGTCAATACCTCATCGTTGCGTACGCAACATATAACGACTGAACAAGAACCCTCTATAAAAACACTTGCATGGAAGTATTTAAAATTATTCGATGATCCAGACGAGAAATTAACTTATACCACCGCTGTAAAAGGAGAAATCCGAACAACTTCAGATTCACCCGTCTATACAAAATGCTATCCTCATCCAATGGCCCTCAAAGACGAGGTAGAAAGCCAAATACAGGAACTGGTTAAAGATGGCATAATAAGACCTTCAAGATCGCCATACAATTCACCCGTGTGGATTGTTCCCAAAAAGTCAGATGCCTTCGGGAAAAAAAGTATCGATTGGTATCACTATTCCTGATAAATACCCAATCCCCGAAATCAACCAAGTACTAGCGCAACTAGGAAAAAATAAATATTTAACTGTCATAGACCTCAAAAGCGGATTCCACCAAATCCCTCTCAAAGAAAAAGATATTGAGAAAATAACCTTCTCGGTGAATAACGGGAAATACGAATTCACCAAGCTACCTTTTGGTCTGAAAAATGCTCCTTCCATTTTTCGGAGAACGCTTCTTGATATATTGAGAGAACACATTGGAAAAATATGTTTCGTTTACATCGACGATATCATCATCTTTAACAAAAACGAAAAAGAACATTTGCAGAGTATTGAGACCGTTTTCAAAACTCTTGAAGCTGCCAATATGAAAGTGCAGCTAGACAAATGTGAGTTTTTCAAAGAGGAAGTCGAATTCCTTGGATTCCTAATTTCATCTGATGGCAAACAAATCCAGGAAAGGTAAAGGCAATACTCGAATTTCCATACCCTAAAACTCTTAAAGATCTACGTTCATTCTTAGGTCTGTCAGGGTATTATCGACGTTTCGTTAGGGACTATGCCAAATTAGCTAAACCCCTAACAGCCCTTTTAATAGGCGAAGACGGACGCTTGTCCAAAAATTTCTCTTCCAAAAAATTAATTTACCTTAATGATGAAGCAATAGAAGCATTCGACAAACTTAAAAAACCCTAGCATCAAGAGACGTAAAATTAACCTATCCCGATTACAGAAAGGAATTCGAACTCACAACCGACGCTTCAAATTACGCTCTTGGAGCAGTGCCATCGCAACAAGATAAACCTATAATGTTCATTTCAAGAACTTTAAGTAAAACAGAAAAGTCGTATGCCGCAAATGAGAAAGAAATGCTGGCTATTATATGGGCTTTCAATTCTTTTCGAAACTACCTTTATGGCTCTGCAAAAGTGAAAATTTTAATAGACCATCAACCTCTCACATATGCTCTCAGTAACAAAAATCATAACTCCAAAATGAAACGTTTGAAAGCAGCGTTAGAAGAATACAACTACGAATTAAGATATAAGCCAGGTAAATCCAACGTTGTTGCTGACACACTTTCAAGGCCACCACTCGTATCTCAGATAAATTCAATTACAGCTTCCCAACATAGTGATGAAAGTTCATCACACGAACTTATACCAGCCGTAGAAGTCCCAATCATAGTGTTCAAAAACCAGCTTATCCCCTTATCTACCCCTTATCAACTCCAATTTCCTTTTCCAAAATTCCGTCGACATACTTTTGTTCAACCTTCCTACTCTAAGGAAAACATTAACTCCATATTCAAACGATACCTTATACCTAACATAATAAACGGGCTCATGACCAATGAAGAAACCATGGGAATAATCCAAAACCTTTACCCACTTTACTTCAAAAACTATAAAATTCAATTCACTCAAACAAAAGTTACTGATCTGCCCAACTTAGCTGAACAGGAAGAGCATATCCTTAAAACTCATAACAGAGCTCATAGAAATGCTCGCGAAAACAAAATGCAGCTACTCCAAAATTACTATTTTCCGCAAATGAATGCAAAAGTTAATAAACTAGTTAAACAATGCCAAATTTGTCAAGAGCACAAATATGATCGCCATCCGCAAAAACCTTAACTCAAACCAACTCCCATTCCTCAATATCCAGGCCATATCCTACATATAGACATTTATTCAACTGAAGGTAATTTAGTTCTCATAGCTTTAGACAAGTTTTCAAAATATGCCCAAACAAGAATCCTTAAATCAAGAGCAGTACAAGACATAATGGAACCCTTAAGACAAATCATATTTGCTTTCGGTGTTCCTAAAATTGTCGTCTTTGACAACGAAAAATCGTTTAGCGCAGAATCCATATGTTTCCTCTTGAAAGATCAATTATAAATAGAAATTTACAAGACACCTAGTACAGTTAATGGACAAGTGGAACGATTCCACTCTACACTCTCGGAAATAATGCGTTGTTTGAAAACTGAGAAAATTCATAAATCATTTCTTGAGTTATTAGACAGATCAGTCTACGAATACAACTGCTCAGTTCATTCAACAATAGGAAAAAAACCCATAGAAGTATTTTTTGGCAGAAATGTTAGCACTGACCCAGAACAGTTTGAAAAGGCAAGAAGAGAAAACATAGACAAATTACAAGAAAAACAAAACAGTGACTTAAAGTATCATAACAAGAAAAAACACCCCATACAAAATTACTCACCTGGTGATATCGTTTATATCAAAATTAACAAAAGATTAGGCTCAAAACTAACACCCCGCTACAAAAAAAAAAAACAAAAAAAAAACAAAACCAAAACTATTGTAACAGAATCCGGCAGAATAGTACATAAATCAAATATAAAAAGTTGAAATTAACCATTCTTTCCTTACAGGTACTTTATCCCTTTCGTCATCACAGAAGTTAGAATACTCGATTATTCTAAATCAGAAATAATTGTTATAAAACATGGGTTTGCGAGAATCCAAACTGGAAACATCAAATTCATCCACATCATAGAAATACCTCCATATGAAGACTTCATAGCAAAAACTTCATCCCTCCTATACGAACACATCCCACCTAAAAATGCTTTTTTTCCCATTCTGGAACACGAACTCAAGCACACTAAGAACCTTATAAATAATATCAAAACAAACAGATCAAAAAGATCTCTAAACTTTATAGGCTCAGCCTGGAAATGGGTCGCGGGTAATCCCCACCACGATGATTATGAAGTAATGGTTAATAAGATAAATAATGTTTTAGAAAACAATAATAATCAGGTTCTAATAAACAAGGCATACATTGAAAGAATAAACAAATTGACTAATGTAACCAACGAAATAATGAACGAATTAAAAAAGGATAAAACCTTTGCAAACGAATTAGTATTAAATTTACTTTATAAAAAAAAACCCCTTCGGGTAGGGGTTAAGAATTTACCCGAAGTAAGGTATGCTTGTCGTAAAAGGCGACTAAAATCCAATCTCCGTATACTGAGAACTACATAAGTATACAAAATATGCAATGGAAAAAACAAATAGATTAATTACCCCAGGTGGAAAGCCAGTTTCTCTGGCAAATCCATCCTCTTCGGAGGCAGGCTCTACGGATTCTGGGGAGAGCCATTTATTGCATTTGATAAATCCTTTCGCGAAAGCGCATAAGGTCCCTCGATCACCTCCATCTGTACCGAGAGTTACCGGCAGAAAGAGTCCACCGGTTGTGCCAAAAGGCACTAAAAGCGACTCACCGAAAACAAACAGTTTTGAGCAGGACGGTTGTGAACTGCAAAAGAAGCTGAACGAAATGATAAGACTCTACGAAGAGCTTAAAAAAGAAGTCGAAAGTCTTCGTGAAGAGAACAAGATGTTAAAAACTTCTGAAAACATGAAAGTAAATACTCTAAGTCCACAACATCGAGATCGGCACGAATATTAAACTGATGAAGATGAACTTGCTCGGGAAACTGAAAAAAGTAGACCTTGTAAAAAACGGAAGGCTGAACATTCGCCTAAGTCTCAAAATCAGCTAAAACCAAATAAAATTACACGGAAAGATCAGTTTTCTGTGAATAAGAAACTTCCTCCACCGATAAACATCGTTGGTCAAGCGGATTATAACAAAATTCTTCCTATTCTAAAAGAAACGGCGCAAAAGAATTTCAAAGCTACATCCACTCACAATAATACGTGGAAAATTAACGTAAATGATTCAGATTCTTATAGAAAACTGTCGAAAAAACTCAGCGATGAAAAAATTGAATGGTATAGTTATTCAATTAAAGAAGAAAGACCTCTACGTGTAGTTGCTAGAGGACTTCATCCCTCTTGTTCAAAAGAAGACATCCTTTCGGACTTAAAAACCAAAGGATTTAAGATTCTTGACGCAACAAATCTTTTGAAGCGAGAAAAAGGAATCGAAACCGCTTATATAAAACGCGCTCTTCCGCTTTTTATTCTAAGTTTCGATAACAATGAAAATGTAGACAATGTTTATAATATTAAAACTATAATGAATATTGTTGTAAAAATCGAACCACTAAGAAAGAACAAACGCCTTATTCCTCAGTGCAAGCGATGTCAAGGTTTTAACCATACAAAAGCTTATTGTCAGAAGGACCCCGTTTGCGTTAAATGCGCGGGAAAGCACATGACTGATATATGCCGTCTTAAAAAAGAAACTCCGGCTACATGCGCGAATTGCAAAGGTAATCATCCAGCAAATTACCGTGGCTGTGAGGTCGCAAAGGAAATGTTAAAGAGGCGCGAAGAATTTAGTAAGAAAACTAAAAAAAAATACCTCAAAGCAAAACAAAGAATTAAAATTAAAAACCAAGACTAATACTCAAGCGTCGAGTAAAACGGACGGGAAAAATAATGAAAACGTTTTACCCTCAGAAAACATAAAAACAAAAAAGACGAACACGTACGCTCAAGTCACGGCGCCCGAAAAACCTAAAACTATTAAACCTGACTCCGTTCAAAATGTATTTTCCCTTATACTTGAACGATTAGAAGAACAAGGGAGAATTAACACAATTATTCTTGAGAAATTGGACAAATTTGAGTCGACGGCTCTTAAAACACCAAATTTACCGTAAACATGGATCAGTTGTCCCAACTGCAAACTCAAAATAATAACATGGAACGCGAACGGACTTACCGCAAAAATCGAAGAACTAGAAACGGTTCTACTTAACGAAAAAATAGATATTTGTTTGATCTCTGAAACTCATTTGAAAAAAGACTCAAATTTAAGTATTAAAGGTTATTCGGCTTACCACGCATGCCATCCATCCGAAAGAGCAAGGGGTGGTTCTTCCGTATTTATCAGAGAAAATATCAATCATTCGTTTGAGATAAATATCGAGCTCGATACAATGCAAGTTACTTCCGTTAGCATAAAAGTTAGACACGTATTTTTTAATATTGCGTCTATTTACTGTCCTCCTCGGTCCAAGATAGACAAAAACGATTTTAAAGATCTTTTCAACGCTTTAGGTCCAAAATTTATTATTGGTGGCGACTTCAATTCGAAACATTCATTTTGGGGATCACGTTGCATTTCGACGAAGGGTAGACAACTCTACAAAGCGGGTATTGAATGTAACGTTGAATTTTTCTCATCAGGAAAACCAACATATTGGCCAACCGATACAGCGAAAACACCCGATCTTGTTGACTTTTTCATCGCAAGAGGAATGAACAGAAAATATATGACAGTAGATGATAACTTCGATTTTTCTACGGATCACTCGGCCGTTATCTTAACAATAAACAGTAACGTAATTGAATAAGAAAAGCCCCTAGTTTTAACAAATAATAACACAAATTGGGATAAATTCAAAGAAGATTGCGAAAATAGAATTATACTGAACGTCTCTTTGCAAACTCCGTTTGAGTTAGAAGATGAAACAGAAAAATTTATAAATATTGTTCAAGAAGCAGCTTGGAATAATACTCCGATCTGTAGTAAAAAATCAAGGCAATACGAAGAAAAAATTCCAGAAGATATAAAAGAATTGATACGCGAAAAACGAAAAGCTCGAAAAGTATGGCAGCAATCACGTGCTCCTCAGCATAAAAGTGTCGTCAACTTTTTATCAAACAAGATTAAAAATTTGTTACGAGATTTTAAAAACAGCGAGAATTCTGCCTATCTTGAAAGTCTAACAGCAGACAAAAAAACGAATTATTCTCTTTGGAAGACGATAAAAGGTATTAAAAAGCCCCAAATAATGTCGGCACCTATTCGAAAAAATAATTCTGAATGGGCAAAAACTGATAAGGAAAAGGCGGATTTATTTGCTAAGCACCTTGAGGAAACGTTCAAACCTTTCGATGGTCAAGAGCTTCTGACTAATGACGGAGAGCTCCAACCAGCGCCGGAAAATTTTTCTATCAGGAATATTACTTTGACTGAACTTGTCCAGGAAATAAAACGGCAGAAAAACAATAAAGCTCCTGGCTACGACCTGATTAACGGTCGTGTCCTCAAAGAGTTGCCTAAAAAAGCAATGGTTAAGCTCTTACAGCTCACTAACGCTGCTTTAAGACTTGCTTACGTACCCACGCAATGGAAAGCCGCCGAAGTAATAATGATCCCCAAACCGGGTAAGCCACCGAATGAGAAAAAATCGTATAGACCAATTTCTCTCTTACCAATTATATCTAAAATATTTGAAAAATTGCTTCTTAAACGAATGCTACCAATTATTGAAGAAAAACGTTTAATTCCCGACCACCAATTCGGTTTCCGGAATAATCACTCGACAATTGATCAGGTTTACCGAATAACTAACGAAATTGAAAAAGCATTTGAAGAAAAAAAGATTTGCTCAACTGCATTTCTTGACGTTTCTCAAGCTTTTGACAAAGTTTGGCATGACGGGCTAAAATATAAATTAAAAGTCTTTCCAGAGCAAATATATAACATTCTTGAATCGTACCTAGAAAATAGATTCTTTCGAGTTAAGCAAGGAACGGAGTATTCGGAGTTTAAAGAAATAAACGCTGGGGTTCCCCAGGGTAGCGTCCTTGGACCGATTTTGTTTGTTCTTTATACCCGTGATATACCCCAAACAGAAGGCACAACTTTAGGCACTTTTGCCGATGATACAGCTGTACTCGCAATATCGGATTCAATAGAAACGGCAACCTCTAAGCTTCAAAAAGCATTAAATAGCATTTCAGATTGGACAAAGAAATGGCGAATTGCTCTTAATGAAACGAAATCGACGCACACAAATTTTACGTATAAAAAAGTATATAACTTACCTATTTATATAAATTCTGTGCAAATTCCATACGCTAATGAAGCGAAGTATCTAGGCATGACTCTAGACGCGAAACTTAAATGGAAAGTTCATGTAAAAAAGAAACGCGATGAACTCGAAAATAAACTCCGCGAATTGACATGGCTTATTGGAAGATATTCCAATCTAAGCGTTTATAACAAGCTTCTTATTTATAAGCAAGTACTGAAACCAGTTTGAACGTACGGTATACAACTTTGGGGTTGTACCAACGAAAGAAATATACAAATTTTGCAAACATACCAAAACAAAGTACTTAAAATAATAGTAAATGCTCCATGGTATGTAAGAAATAGCGACTTACATAGAGATTTAAATATAAAATATGTAGAAGACGAAATTAAAAAATTTGCTATAGAGCTAAGATCACGACTTAGAACTCATAGTAATAACTTAATCCAACAATCTGTTAGCGAGGCGTTCGTTTTTCGGCGTCTGCACCGAACAAGACCTTCTGATCTAGCGCAAACAAATTAATCTCTCCACTCGAATTTTGTGGAATCTTCAGGTCCTCTCGTTGGGGCGCTTCCTGACAAAACGCGAACAAAATGACGCTAAAACTACTTGTTAAGCTGGACTTAGTTGTAGTAATAATATAGAAGATAAGGGAGGTGAGTTTTAGTCAGTAAAAATCTGACACTACTATAAGCCTCGGGCTTATAGTGTCTCTGAAGATTTCTCACCTTCCTGCGGAAAAAAAAAAAAAAATAAATAAATAAATAAAACAAAGCTTATAAAGAGGAAATAATAAATGTAATATATGCAATCGAGTTAAGTAAGAAAAATATCGTAAGTTCAAATATACTTTCTAAATCAGAAATTGATGAAATATTGAAAAACATGAATAAAAATAAAACAAACGAACTTTTTCGAAATATCGAAGAAGCATTAGAATTTGCCGAAATAAAAGTAGCTACAGACATATCATCTATTCCTTATATTTTAAGCATTCCGGAAGTAACGATAAATGTATTTAAGTTAATAAGAAATGAAAATGCTACTTGTAAAAGAACGAACAGTCACCACATACCACAAGTCGAAGAAATACAACCAGGAACGATGCTTTTAAACAATTTCGATGGTAATATAGAAGAAGATAATATTACCAGATCATTGAATGGCACCTATCTTATTAAATTCTCCAACACTACCTTAAGAATCATGAATCAACAATATATTGCTGACGAAATTACTAAAATAATGAACTACCACCACTACTACATGCAGTCTCCGAAGAATCCGAAATAGAAGAAATCCTGTCCTTACAACTTATGAAGGAACTCCACTTAAATCATACAAAACACATCAACAAAATTCAAATAGAAAAAGAAGTTCATCAATGGATCAACTGTTCAATTTTCACCCTTATATTCCTTATCGCAATAATACTTAAGATGAAAAATTGGAACAGAAAGACTCCTGCAACAAAACTAACACCAGTATTCATTCCCGCAGAAACAAGACCAAAAAGCTCTTCATATCCCGATATCTCAGATCAACCCAGCATCTATAAAATCCCATATTTTTAATAAGTGGACGTTCTCATTTAAGAGGGGAAGAGTTAACGACACACTCCACATTTAATTGATAAAGCAGCAATATTACTCATTTCATAATCCAACTCCAACATTAAGCAATTAATGGAAATCAAAATTAAGGCCATCGATTCAGCACATTCCATGGAAAAGCAGCAAGCAACAAAGAGAACCAAAAGGTTGACAACCGAGTCAACCTAAATAAAGTATTTTAGTCTTAAGTTGACCATTGATTAATAAAGTTGTTTCTTAACAAAAAGAAGAAGAAGAATTTAACTTATATCCTGCTAAATAAGAAAGAAAATCAAATTAATTTATAACACATATTATATACATACCTCCATTACGTCGTAATAATGAGCACGATGTCTTGAGAAGCAAACAGCCATTGCCAGGATTATGATGGCAATTAGAACAAATATAATACCGCCCAGAATTGCAAGTGTATGAAGGCCACCTGGTATCGAAAAAATAAAGAAAAACAAAAGACTATTGCTAACTTTGTATCTATGTATGATTTGGGTTACTGGCTGAACAGAATGGTGTAGCTGTAGCTGTAGCCTGTAGCACTGTCAAAGTTAAAAGATACGAGAATACTATACATCGACACAATGAGAAGCTGTAGCTGTAGCTGTAGCTGCAGCGCAAGTTGACTCAACTTTAACTTTTGGCGGCGCTACAAGCTGCATTTGAGATGACAGATGGGGGAAACCCATTTCATTCTTTGACTTTTCACTTTTTTTTTGGGAACGTTCAATGCATTTGAGAATTTTTTCTGGTTTTGTAACTTTTTTATAGTATGCTATCATACAAATTCAGTTCAAATATAAATTTCATATGCGTTGAACATGCCCGATGCGCTGCACCATTGTGGGCGACCTTTGCTACATTAGTGAGCGTTTTATTGACAGCTTATACTACATCGATTTTCTTAGCTACAGCTGCATCTCATTCTGTTCAAGGGGTTAATCCTCATCATTCGCCTGTTAATACAGTTGTAATCATTGTTATGCACCAAAACGTTATACCCTCTAAGCAGGGGATGATTTGCAATACCTTACTTTTCTACTAAAAAGTATCTATGTACCTGGGTAGTACTTCTGATGTACTTATTATATCTTTAAAATTTCCAATAATTGGAATACGATGTTAGAAATACTTTATTTGAATTTTTGTTCAAATAAATTCCTTGGACTCTCTCCTCGGCAGACAAGATAAACAAATTGTTGTAAAATTTGTTGTTTTTATTGTATGTGTTCGTGTTTTGTATCAAGAATTGTAAATTGAATTTGTCTAAAAAATGAATTTAAAGTTAGCAACAATGTCTTGCATATGATAAAATAAGTTTGATTTCAATATCTCTTTTTGTTCCCGAGATTTTTAGTTCAAAATCAATTTATCAATCAAGTTATCAGCCTCTTTTTTTATTATTATTACTGTAATCATTGCTATTAACTTCTCATAGGAAGTTATAGTAATTGCTCCGATTTGTAAAATTGAAAATTTTGACATTTCTTCACGTTCAAGGTCCCTAGAATCTAAATCAAATAGTTTTAGAGAGATGTCTGTGCGTGCGTTTGTACGTACGTCCGTACGTCTATATGTCACTTCGTCCGTACGTTCGGGAATCTTTTTTCGTCGTCTATATCGCAAGAACTAGAATAACCAAATAAATGTTGTTAAACATATAAAAACAAAGAAAGATGCAGGACTATTAAAAAGTTGAGTTTTTGTTTTTTTACCTTTTATCTTATAGAAAATATGGTTTTCGACATTCAGTCAAATTTTTATCAGAATTCAACAGTAATTTTTTTTATGAAAATTAAAATCTACAGAAAGTAGTTTGCAAAATTGGTAAAAATTGATGTCTACTTTGTCGTCTACTTTGGACAAATCATAAAATAACACCACTCAAAACTCGTATGATACTGGCTAAAACATTGCTCGTGCCTATAATGCTCTACTGCTGTGAAATTTTTCATAATTGTGATTATGAGCACAAGCGCAAACTTAATGTTGCTTACAACAGTATTGCCAGATACATTTTTGGATTAAAAAGATACGATCGAGTTTCTAATTTCTCAAGGTCTATCTATGGCCTTACTCTTGAAAACCTTTTCAAGTTTAGATCACTTGTATTGCTAAATAATGTTATACAAACGCGTCAACCACCTTACCTTTATGATAGGATACGTTACTCACATTCTACTAGAACATTAAATATTGTACCCATACGTTACACGTTCTTAGTATCAGAACGCCAATTTTTCATAGCTGCAATTCGTCTGTGGAACTGTCTTCCTCGATCTTTAAGAATGATAAACTGTACTAAGCTCTTTCGAATTAAAATTGAGGAATATTTGCAAACTTTAAGGTAGTGATGATTTGAGTCCTTATTATTTTTTTTTTTCTGTTAGTTATAAAGTATTAATTCTTGATTTTTATTTTGTATTAATTTAAATTAAATTTTTTTTTTAAAACCTGTTCACATACATACATACAATTTAATTTAATTTTCATTTTGAAAATTCACAAACAAATATACACAACACATAATATAATAATTAAGTTTATACTATTTTAAAAGATAATGTATCTTACAGTATAACCTGTTCAATAAAATATATGAAATATGATGATCTTCGATTTTAGATATTTTGGGAAATTTTTAACAAAACACGAAAACCTACAAAAACAACCAAAAACTTTTAAGAATTATTTTCGAATCAAGTATTAGTATTATTAGAAGAAAGATATTGACTTTAAATTTTCATTTCACAAAAAAAATTGTTATGATTTTTTTTTTTAATTTTATGCAAGACTAATTGACAGACGAGATGGGAATTTATTAGTATGCGTCGCATCATAGCCTCTTTTTTAAATTGCAATAGTAAAAAAAATCACACAGCCAATTTTTTTAAAGTCCTTTCTGCATCTTTCTCTATTAATATCTGTATACAAACATTTATTTGAAGTCGATATCTCTACTGGTTCTTTAGAGATGGACTACGAAAAAGCTTCCCGAAAGATCGGACGTACAAACGTACGTACACACTCACGCTGTTACTGTAAAATGTACCGCAACAATGACTAGCATTCGATTCCTTGACTTCCCTATCCTACTTTCCTTGCTGCTGCAAAATAATGGTGAGGTTGAGGGCAACCATGGTTCCATCAGCCAATGGTGTACTTAGTCAATATGTTGCAAAAGCAATAAAACAGGTGTCTCAGCGATCATGATGACCAAATGGAACGGGTGGTTCCAAAATTGATATGCGGACGGGCGGTCTCGCGTGCCAACAGCATTTACTCCGGCGGACGAGCCGAAAAGTTGTTATAAATGTTCTTGATTTTTGTGTGATTAACGTAACGTAGTATATAATTTTCTTATCTAAATTTACTTAAATTATGAATTGTACAAAATGGGTTTTGACGCCAGTAAATTTTCATAATAAGAATAATTTTTGACATTTAGAAAAAAATGGCCTATTTTAATTGAATTCCCACTTCGAATTCCGCGTTAATAACACAGTATAAGGAAAAAGCCTTTTTAAGGCTCCTTCTAGATTTGTTTGTGTTTTTTCAATTTTTCTCGAAAGAGAATTTAGTTGGGAGGGGGGTCTGAACTCGCCATTACGTTTCGGCAAGTTTTGGAAACACATCCAACAACTTGTCGAAACCATGCTTGTATGTGTAAGAGAATCTACAACGGTTGCTTTCTCGGTTAGCGTCAAGCTTCCAGGAAGCCATAATCCCGTGACCGACGATCTCGAAAGCGATTGGTTGAGTTGTGTGTATGTGTGAATGATTGGAATGGACGAGGGAGGAAGAATAGTTGAAAAGTTTCACTTGGAAGGGACTCTTAGGATAACCTTGAAAGCGAAAAGTTGATTTGTGAAAAAAAGATCGAGCAATTTTGGAAGAAGGAAAATATAAATCAAGAAAGAGATAGGTGTTTGTTAGCTAAGTTAAACAGGAGGAAATTGAAATTATTTAAACAGGATTCGAGGTGGGAAAGAAAAAGGAAAATAAGGATAGCAGAAAGGAGGAATACCAAGAAAGCTAAGTAGTTGTGTTTAATTTCAAATAGAAATATATATATATAAGTTATAACTACAGAACAAGATTAAAGAATTTTTTGAACAAAGGAAATGAAATCACATTCATATTCCAAACAAATATGCATGTGAGATCGTATTCTCTTACAGTCATCAATTTAAAGAACAAAGAAACAAAAATGCTGACGAAGTCAGTAATGAAAATAAAGATGCACTTCAAACACTGGTCGTCTGCGATGTTCCAGTTAGTTCTAAAATTACTCCTTAAGAATAAAGATCAAGAATCAAGAGCTCCGCTCTTGATATACTTTTTAAAAATATGAATATAAAAGTGAGCTTAAAATTTATATATACTCATAATTTCGAAATATATATATATTTCTATCAATTTAATTCTGTCCGAAAAATTGTCGTAGTGCGTTTTAATTTTTTTCGGTTATTTCGTGAAGACTCATTTTTTTTGTAATTACTTTTAACGTCTTTCACTTTGTTGTATTTCAATACATCAATACAACGGCCATTTATAAATTATAATTTTTGTGCCTTTGTTTTCGAAAACATTTGGGTTTCTATTCCACGGTTTCCCAAAATGAAATTAAATACATATAGCCAAGTATATCCATTTCTTTTTTTTTTATTCGTATAACTCTTCTATTTAACAAAACAAATTCCTGGCGCCCTTTCATTTTCTTTTGCACCCTACTGTGCAAAAATTCATTTCCATTTGATAAACTAAATTAATTTAACAAATCAATTCAGTTTATCAAAAGCATACAAAATTTTCTTTCAAAGAACCTACCCCAGCTGACTAGCCGGTGAGCTGCATAGGAATTGCAGTTGTTGTTGCAGTTTTATGTTCTATTTACTTTGTTCTTCGTTCGGTTAAGACAGCTCATAGTCATAATCCAACTTAATCTTTCGCGGTGCCGGTTGCACATTTTTTTGTTTTAATTATTTTCGATTAATTCCTAAATACATAAATAATTTTCAGTTAAATTCTATAATTTCATTCATATTCTCGGTTGTGTTTTAAAGAAGAAAATATTGCAACAATTAATATTAGAAAACAAAAACAACAAAATAGTAATGACTTGGTGGTTAAAAAACAGCGTTCAGCTGGATCTCAAAACAAGTCGATGAGTACATCGACGGACTTAGGAATGGCAGATGGTAGGATTGATGGTAGAAATGATAGTGGTAGGTTAGTGAGCAGATTTATAAATGGAACTTGAAGTTCACTGGTGAACGCTGTGGTGCCTCATTGAACTCATTTCTAGAAAAGGTTTAGGAAATGTGCTTATCCCGTGGGGTCACGGAAGCACAACTTTTTAGGTCCGCGATAGAGTTATTTGAAGGGAAAGCAATGATATGGTTTAGGGCAGCTAGGCTTTCCATAAATTCGTGGCCAGAACTTGACAGGGAATTGAAATTGTAGTTTTTGCAACCGAATCACGATGATTGTTTGCTAGAAGAGATAAGGCTGATGTGTTTAGCGAGTGAAACAAATGTCTTCTGATTTCACATACAAAATCCAATTTATTAAACTTAAAAACGAGGAATCACAATTTATACTTTTAAAATAATATTTAATCAAGCGAGGTGTTAGCAGTAGGAAGAATCATCAACGACTGTGTAGTATGTCAAGTTATATAATTATTATTTCTGCAAGAGAAAATAAGACTAGGCGTTTGCAGCCTGCAGAGAGTTAATTACGATATCGCTCAAAGACGAAGACACTTTTGATTTCGGATAATGATGATGATTGGGAAAGTATAGGGTGACCACTACATACTCCCCTTCCTGCTGTAAGCGTTCTGAGACTTGTGCATTATTGAACTATAATAAAAATTTTATAACTTAAATGAATTCAAGCGAATGTTACTTTTTTTCTTTGCACAGAGTTTGATTCATTTGCGATGACATGCGCGATGACATCGGTCGATTGAGATTGAAATGTGTTTATTATTTATTTCAATGACTAATTGTTTACGCAGTTTTCGAATAACTTTGTATGGGCCTTCATATGGAGTTGATAGATCAGGCCGGACTCGATCAACTCTTAAGAATACGTAATCCGAAGTACTGGGAGCCTTGGGTACATTTACATTTGATTGCACAGAACTCCTAGTAGGCGTGGGAATCGCAGATTGCATAGATTGACGAATTTGTGTCACAAAACTAGACGGATCGGTACTTTCAGTGCTTTTGGAGATAAAATACTCTCCGGGGATTTTCAGAGTCTGGCCGTATACCAGCTCTGCAGCTGAACAACCAAGATCTTCTTTTACAGCTGTTCTTATACCAAGTAGTACAAGAGAAAGCTCATCACTCCAATGTTGAGTGTTTCCTCGAGCTACGATGGAAGCCTTTAACTGGCGGTGCAGTCTTTCCACCATTCCGTTGGCTTGTGGATGGTAAGCGGAAGTACGGATTCTATGAGACCCTAACATGCTTGTTATTGCTGAAAATAACTTGGACTCAAACTGTGTTCCTTGGTCGGTTGTAATTTGGCCTGGAACACCGAATCTACAGACATATTCTTGAACAAAGGTTTTGGCGACGGTGGCTGCACAAATATCATGGATGGCATAGGCTTCTGGCCATCGAGTAAAACGGTCGACTATAGTTAGAACTTATGAACATCCATTGGAGGGGGGAAGAGGACTCACAAGATCCATATGTATGTGTTCAAAGCGCCCAGTTGGCATTTTGAATGAGTCATGTTTTGTTTTTGTGTGCCTATGTACCTTTGAGCGTTGGCACGCTACACATGATTTTGCCCAGAGATTGCAATCTTTATTCATAGAAGGCCAAACATATTTTGATGTAACTCTTTTACGTGTAGCGCGAATAAAATTAAAAAAAAATTGAGTGGCGCAACAGTCCGTGGAGAACTAGGGCCTAGTGACTTACAACTCTCAACCATTCCTGTGTGCGAGTACTGTTGTCAGGGATGGAGGGGACCTACAGTTTATGTGCCGAATCCGAACGGCAAATTTGAGAAAGCACTTTTCATGACAAGAATTACTCTAGGAGAATTTGTCAATTCCTCGCAAGAGGCAGTACCCGTGAAAAAAAACTTTAGATGACATAGGCAGGGATCGAACCCGCGCGAATACCTTCATGTAAAAGATTGTGTAGAGAGTGAAAAATGAGTCTGCGTAGACTTTGAGGAACAAATGGACGGTTGGTATCTGTGTTTGTTTCACACCAAATTTGTTCGTTAGTAATAGGCATTTTTACGATTCCTAATTTAATTTTAGAATTAGGTCTGTTATTACACGAAATCAATGAGTTAAGCTCTTCATCATTTTCTTGTAACTTTGAAATTTGCTTTAGATCGAAGTTAATTGAATTGATCTCTTTAGAGGCATTGCCAGGGCGTGAAAGAAGATCAGCTACCACATTATCTTTACCACGAATGTGACGTATATCGCTGGTAAATCGCGATATGTAATCCATGTGTCGAGTTTGACGTGGACTTCTCTCAGCTTTGGACATCAAGGCGTTTGTTAAAGGTTTGTGATCTGTGTAGATTACAAATTCTCTACCTTCAACAAAACACCGAAAATGTTTGATCGCTAAATAGACACCAAGGAGTTCACGAACAAATGCTGAGAACTTTTGTTCAGAAGGTTTTAGTTTCTTCGAAAAGAAGGCAAGAGGTTGCCATACCTTGTTTCTGTTTTGTTGTTGCAGTACAGCACCTACAGCTGTATTTGACGCGTCGGTGGTGATGCTTAAAGCACCGTTTTCTGTTGGGTGTGTTAGCAGCGTAACTTTTGAGGGATTAAGACTTAGGCCATAATCAGAGAGTCTTTGAAACAAAATCTTGAGGTGTTGCTTATGCTCTTTTTCGCTTTTGCTGCCTATTAGGAGATCGTCTATGTATGCAAATACAAAATCGAGATCTTGAACAATTGAGTTAATGAACCTCTGAAATGTCTGACTGGCATTTCGGAGGCCGAAAGGCATTCTAATAAACTCGAATAAGCCGAATGGCGTAGTTATCGTGGTTTTATGCACATCCTCAGGAGCGACGGGTATCTGATGATAGGCCCTTACTAAGTCGATGCATGAAAACACCTTCAACCATTGGGATTCAACGAAAAATTGTGTATGTGGCTAATGGGATGTCGATCAGGTTCAGTGACATTATTTAAGCCTCTATTTTCCTTACATTAAAATTTTTTAAGTGGTACAGTTTTTATTTATAAAAGTATTACTAGGTAGTCAAGATGTTATATAGTATTTTTGCTTCATTTACGTTAAAATTAATTTGTCTAGGTAGTAGTAACTTATTCGCGTTTTTATATACATGTATTTAGTTTTAGTTTACTTATAAATAGTGTTTACTTATTATTTCTATAATTAACCTATTTTATCTATGCGCGCCTAATTCTATACTTGCAAGTTCATTTATACAAATAAAATTTAAAACGTCTCAATTAATTTAGGCACTTTCTCTCCCCTTTTTTTTTGGATGACATTAGTTTCTGTCATACATTTATATCAAAACTAAGTATATATACAATGGCTTCAATATGTTTTTATGAACCGTTATGTTTTTGTTTTCATATTTAATATCGCAATTTACTCCTTTTTGTGACAATACTTCATATGGTCCTATGTAAATTGGGTCTAATTTCTTTCTGTTTTCGTTCCTTAACAAAACTAGACTTCCTACGTTAAAATCTGAAGCCTTTGCTTTTACATCTGTATCGTGCCTCGTCTTCCTATTAATTTTCTTGCTTATCAAAGTATCCCTAGCTCATTATTTGTAGTTTGTGTTTTAAGTCTATCACGTAGTCTTCGTAGTTGTACACTGGATCTACTTTATTGGAAGGTAAATTACATTGTCTTCCAAATACTAATTCAAAAGGTGTGTACCCTGTTTCTGAATGTACTGAAGTGTTGTAACAGAAAACATAATAGGGTAGCCAGTTGCTCCAATCTGTATGTTTTTTCGATACATAACTCCTAAGATAAGCTCCTAAAACTTTATGGGAATTCTCTAACGCTCCAATGCTTTCATGATGGTAAGCAGTGGACTGTAGTTGTTCTATCTTTAACAAACTACACATATCTTTAAAAACGTTATTTATAAACTCGGTACCTTGATCAGATGCTATAGTTCCAGGGACTCCATATCTAAGAATAAAAGATTCGACGAGCCCTTTAGCTACTGTATTAGCTTCCTTATTTGGTAAAGCTATTGCTTCAGTGAATTTAGTTAATTCGTCTTGAAGAGTAAGAATACATATATTTTGACCCATTTTCTGATTCGTCAAGGGGTCCTACTAAATGAAGAAAAATTTTTTCGAAGCCTGATTCTGCTGTTGACGTTATAGTCATAGGTTGCTTCTTTGGTTGTATATGTTTGTTACGTTGACATATTGGGCAGTGCTTAACGTATGTCGTCACATCGTTTTGCATGCCTGTCCAATAATATATTTTTTTAATGTTTCGCAACATGCGATTTTTTACCAGCATGTCCACTCGTCGGTAACATATGATAATCATTTAGTATTAATTTAATTTTGCAAGGGTCTGTTATTTTAATTTTTTCATCTATTATTTGCACTTTTATTTTACTTTCTTTAAATATTCCTTCTATCATTTTCTTTAATATATTTATTTTTTCTTTATGACGGCCGTCTGAGAGCTTTAATTATTCCTCTTTTGTAATATACATTTTCTTAATGGATAGAGGTCCGCAAATGTTACGCACGCCCCTCGACAACATTTTGTCAAATGATGCCGATCGGGCAGTAGTGCTATTCTTGGATTCATCTTTATCAACATAATGATGGTACACAATTTTTCTGCACGTCCCTCAACAACATTTTGTCAAATGGCTGTAGTGCTAATATTGGACCGATTTAAAATTAAACAATTTTTTTCTGGAATATATGCCAAAATTTGATTTGGGCTTAATATCTTAGTTCCCTTTAATTCTGCAAAATCTTCGTCTTCTTTCGTAAAACTATTTACTATTTTTAACTCAACTATCTTTAATCCTTTTTCTGGTGGTTTTAAAAGTTCTTTTATTATGATTTCTTCGGTCAAATTATCTTCAATATTTTCTTCTTGCTTTTCCAAATCAGACTGTTTTGTTTGTGCTCTCGTTGTTAAACAGACATATAAGCTTTTGAATTCGTCTGAGCTTATTTGTATTGTTTTTTCCGCTTTTTTTTAGTATTTTGTCTTTCTTAATTTTTTGTTTGTTTTAAATTGTATTATGTACTATACTTATTTTTCATTTTTTTTTTTAATTTAATTGCAGTTTTTTTTTGTTGTTGTTGTTTTATTAAATGTGGGCGTGTGAATTGTGTTTTGTAATGTTTTTTTTCCTCTTTTTATATGTGTATATTTCCTTTTTGTTTGTTTTTTGTTTCATGTTTTTTTTAGTTTTTCTTTTTGTTTTTGTTGTAATTATATTTATTTAAATTTAATTTTTTAATGTATATATATATACATATGTATATTATAAAACTGATGGCACAAAAGTTCAAATTTTTTGTATTTTTCCTCTACCACATTTGCCTGCAGCAGAAGCTCGTTCGCCTTCTGTATATATGTGTGTGCCAAAGCTAGCTGGTAGGTGCTTGACATCTGTAACCTTAAATTTCTTAGAAACTTGTTCTTAGAAAAATGTTAGGCAAGATTCTTAGAAACCTGGCAAGATCCTTAGAAACCTGGCAGGATCGCCATGTGAAGTTGGTCCTTTTCTTATACCAACTATTCTTTTCTTTAATGGTCTTCGAGACAAATCGCTTAGCACTTAACGAATGCAACAGCTCGAACCTCTGGCTAATGCACTCGAGGTTTTGCCCTTAGACTATAACCAAGTATAGTCCCTTTGAACGTTCTTTTTAGCTCGCAAGCTTCACAAAAGAACAAATAATAAGATCTTTACTGGTTGGAGTTCAGTGAGGAAAAGACACTTTTATTTTCAAATACTATTGCTATATACAGGGTGTCCCATAAGTAATGGTCCAAACTGTATATGATGAATGGTCAAGTCATGACCTACCATAATTTGGTAACTTGTCTATAAAATCCCAACGGTTTTCGAGTAACGGTTGTTTTAATGACATTTTCAAAAACACCTACTTTTAGTCGGTTTTTCAATCACCCTGTCCACAAATGATTTTTGTTTTTACTACATGTTAATATTTTACAATTCTGAATAAACATTCAATATTTTTGCATTTAAAAAATTTCAATTTTCGGCACTATTTTACAAAATATTAATAGTTAAAATCATATTCTTATCAAACCTAATTTTTTACATCGAAATTTAAAACAGTTTTATTAAAAAAAATCATATTACACAATACTGGTTATCGTTTTTAAAAACTTGCTTGATTTTTTAGCTTTTCACAAAGCTAGCTTTGGTTCAAAAGTTATAAGCATTTCAATTTAATAAGTCACGATTTAAAAAACAAATATAAAAAGAAAAAAATGTGTTTCTGTTAGAATTTTTTATTACATCACCAGAGACATCTTGTTTCCAATTCATTGAATTAGGCTCATCATGTGAGTACCCCCAAACTAATTTTTTGTTTAGTTTAGTACAAGTAGCAATATCGATCTTTTTCCTTATCAAGCAGCGCTTCTTAACGACTATTACTACGTCTAGTACTTGTACTTCCGCTTTTGTTATTTTAACCGGAAATAATATGGCTGTTTGTATTATCGCCGTTTTTAAACCAATAAAGTTGTTAAGCTATAAAAGTTGTTGCGTTATAAATAAACGCAACAAGTTCTTTTAATATTAATTTTAACTTTAATTAAGACGATGCATTTTGCATCCACTTCTGTTTATTTACTTCTTTCGATTTGACAAATGTCATACCCTTCTACACGAGGATGAGAGAGAGCGGGACGGCCATAGTCCTTCTGACCATGGTTCTCTCTGTCATTTTCGTGAGGAAAAAAATAATACCAAGTTTAGTTTCAGGTACCAAAAGAAGGTTGGTTTCCGTTCAAGTGAAACCAAACCAGACGGACGGTCTGGTGAATGGATGCAGTAAAGTTGCATAAGAAGTCACTCCGAATGGAGAATGGCCTAGGGCCCAACGTAAATTTTAACAATGTTAATGTCAATAATTTGTATTAATTATATTTAATATTTTTGTTCAAACTATTTAAAAGTAATTAATTTTGTTCTCGATCGAATGTAGATATGTAACTTAAATATTGTAAATGGACGTATGGACTCTTAAGTTCCCAGCAACTTAGTTCAGGACTAGTTCGATGTAAAGTTTAGCTACAGAATTCCGAATGGGTCATCATTTTTCCTTCTTTTTCGTTTTGTAGAATTGATAGTAAAGTTTTATGATTGCAGTCAAGAAATATTATGTTTTTCGCAACTTTTGTGTTTCTCAACTTTTGTCGAGGTGGAAAATGGGGGTGGCTGAATGCAGCTTCTGGAATCGTCGTGACCTGGAAGTGAATCCAGCGGGCGGCGAATTCCAGAATGACTTGCATTTAGCTGTGAGAGAAGAGCAAGTAAGCGGGATCGCGAGAATCTCATCACAAGTTGAGATCAACAAGCCGATCTCCGATTGGCTGTTGATGATGTGAATTGAGATCCGCCACTCCACATTGGCTGAAAGCTCAAAATGGCGGAATTTAGGAAAGATGAGACTTGACAGATCGAAGAATCTGGAAGTCAATTCTTTCCGAGCATTCAGAGTGAACAGGAGATAATTTTGGTGACTAAGAGTTGAGAAATAGAAAAGACGAAAAAGATAAGAAAAGTGAGAAAAGTGGTTGACTAATTTTGTGGAAAAATAGTTAGAAGAAAAATTTAATAAAAGGAGGAAAAATAAGGACTAGTCGGAGTTGTAGCTGAAAAAGAAAAAAAGATAAGTACAATTTTGTTGTGTTGATTAATTGTGAATAGGTTCTTAAAAAATCCCAATTTCTTTTGTGGGAATAGAGACCTTAACGGTCCATCGTCCATTTTTTGTATACTATTTCTTGTAAAAATTTACATCAAAACGAAAAGATCCCGAGTTTTCATCCTGCGTAGAAAGGTTTCTCAGGCACCTTCAGAATAAAAATTAAAATTTCAGTAAAATTATAATTGTTGTATTTCCTTCTTTTGTGGTTGGACTTTTTTTTTTCTTGTTCTCTTTGTTCTTTAAATAAGGTTTGCAATTTCCTTTTTTTTTTATTTCAGAAAAAAAATTGCTGGCGCCCTCTTCTTACTTAACGTAAGAACGCCCCTGTGGCAATTTCCATCAAAATATATCTTTCTGATATCAAAGTGATATCAACTTAATCGCGAGCAACTTAATTAATCGACCCTTCGATTAATTAAATTGTGTGCTGAACCCACCCCTTACTGAGCTCGTCGTGGTGGCAGCACTTAAATTGCTGCGTGTTGCAATTTTCGTCTTGTCGCCTCTTCGCCGCTGTACTTTGACAGTTCGGCTCATAGCACAACTCGTGCACATTTTTCATTTCTTAATTTCGCGGTCTTAAATCGTATTCAAGTGACTTTTCCATTTTCTTTTTTTGATTATAATAATAATTAATATTATAAAGTGCTGGGCAAGTAAAATTGCAACAAATTGCCACCCAAACGTGGGGCTTTGAATAATTTTACTTTGAATAATTTTACTTTGAATAATTTTACATTGAATAATTTGTGGTGGTTGTCCTTATTGTTGGTGTTTTCTTCAGGGAAGTGCTGTTTTTTTTATTCCTTTGTTATATATACTCGTTACATACATATACTCATCCAATCAATTTTTCCTTTATAGCTACTTCTGGTGATACAAGTGGGTGCCCCATAGGTGTTTTAAAGGAAGATTATTCGAAATTTGGGAAGTTCGTTTTAGACGGGAGATAGATAAGTCTTACTTCTGTGTTACAAGTGGGTGCTGCATAGGAGGTTAGAAAGCAGATTAGTCAACATACATATAATATATATCGGCCATCAAGGAAGTGCAGTTTTTTTTGTTCATAAAAGTTCGTTTCAGACGGGATATAAGAGTGAGTGTTTTTTATCTTTTTTTCTTGAATACATTTGGAAAATTAAATTGATTAATAATTTAATTATAATAATTGATCATACATATAGACAGATACATATATATATAAATTTATAGTGACCGAGTGATAGTGAAGGGTTTTGGTTGATTTTGAAGGTGACCTTTTGTTCACCTCGATATATCTATATATATATACATAATAGGTACATATATTCAATTCTCATAATTTTGTCGGTAATAATTTCAAGTTTTCTTTATTGACGGTTCTTTTCGTGCGGTTTTTAATTTGATTTAATTTTAATATCATTTTTAGTGGTTACCATCCTACGTTTGTTTCGCGTTCGTAAAATTAATTTTAAAATAATTTTAACTGGTTTTATTATATTGATTTTCTTTTACTTTTTTTTAAATTTATTTAATATATTTTACTGGGGTTACCATATTGTTTTTTTTGATTATCTTAAAATATTTTCATGAAGAAATAATTTCAACCTACCTTATTAGTGTGACCATACCCGATTTCTTTCTTTTTCTCAAAATAATTTAATAAAATAGTGGGGTTAAATTAAAGTTATAGTGTGACCATTTTATCTATTTTTAAGTGACATTTTATTTCTAATTCGTTCTTTTGCTTTCTATTTTTTTTTTCTTGGTGCGATTTGGGAATTTTAGTGATTTTAAAGTTATTTCTAATTCGTTCTTTGCATTCTATTTGTTCTCTTGGTGCGATTTTGGGAATTTGCAGTGATTTTAAGGTTATTTCTAATTCGTTCTTTTTGCATTCTATTTGTTTTCTTGGTGCGATTTTGGAATTTCAAGTGACTTAAAATTATTTCTAATTCGTTTTTTTTGTGCATTCTTTTTTTCTCTTGGTGCGATTTGGAAATTTTAAGCGACCTTAAGGTTATTTTTTTTTAATTCATTCTTTTTTTTGCATTCTATATTTTTCTTCTTGGTGAGATTTGGGAATCGTTTAGTTGGTTTAACATTATTTATAATTCGTTTTTTTTTCTTCTTGTTGCATTTTTACTCGGTGTAATTTGGAAATTGTTTTGCCTTTAATTTACCGTTTGATTCTAATTGATTGATTCGTTGTTTTATTTTGCATCGTGGCATAATGGATATTAATCGTTTAACTAAGGAGGAACTCGTTTATGAGTTGCGGGCTAGGGGTTTGAAGGAAGGAACTAAGGTCGATGAAATGCGGATGACGCTTAGGGCAAGTAGGTTGTTAGAAAGAACAGGGTCAATTTCTGCGGATAGTCCTCACTATCCGTATTCTTTTGAGGAGGATGCTAGTGCGGTAAAGGCAAAAATTTTGGAAATTAAGGAACTTTTGAAAGTTCCGCCTAAGAACCCGAAGTCTTCGGAGTATCTTAAGGTTTTGACCAAAATTGAATGGGGTTTAGGTAGGATATCGAGGGCTAGGGCTGAGTCGTCAGACGAAGTCAATGAGGTTGCTGATTTGAAGGGTGAAATTCTAATTTTAATGGCGAAATTGTCAGCAGAAGAGGAGGTGATAGAACCTCAAGATAAAACAAAATCAACAATGTCGACAGCAGATTTGGGTGCGTTACCAGCTGCAACGGTCGGCCAACGTGCGAGCTCTAGTGGGTTCCAACTACAGGGTGATATACCCTGTGACCGGTTCCCCGAGCGACTTGACAAATGGAACGTGAAGTTCACAGGTGAGCATTGCGGCTCATCGGTGAACTCTTTCATCGAAAGAGTTGAGGAAATGAGGGAAGCACGCGGAGTTTCGGAAGCTAGGGTTTTCACATCAGCGGTGGACTTATTTGGTGGGAAGGCACTTTTATGGTTTAGGTCGATTAGGGACACTATTTCTACTTGGAAAGAGTTGGTTAGAGAGTTGAAGTTGGAGTTTTTGCCCTCCAATTATGATGATCTTTTGTTGGATGAGGTTAGGCGTCGTACCCAAGGTCGTGATGAGTCGATAGGGATGTATATCGCTCTCATGCAGACCTTGTTTAAGCGTTTTACCGAGCCTCTGAGTGAGAGTAGAAAATTATCTATTCTCATGAAGAACATAACGCCTTTCTATCAGACTCAGTTAGGATTGGCTGATATCAAATCAGTCAATGAGCTGGTAGCTTTAGGTAGAAGGCTGGAGACGATTCGAACTAATGTCGAGTCGTTTGTCCCTCCTCCTTCAGGTCGCAATAGGCAAACTTTGGAACCTGATGTTGCATATGTTGGACCCATTCAGGCAGCAACGGTGGCAGTTAATCCTTTCTCTAAACCTAGTAGGGCTCTTCGTTGTTTTAAGTGTAATAAAGAAGGTCATCTTGCGAATACTTGTTCCGCTCCTAGGCGCTGTTATGGCTGTGGGGCAGAAAATACGATCAAGCGAAACTGTGGACGCTGCTCGTCGGGAAACGGGCAACGGTCTCTTGGGCCAGCAGGGCAAGAGCGCCGGCGTCAAAATTAGGGAGGTTGCCTGCTGACAACCAGCTGGCAAATCGAATTCAATTAGGTTTCACATTAGAGACAAGTGGGGGCGACAGTCGTCCTTACTTGAGCGTAAATATTTATGGATTTAGGTTTTTAGGACTTTTAGATTCAGGAGCATCTAGGACTATCATATGTAGGGACGTTTGGAAGGTCCTTAAGGACTTAGGGTTAAGTTTAGGGACAACTGATATAAATCAAGTACATCTTGCAGATGGGACGGGTGTAGGAGTTTTAGGGGTAGTCAATCTGCCAATAGTTGTTGAGGATAGGTCAGTTCTAGTAGAGTGTTTAGTCATACCTTCGCTTCCCCATATGTTGATATTAGGTGCAGACTTTTGGGCACTCTCGGGAATAGTCCCGGATCTTAGGTCACGTATGTGGAACTTCTCGAGCCAGGTAGAATTAGCTACAATTGGAACGACTTCTATTGTGGAAGAGTCGGATTTGATTGAGGAGCAGAAGATTAGGTTAAACACACTAATTGAGGATTTATTCAAAAACATGCCAGAAGGACTAGGAGTTACTAGTAGAGTAGAACATGTCATTAGGACAACTTCAGATCCCATCAAACAGAGGTATTATCCGGTTTCGCCTGCGATGCAGGCACATATAGACAAATCTCTTAAGGAGATGTTAGATGAGGATGTGATTGAGAAATCAAATAGCCCTTGGGCTTCTCCCATAGTTTTGATTAGGAAGAAAGATGATACCTTTAGGTTCTGTGTAGATTATAGGAAATTAAATCAGGTTACAGAGAGAGACGCTTATCCGCTTCCATTGATTTCAGCAATCTTGGATAAGCTTAGGAATGCTAGGTTTCTTACTTCGCTTGACACTAAGTCAGCTTATTGGCAAATCCCTATGGCCGAAGATTCTCGAAAGTTTACAGCTTTCACGGTCCCAGGTAGAGGTTTGTTCCAATTTAAACGGATGCCTTTTGGGTTGCACAATGCCCCTGCAACTTGGCAAAGGTTCATCGATAGTGTTTTAGGACCAGAGTTGGAGCCATTCGTTTTCGTGTATCTGGATGATATTATTATTGTCACGGATACATTCGATAAACATTTGGAAATTCTTAACGAAGTTTTAAAGAGAATATGTGGAGCAGGATTAAAAGTAGGTAGGGATAAATGTAACTTTTGTAGGCCATCCCTTAAATTTTTAGGTTATGTCGTCGATAGGAACGGGTTACATGTTGACCCAGAAAAGGTAGAAAGTATGGTTAAGATTCCTGCACCTAAAAATGTTAAAGAGGTTAGGAGTTTTGTAGGGACTGTTTCGTGGTACAGACGCTTCGTACCAAACTTTGCAACTATTGTTAGGCCTTTAACTGATTTGCTGAAAAAAAGCAAAAAATTCTTATGGACGCAAGAATGTGAAGACTCATTTAGGAAAGCGAAAGAATATTTAATCACGGCTCCAATTTTAACTTGTCCCGATTTCAATCTTCCATTCGTTGTCCAAACTGATGCGTCAGATTACGGTATCGGGGCCGTACTTACCCAAACTTTTGAGGACGGTGAAAAGGTAATTTGTTATTTGAGTAGGTCTTTAAATAGGAGTGAAAGGAATTATTCAACTACCGAGAAGGAATGTTTAGGAGTCTTGTGGGCGGTCGAGAAGTTGAGACCGTATCTCGAGGGTGTTAGGTTTACGGTGATTACAGATCATTACTCACTAGTGTGGTTGAGTAATCTCAAGGATCCACAAGGAAGATTAGCACGCTGGGCAGTGCGGCTTCAGCAGTTCGATTTTAAGATAGTTCATCGCAAGGGAAAAGATCATGTCGTTCCTGACATGTTATCTCGAGGAGTGCCAGTAGTGGCTGGTATCTCGGATGAGGATTTAGACCCTTGGGTAGTAAAAATGATCTCAGCAGTTGAATTAAATCCGTTAGATTATCCAAATTGGAGAGTAGAGTGTGGTAGATTGTTCAAGTTTGTCAAATCGACACATGTAGTAGTTCATGAAAGCAATGAGGAATGGAAGTTAGTAGTAGGGAAGAAAGATAGGTTAAATATTTTGAAGGAATGTCATGATAGTCCATTAGCAGGTCATATGGGTGTAAGAAAAACATGTGCTAGAGTAGGGGCTAAATATTATTGGCCAAAAATGAGAACAGATATAACCAATTATGTTAGAAACTGTAGGGTATGTCAACAGGTGAAACCAGTTAACGATAAGCCAGCCGGTCTTATGACAGAACGAATAGGAGTTTCTTCTCCGTGGGAGATGATTAGTGTGGACTTAGTGGGTCCCTTACCCAAGTCAAATAGAGGTCATATGTATATACTTACCGTCGTAGATTATCTTACAAAATTTCCGTTGTTATTTGCTTTAAGGAGTGCAACTGCAAAGGCAGTATGTAAGGAGTTAGAGGACAATGTGTTCTTATTATTTGGTGTTCCAAAGGTTGTCATTTGTGACAATGGTCCGCAATTTAAAAGTAGGGAACTTAGGGTACTTTGTGAGGAATACTCATCTAAAATTAGGTTTACACCACACTACCATCCTCAGGCTAACCCCGCGGAGAGGATAAATCAAATTATTAAAACTACGTTGAGAGCTTATGTTTCGGAGAATCACAGGGTTTGGGATTCTCAATTAGCTAAAGTAGCTTGTGCTATACGCACTTCTCAACATGAGGTATTAGGAGTTTCACCGTATTATGCTAATTTCGGCAAAGAAATGTCAACCAGTGGTAGAGAGGAATTAAAACTTAGTGATCAGGATATAGAGAAAAACAATAGTACAACATCAGAAGAAAATATAGGAGAAAGGTTTAGGAAACTTAGGGCGGACATAGCTGTCAAACTTCGAACAGCGTCCAAGAAATCGGCGGAAACGTACAACCTCAGGAGGAGAGATATTCAATATCTCCCAAATGATGTTGTTTGGCGTAGGAATTTCGACTTGTCGAATGCAGCAAATTACTACGCAGCTAAGTTAGCTCCAAAATATGTCGGACCATTTAAAATCCGAAAACGCCTATCTCCTTGGACGTATGTCCTTGAAGATAACAACGGTAAAGATCGTGGCACTTGGCACACGAAAGACCTTAAACCTTTTAACTCTCTGGCAGAAAATGATTAAGTCCCTAATAGATAATTAACTTGATATTTTATTTTTTTTTGTCCGTTATAATTTACATTTCATTTTCTTTTGATTAACGTTTTGAAATCTGCCAGAGCATGTTTAGTAATTGAAATTAGCTGTAATTTGCAAGTTGTTTGTGTTATGAACAAACACCCTTTCAAGGAGGAAAGGGTGGGATTTGTTGCGTTATAAATAAACGCAACAAGTTCTTTTAATATTAATTTTAACTTTAATTAAGACGATGCATTTTGCATCCACTTCTGTTTATTTACTTCTTTCGATTTGACAAATGTCATACCCTTCTACACGAGGATGAGAGAGAGCGGGACGGCCATAGTCCTTCTGACCATGGTTCTCTCTGTCATTTTCGTGAGGAAAAAAATAATACCAAGTTTAGTTTCAGGTACCAAAAGAAGGTTGGTTTCCATTCAAGTGAAACCAAACCAGACGGACGGTCTGGTGAATGGATGCAGTAAAGTTGCATAAGAAGTCACTCCGAATGGAGAATGGCCTAGGGCCCAACGTAAATTTTAACAATGTTAATGTCAATAATTTGTATTAATTATATTTAATATTTTTGTTCAAACTATTTAAAAGTAATTAATTTTGTTCTCGATCGAATGTAGATATGTAACTTAAACATTGTAAATGGACGTATGGACTCTTAAGTTCCCAGCAACTTAGTTCAGGACTAGTTCGATGTAAAGTTTAGCTACAGAATTCCGAATGGGTCATAATTTTTCCTTCTTTTTCGTTTTGTAGAATTGATAGTAAAGTTTTATGATTGCAGTCAAGAAATATTATGTTTTTCGCAACTTTTGTGTTTCTCAACTTTTGTCGAGGTGGAAAATGGGGGTGGCTGAATGCAGCTTCTGGAATCGTCGTGACCTGGAAGTGAATCCAGCGGGCGGCGAATTCCAGAATGACTTGCATTTAGCTGTGAGAGAAGAGCAAGTAAGCGGGATCGCGAGAATCTCATCACAAGTTGAGATCAACAAGCCGATCTCCGATTGGCTGTTGATGATGTGAATTGAGATCCGCCACTCCACATTGGCTGAAAGCTCAAAATGGCGGAATTTAGGAAAGATGAGACTTGACAGATCGAAGAATCTGGAAGTTAATTCTTTCCGAGCATTCAGAGTGAACAGGAGATAATTTTGGTGACTAAGAGTTGAGAAATAGAAAAGACGAAAAAGATAAGAAAAGTGAGAAAAGTGGTTGACTAATTTTGTGGAAAAATAGTTAGAAGAAAAATTTAATAAAAGGAGGAAAAATAAGGACTAGTCGGAGTTGTAGCTGAAAAAGAAAAAAAGATAAGTACAATTTTGTTGTGTTGATTAATTGTGAATAGGTTCTTAAAAAATCCCAATTTCTTTTGTGGGAATAGAGACCTTAACGGTCCATCGTCCATTTTTTGTATACTATTTCTTGTAAAAATTTACATCAAAACGAAAAGATCCTGAGTTTTCATCCTGCGTAGTAAGGTTTCTCAGGCACCTTCAGAATAAAAATTAAAATTTCAGTAAAATTATAATTGTTGTATTTCCTTCTTTTGTGGTTGGACTTTTTTTTTTCTTGTTCTCTTTGTTCTTTAAATAAGGTTTGCAATTTCCTTTTTTTTTTATTTCAGAAAAAAAATTGCTGGCGCCCTCTTTTTACTTAACGTAAGAACGCCCCTGTGGCAATTTCCATCAAAATATATCTTTCTGATATCAAAGTGATATCAACTTAATCGCGAGCAACTTAATTAATCGACCCTTCGATTAATTAAATTGTGTGCTGAACCCACCCCTTACTGAGCTCGTCGTGGTGGCAGCACTTAAATTGCTGCGTGTTGCAATTTTCGTCTTGTCGCCTCTTCGCCGCTGTACTTTGACAGTTCGGCTCATAGCACAACTCGTGCACATTTTTCATTTCTTAATTTCGCGGTCTTAAATCGTATTCAAGTGACTTTTCCATTTTCTTTTTTTGATTATAATAATAATTAATATTATAAAGTGCTGGGCAAGTGAAATTGCAACAAAGTGTGGTACTTTATTTATTTCATAAAGAAGAAATAATATAAGAAAATAATTAAAAATGTCGTACACGTCACGAAGGAGCGTATGTAAAAGATTCGCATTTCTATTTGGTATTTACAAAAGTAATACTTACTAAGCGGAGGTATTTAACCAAGTTCTTATTGGGCTCACCCAAAAATTTATCAATATCAGTTTTGCAATGAAAACTATTGTAGTACCCGTGTTCTGGGTTCAAACCCTTACCTAGGTCACCCTTTTGTGGGGAATTGGCAAATCCTCAGAGTACCTAATTCTAGACATGAAAAGTGCTTTTTCAAACTAGCTGTTCGAATTGGGCTTAAAACTGAAGGTTGCCTCCATCCCTGACAACATTACTCGCACACAGAAATGGTTGAATGCAATTTATGAAACTATTTGTTTCATTTTGAAAACAGGGATTTAAATTTTGTAAGAGGCCAGAATTTTGGAATAGCATGATCATAAAAGGTAGGAAGGTGTTTAATTTTGTTCGGAAGTTAAAAAAAAGGTATATCTCTACGCATATTTTTTTATAGCAATTGTTCGAAATGCCCTCCTCCTGCATTTAAACATGCTCGACAACGTTTTAAAAACTGTCGTTTCAAACGTATGGCATGTCCTGAGCTTCTTATTTCCTCAGCCGCAGTTTCAAATAAAGGGCAAAAACTTTCTATTTTAGGCAACCCCAATAAAAAAAATCTAGTGGATTCGAGTCCGGTGACCTAAGGGGGCCATGTTATTGTTCCACCATGACCGATCCATCGCTCGGAGAAAGTTCTGTCCAAAAAACTTCAGACACTTCTTCTATAATGGCCTGGACATCCATCTTGCTGAAACCACATGGTCTGGAGTAGGGCGAGAGCAATATCATCTAACAATACAAAGATTCTGTTTTCCAAAAATTCTAAATAATTTTCACTATTTATTGTGTCGGGCAATTCAAAGGGTCCTATGATTTGCCCATTTAAAATTCCACACCACAAATTAATTTTAAATTGGTATTGAGATCTTCCTTCTCGTATTAAATGTGGATTTTCTCCCAACATTTGTGAATATTGTGCATATTCATCACTCCATAAAATTTTGTCAACGAAATCAGGATCTTCTCGGCTTTTATCGATCATAATTTGGCAGAACTCACCTTTTTTAGGGCAATCCCTTGGTTATTATGCCTGGACACGCTGCAGGTGAAAAGGGTGCAGGTTGTTCTGCTTCAGAATCCTCTGAACAGTAGATTTGGGTATCCCAGTTGTTCTCTCAATGGCTCTTGTAGAAGTACTTGGATTATTTTCAATTTCCCTCAACACAACTTCGTCATTGAGATGGTGTTGGGGCCTTCCAATCCTTCCACTGCCAGGGATTATACCTTCCATATAAGCATAATGAACTCTTATAAATACCCGATGGTCAGGACTTGAAGCATTTGGATATCTTTCTGCATACTTCCTTGCTGCTGCTCTTGCATTTCCGCCACATTCGCCATAAATAAACTGCATCATAGCATATTCACGTGACGTGTAAGACATTTTTAGTTATTTATGAAATAAAGTACCACACTATTATAGCTTAACAACTTTATTGGTTTAAAAACGGCGATAATACAAACAGCCATATTATTTCCGGTTAAAATAACAAAAGCGTAAGTACAAGTACTAGACGTAGTAATAGTCGTTAAGAAGCGCTGCTTGATAAGGAAAAAGATCGATATTGCTACTTGTACTAAACTAAACAAAAAATTAGTTTGGGGGTACTCACATGATGAGCCTAATTCAATGAATTGGAAACAAGATGTCTCTGGTGATGTAATAAAAAATTCTAACAGAAACACATTTTTTTTCTGTTTATGTTTGTTTTTTAAATCGTGACTTATTAAATTGAAATGCTTATAACTTTTGAACCAAAGCTAGCTTTGTGATGTTTTATACTTTTTTGAAAAGCTAAAAAATCAAACAAGTTTTTAAAAACGATAACCAGTATTGTGTAATATGATTTTTTTTAATAAAACTGTTTTAAATTTCGATGTAAAAAATTAAGTTTGATAAGAATATGATTTTAACTATTAATATTTTGTAAAATAGTGCCGAAAATTGAAATTTTTTAAATGCAAAAATATTGAATGTTTATTCAGAATTGTAAAGTATTAACATGTAGTAAAAACAAAAATCATTTGTGGACAGAGTGATTGAAAAACCGACTAAAAGTAGGTGTTTTTGAAAATGTCATTAAAACAACCGTTACTCGAAAACCGTTGGGATTTTATAGACAAGTTATCAAATTCTGGTAGGTCATGACTTGACCATTCATCATATACAGTTTGGGTTGGAGTGCCATAACCCCCGCGGCATTAACCCCCGCGGGGGTTAATTCCCATTCAATTGGGAATAAACCCCCGCGGGGGTTAATTCCTTTTTCAAATGGCATTAATCCCCGCGGGGGTTAATTCCCTTTTTATGTGGGGGTTAATGCCCAATTATAACTGGAAATAAGCCCCACGTTAAGAAAAAAACAACAAACAAAAAGGCGCGCGATTTTTTTTAATTTTCACAAACCATATGTAAAAAATTTTCTTTGCACATATAGTTTGTATTGAAATAACACCAAATTTCAAATTTGGCCTTATTTCGTTGTTCAAAACGAAATAAAACCAATTTGGCTTTATTTCGATTTATAAAAAGAAATAAGGCCAAAAAAATAATGGAAACAACGCCGAATATTTTAAAATTCAAAAGTTGGCAATATTTCGTTTGCAAAACGTTTTTTTTTAATTCATAGCACGGCGTACTAACAGCTAGGTATGTAACCCCCCTGCTTGGGATCACTATAGGATTTGGGGTGGGTGCGAGTTTGGGTATATGCAAAGAACTTTTGCATTTGAGCACTAAAATCAAAGAAATTCCCAACAAAAAAAAAAAGCAAGTATGGCTCACAGTTATGAAAGAATCACAATGCATTCGTGTTCTTTGCATATACCCAAACTCGCACCCACCCCAAATCCTATAGTGATCCCAAGCAGGGGGGTTGCAGGGGGGCAGCATGCCCCCCCCTTACATACCTAGCTGTTGGTACGCCGTGCTATCAATTCAAAAAAACTTGTTTAGGCTCCAATTTCAAAAATTTGAATCGAGCAACAAGTATCTGTCATTTTTCAACTTTTTTAATTAATAACAAAAAAAATTGTTCCAAAATTGCGCTTCCCCCGAATTTTTATTAAAACAAAAGATAATTTTACCTTATGTTTTTTCCTAATTCTGCAAAATTTTAAATCGAAACAATGCCAAATTGCTATTATTTCGTTTTCTAAAGCGAAATAAACCCAAATTGAAAATTTGGCTTATTTCGTTTTCAAAAACGAAATAATGCCAAATTTGTTGAATTTGGCTTTATTTCATTTGGTGTTATTTCACGTCACCTAAAATAACAATTGTACCTGCATGAGATTATGATGATAGTAAAAAGTGCATAACACTAGTTCGTATTTTTTTTATATATCTGTTATAGGAAGGTATATCATAGCTTTCTCAATTCCATTTTGAAAACTCACCATTTCTAAAAAGAATAGATATGTACTTTATTTCTGTTTAAGTTAAAGGTTTAAGTACATTTAAAAATGCGTAAAACAAAATAAGAATTATTTTCCAAAAATATTTAAATACATTATTTTAAATTTCAACTCAAGGAACAAGATCGCAACTTTGTTGTGCATTTTATACCTATATAATTATTTATTTTTCCTTTATTTGTTTACTATTGTACAGCAAAGCTAAAACAAAAGAAAAAATGGGGGTTAAAGCCATTTCTGAATGGGAATTAACACCCGCGGGGGTTATTTCCTTTTTCTTGTGGGGATTAATGCCACTTGAAAAAGGAATTAACCCCCGCGGGTGTTAATTCCCATTCAATTGGGAATTAACCCCCGCGGGGGTTAATGCCGCGGGGGTTATGGCACTCCACCACAGTTTGGACCATTACTTATGGGACACCCTGTGTACAGAAATTATATGTTATAGAAATTGTTCCATGCTTCGATTCTTGACCTCACAAATAATCGATATCAAGGGTGAACGACCAGCTATCCCAAGTGCATAGTTCAATAATGCTTAGTTGACTTATTTTGTCAACCTAAACAAATGAGCACCGATCGTGCATCATCAACCCATTAATATTTTATTATACACTTTATATAAACTCTTGCCGTTCGTGCCATCAGGGCAACATGATACTTTTATTACCCTGACGTAGAAGGCAAGACAATGCTTTGCATTGGATTTATATATTGCTTAAGGCAATGCATGGTATGGGAAGCAAGTGTCAAGTATCGAAGCATGGTTGGATTTTTTAATAGAATTTTAAGTGTTCGCTAGTGTGATCCCTTGACAATAGTCTCCACATGCTCTAAAACTATCACTGTCCTTTTTGGCTACCATATGAAGTGGGGATTGGGGAAGAAACAGGTGAGGAACATGGTCTACAAATTCCTAGACTAACTATGTTTCGAAATTCTAAAAGAGCCGCTTTATGTTGTTTAACATTCAGTTTGCGTGGTTTTGCAAAAGGTAAACGACCTTTTGTTATGATGTGGTGTTGGACAGTATGTTGTACTGGCTTGTTAAAATCCGGAGGAGCCGTTAGGGAAGGAAATTGTTTTAAAATTTCTCCGTAAGCATTGTTAATGGAAGGATTTTTCGGGGTGTAATTTAGTTACTGAATCTATAAGACGGCGATTCTTTATATCGACTAAAAGCTCGTATTTGTTAAGAAAGTCGGCACCAATTAGTGGGCGATTTACTGCGGCTATTGTGAATTCATGAACAAATTGTCTTCGAAGTCCAAGATTAACCTTCATTACTTTTGTACCAAACGTGCTTATGGAAGTACCATTAGCTGCACAAAGTGATAAAGAGGTATTTGTTTCTTTTGTTTGAAAAAGATGGCTTGGAAGAACTGACAAATCGGCACCAGTATCAATCAAAAAGGTTAGGTTGTGATCCGGATCTCGAATAAAAAGACGGCTTTGTAAAGAACAAACCGAGCTGTGTGCCGTAGTAACAGCTGGTTTATTTAGTTTTTTTCATTTTTGTTAGTTTTGCTTGAAGAAGACAAATGTTTGTTGAAATTGCAAGGACTAGAACAATTCCGGGCATTAGATCCACACTTAGAATGAAACCAGCAGATATCTGATCTGCTACGTGGCCTTTGCCTTCTACGTGAATTGTTCCTGTTGAAATTCGGGTGCGACCTAAAATGTTGTCTACTGAATCTAGTTGTAAGTTGCTCTACCATTGATCTTAATTCACCTATTTCAGAACGAAGTTGAGAATGGTCTTCAGAAAAATTCGAAGTCTTTTTATTATTTGAATGTAATTCGGAGATTCCACCTATTACAGCAGAAGCTTCCCAAATTTTATCGGCCAAACTAGTTATCTAAGCTTCCGATTTGGAATCTTGCGAAATGAGTGCAATGCTAATAACTTGAGGAAGTCGTCGCAACCACAGCTTTTTAATTAAGTCACTGCTAATTATACCTGACGCTGTGCCTGCTAGCTGCTTTAAAGATCGCAGAAACTCGGAAGGTTATCTGTCACCCAGTTGTTCACTAGACAACAGCTTCTCTATTCGGCGCTCTTCACTTAGTGAGTGTCTTTATTACGGATTACTAATCCGTTTTGTAGATGTTAAGCTTTCTGATGTTGGTTGAAGCTTTCGAACAAGTGCAGTTGGTTACAGTCGATATATAGGAGTATGTTATGTGCGGGTGGTAACAGGCAATATATCGGAGAACGTTATCTTGCGGTGCTTTCGTTACTATTTCGATGAGTGCGAACAAAAAAATGATGGTCTGATTTTAATGATCATTCATTTTGTTCTTGAATTTCGTTGGTATCGATATGATTTACATACCTAGCTGTTGGTACGCCGTGCTATCAATTCAAAAAAACTTGTTTAGGCTCCAATTTCAAAAATTTGAATCGAGCAACAAGTATCTGTCATTTTTCAACTTTTTTAATTAATAACAAAAAAAATTGTTCCAAAATTGCGCTTCCCCCGAATTTTTATTAAAACAAAAGATAATTTTACCTTATGTTTTTTCCTAATTCTGCAAAATTTTAAATCGAAACAATGCCAAATTGCTATTATTTCGTTTTCTAAAGCGAAATAAACCCAAATTGAAAATTTGGCTTATTTCGTTTTCAAAAACGAAATAATGCCAAATTTGTTGAATTTGGCTTTATTTCATTTGGTGTTATTTCACGTCACCTAAAATAACAATTGTACCTGCATGAGATTATGATGATAGTAAAAAGTGCATAACACTAGTTCGTATTTTTTTTATATATCTGTTATAGGAAGGTATATCATAGCTTTCTCAATTCCATTTTGAAAACTCACCATTTCTAAAAAGAATAGATATGTACTTTATTTCTGTTTAAGTTAAAGGTTTAAGTACATTTAAAAATGCGTAAAACAAAATAAGAATTATTTTCCAAAAATATTTAAATACATTATTTTAAATTTCAACTCAAGGAACAAGATCGCAACTTTGTTGTGCATTTTATACCTATATAATTATTTATTTTTCCTTTATTTGTTTACTATTGTACAGCAAAGCTAAAACAAAAGAAAAAATGCGGGTTAAAGCCATTTCTGAATGGGAATTAACACCCGCGGGGGTTATTTCCTTTTTCTTGTGGGGATTAATGCCACTTGAAAAAGGAATTAACCCCCGCGGGTGTTAATTCCCATTCAATTGGGAATTAACCCCCGCGGAGGTTAATGCCGCGGGGGTTATGGCACTCCACCACAGTTTGGACCATTACTTATGGGACACCCTGTATACAGAAATTATATGTTATAGAAATTGTTCCATGCTTCGATTCTTGACCTCACAAATAATCGATATCAAGGGTGAACGACCAGCTATCCCAAGTGCATAGTTCAATAATGCTTAGTTGACTTATTTTGTCAACCTAAACAAATGAGCACCGATCGTGCATCATCAACCCATTAATATTTTATTATACACTTTATATAAACTCTTGCCGTTCGTGCCATCAGGGCAACATGATACTTTTATTACCCTGACGTAGAAGGCAAGACAATGCTTTGCATTGGATTTATATATTGCTTAAGGCAATGCATGGTATGGGAAGCAAGTGTCAAGTATCGAAGCATGGTTGGATTTTTTAATAGAATTTTAAGTGTTCGCTAGTGTGATCCCTTGACAATAGTCTCCACATGCTCTAAAACTATCACTGTCCTTTTTGGCTACCATATGAAGTGGGGATTGGGGAAGAAACAGGTGAGGAACATGGTCTACAAATTCCTAGACTAACTATGTTTCGAAATTCTAAAAGAGCCGCTTTATGTTGTTTAACATTCAGTTTGCGTGGTTTTGCAAAAGGTAAACGACCTTTTGTTATGATGTGGTGTTGGACAGTATGTTGTACTGGCTTGTTAAAATCCGGAGGAGCCGTTAGGGAAGGAAATTGTTTTAAAATTTCTCCGTAAGCATTGTTAATGGAAGGATTTTTCGGGGTGTAATTTAGTTACTGAATCTATAAGACGGCGATTCTTTATATCGACTAAAAGCTCGTATTTGTTAAGAAAGTCGGCACCAATTAGTGGGCGATTTACTGCGGCTATTGTGAATTCATGAACAAATTGTCTTCGAAGTCCAAGATTAACCTTCATTACTTTTGTACCAAACGTGCTTATGGAAGTACCATTAGCTGCACAAAGTGATAAAGAGGTATTTGTTTCTTTTGTTTGAAAAAGATGGCTTGGAAGAACTGACAAATCGGCACCAGTATCAATCAAAAAGGTTAGGTTGTGATCCGGATCTCGAATAAAAAGACGGCTTTGTAAAGAACAAACCGAGCTGTGTGCCGTAGTAACAGCTGGTTTATTTAGTTTTTTTCATTTTTGTTAGTTTTGCTTGAAGAAGACAAATGTTTGTTGAAATTGCAAGGACTAGAACAATTCCGGGCATTAGATCCACACTTAGAATGAAACCAGCAGATATCTGATCTGCTACGTGGCCTTTGCCTTCTACGTGAATTGTTCCTGTTGAAATTCGGGTGCGACCTAAAATGTTGTCTACTGAATCTAGTTGTAAGTTGCTCTACCATTGATCTTAATTCACCTATTTCAGAACGAAGTTGAGAATGGTCTTCAGAAAAATTCGAAGTCTTTTTATTATTTGAATGTAATTCGGAGATTCCACCTATTACAGCAGAAGCTTCCCAAATTTTATCGGCCAAACTAGTTATCTAAGCTTCCGATTTGGAATCTTGCGAAATGAGTGCAATGCTAATAACTTGAGGAAGTCGTCGCAACCACAGCTTTTTAATTAAGTCACTGCTAATTATACCTGACGCTGTGCCTGCTAGCTGCTTTAAAGATCGCAGAAACTCGGAAGGTTTTCTGTCACCCAGTTGTTCACTAGACAACAGCTTCTCTATTCGGCGCTCTTCACTTAGTGAGTGTCTTTATTACGGATTACTAATCCGTTTTGTAGATGTTAAGCTTTCTGATGTTGTTTGAAGCTTTCGAACAAGTGCAGTTGGTTACAGTCGATATATAGGAGTATGTTATGTGCGGGTGGTAACAGGCAATATATCGGAGAACGTTATCTTGCGGTGCTTTCGTTACTATTTCGATGAGTGCGAACAAAAAAATGATGGTCTGATTTTAATGATCATTCATTTTGTTCTTGAATTTCGTTGGTATCGATATGATTTGATATGTGTATTATCAATTGATGTGTTTATCGAGTCGATGATGATTTAAAATAGTTTTTTTATTTTATGGTTTAAAATTTGAAGTGGTATTGCATTTATGTACGCAATTATTTTTTGTTTGAGCTCAGCACTTGTGATTAAATGGATAGTTAATAGTTTTGTATTTAGTTGGATTTGTAACACAATCACAATAAATTAAGTTTTTGGCTTTTAGTTTTGCATTTAAAATGCGAGTCACCAATTGATGTGTTTAGCGAGTAAAACAAATGTCTTCTGATTTCACATACAAAATCCAATTTATTAAACTTAAAAACGAGGAATCACAATTTATACTTTTAAAATAATATTTAATCGAGCTAGGTGTTAGCAGTAGGAAGAATCATCAACGACTGTGTAGTGTGTCAAGTTATATAATTATTATTTCTGCAAGAGAAAATATGACTAGGCGTGTGCAGCCTGCAGAGAGTTAATTACGATATCGGGCAAAGACTAAGACACTTTTTATTTCGGATAATGATGATGATTGGGAAAGTATAGGGTGACCACTACAAGGCATCGCACACAAGGCCAAAATGAGTCAATTGGCGTCTATGTGGAAACGATGCAGAATTTGTTTGGTTGTCTTTCCGAACCAATATCTGAGCGGAGGAAGTTGTCAATGATCCAGCCGAACTTGACACCTTTCTACCAGACACAACTTGGTTTGGCTAGACCAGATTGTGTGTCAGATTTAGTGGCATTAGGAAGAGATTTGGAAGCGGTTAGAGCTAACATGGAATCATACGTTGCCCCTCCAAATAGTAGAAGAAGAAATCTCTTAGAACCGGATTTAGCTTATGTAGGCGTAGATTATGCTTCAGTTTCGATTGTTTAACAAAATAATCAAGTTGTTCAACAGGGTCAGAGGTCGAATCCGTTTCAAAGTAGGGATAGGGAACAAAATTCTTCTGATAGGAAAAGGATTGCTCAGAATAGTACAGGACAGGCCGCAAGGTGTTATAAATGAAATGGAGTGGGCCATTTTGTTATTAGGTGTTCCGCTGTTAGTCGTTGTTATGGATGTGGGAGGGTTAGAGTTATACGAAGTAACTGCCAACAGTGTTCGGGAAACGGGCAATGAACTCTCGAGTCAGCAGGGCGAGAAGTTTAAAAGCGTTAGGAGGGTTACCTGCTGGTAACCAGTCGTAGATTATTCATGTAGGTTTCACACTCGAAAAGGAAGGTAGGGATGAACGGCCATATGTTGGCGTTGAAATGTATGGTACTCAAATGTTAGGACTCTTAGATTCAGGTGCTTCACGCACAATTATTGGTAGAGACGGATGGGAAATTTTAGAAAAAGTAGGGATACAATTAGGGAAATCAGATTTTGGGAAAGTCATTTTAGCGAATGGTGCAGGTATAGGAGTAAAAGGAAAGATTTCAATTCCAATTAAGATAAAAGAAAAGGTAGCTTTGATGGAATGTCTCGTTGTTCCGCGCTTTACCCACAAACTGATTATAGGAGCTGATTTAAAATCAGGAGAATGGACATTTTCGAACGAAAGTTCATTGTCTTCGATTACCACGGTGGATCATTTAACGGAATTAACGTAGATACAGAGAAGGGAACTAGATATATTTTTAGAAATTTTTTTAGAGAAATGCCTGAAGGGTTAGGGTGCACACAGATGGTGGAGCACAAAATTAGGACGAAAGCTGAACCTATTAAGCAACGGTACTATCCGGTTTCCCTCGTAGTTCAGTCTTCCATAGATAAATAGTTAGAGGAGATGCTTAAAGACGGGGTGATAGAAAAATCAAATAGTCCATGGGCTTCTCCCATTGTCATGATTAGAAAGAAAGATGGCTCGCAAAGGTTTTGTGTAGATTATAGGAAACTGAATGAGGTCGCGGATAGGGATGCTTACCCTCTGCCATATATTACAGCCATCTTAGATAAGTTGAATAACGCTAGGTTTTTAAGTGCACTGGATATAAGATCTGCATAATGGCAGATCCCAGTTGAAAAAGATTCCCGAAAGTAGACTGCTTTCACAGTTCCCGGTAGGGGTTCATTTCAGTTTTGGAGGATGCCTTTCGGGTTGCATAATGTACCCGCAACATGGCAAAGATTTATAGATACATTTTTATAGATACATTTTGTCTTCGTCTATATCAATGATATTATCATCGTGACAGACACTTTCGAAAAACATATGGAAGTTTTAAATAGGTTAATTAAAGCAGGCTTAAAAGTAGGTAGGGAAAAATGTAATTTTGTTAGGCCATCATTAAAATTTTTGGGTTATGTTGTAGACAAAAATGGTATTCACATGGATCCTGAGAAAATTGAAAGTATGATTGGTATCCCCTCACCGAAGAACATTAAGGAAGTTAAAAGTTTCATCGGAACGGTATCTAGGTATAGAAGATTTATCCCAAAGGATTTTGAGGAGGGAGAAAAGGTGATTTGCTATTTGAGCAGATCACTAAATAGGAATGAGAGGAACAATTCGACCACAGAAAAAGAGTGCTTATCTGTTCTGTGGGCAATAGAGAAATAGGAGAAAATAGGATCCAGCAGGTAGACTGGCAAGGTGGGCTGTTCGTATGCAGCAATTTGAATTCGATATTATTCATAGGAAGGGAAAAGATCATGTGATGCCCGACATGCTTTCGAGAAGCGTTCCTGTTTTATCAGGGATTTCAGAGCCCACAACGGATTCATGGATAGGAAAAATGATAGGAGAGTTGGAAAAGAATCCGTAAGCTTTTCCAACATGGTGAGTAGAGCAGGGAAAATTATTTAAGTTTATAAAACCAAATCATATAGTAGTTCATCAAGCTAATAATGAGTGGAAGTTAGTTATTCCAAAAAGTGATAGGAAAACGATTTTAGAAGAAAATCATGACCATCCGTTAGCAGGGCACATGGGGGTAAAGAAAACTTTCGCTACGGTAGGAGAAAAATATTATTGGCCAAAAATGAGGTCAGATATTACTAAGTACGTCAGAAATTGTAAGATTTGTCAGAGTGTGAAACCAGTTAGTGAAAAAAACTTCTGGGTTGATGACGGAGAGGAAAGGAGTTACTAATCCATGGGAAATGTTGTGTATTGATTTGGTAGGACCACTTCTTAAGACTAGTAGGGGTTAAATGTATATTTTAACTGTTGTTGATTATCTTACCAAATTTCAGCTATTGTTTGCTTTGTGATCTGCAACTGCAAAACCCGTTTGTAAGGAATTGGAAGATAATGTCTTTTTATTATTCGGCGTACCAAAGTTCCTTATTTGTGATAATGGACCCAGTTTAAGAGCAAGGAATTGAAATCCTTGTGTGATAGTTATGGTTCAATGATTAGGTTTACAGCGCATTACCACCCACAGGCAAATCCAGCAGAACGAATTAACCAAATCTTGAAAACGACACTTAGGGCATATGTAAGTGATAATCATAGGTCTTGGGATTTGCAGTTGGCGAAGGTAGCGTGCAGTATACGCACGGCTCAACACGAAGTTTTAGGTGTTTCGCCGTATTACGCAAATTTTGGTCGAGGAATGGTGACTTTTGGAAACGACTCCTTAACTACCACTCCGTATGTTAGGTGCGATAATACCGTGGATACTAGGGAACAATTTAGAAAGCTTAGGGAAGAGATAAGAAAAAGGTTGGGGTTAGCGAGCAAAATCACAGCGAAAAATTATAACCTTCGACGGAGAGATGTTCAATATCTCCCGAACGAATTGGTTTGGCGACGTAACTTTACGTTATCTGACGCAGCAAAATATTATGCGGTGAAGTTGGCCACCAAGTTTGTGGGACCTTTTAAAATTAGTAAACGTGTTTCTCCTTGGAAACGTAAAGGAAACTTTATGTTGGTATTGATGTTCAAGTCCCTTTATCTTTTCTTTTGTTTTGTTTTTGAATTTCGTTTTTTTTGTCATTAATTTTTATTTTAAGAATTTTTTTCAACCGTCACATTTTTCTTTATTTCATTACTTTTACCTTATGTAGTGTATTCAACCTTAACTTTTTGAAAACCTTTTTCCTAGAGTCAGCCTTAAGAAATGGTTTACTTTTTTTGAAAAGTAATCACATTACTTGGGAGGAAAGGGTGGTATTTGTTAGGGTAAAATTTACCGCAACAATGACTAGATATAACACTCCTTTCTACGTATCCGAATCTATTTTAATTGAATTCCCACTTCTAATTCGGCGTTAATAAAACAGTAGTAGGAAAAAGCCTAATTAAGGCTCCTTTTAGATTTGTTTGTGTTTTTTTCAATTTTTCTCGAAAGAAAATTTAGTTAGGAGGGGGGTCTGAACTCGTGTTCGCTGTTTGTTTTCTCGTGTATGGGCTTGTATGCGAACCCCTCGGTGTTTTTTTTTTTTTTTTTTTTTTTTTTTATAATAAGCAAACACTCAAGGGGATATTACTACCCTTATTATGCAGATGCACAGTGTGAGCACTAGGACGAGGAGAGAGGGTTTAAAAGGAGATGTCGGTGCACATTGGTTTTGAATTCCTGAATATTGCAATGACTAGGAAAGACAGAGTGTGGTAAGGCATTCCACATTCGCGTAGTACGGCTAAAGAACGAATCTCTGTATTTGACAGTACGGCCGAAGTTGGGCTCGAGGGTATACTGATGAGCATTCCTAGAAGCGCGAGTATTACGGTTGAACTGTTTAAGGGGAGGAATGCAACTGGCTATTTCACTAGAGCATAAGCCGTTAAAATAACGGTAAAAAAGGGTCAAACAAGAGACCTTACGACGATGTTCAAGCGAAGTAAATGAACTTATGATGATATTATCATCTATCAATTTAAATGCTCTTCGTTCAATACTATCCAAGAGGCTTAAGTAAGTTGCAGGAGCACCAGCCCAGAGATGGGAGTTATACTCAAGCTTTGGACGTATGTAAGTCTTGTAGATAACAGCCAGATCAGAGGGGGTGAAATATTTCTTGCATCGCCTAAGGAAACCCAAACACCTTGCGGCATTTTTGGCGACATCGCGTATGTGATCATTCCACAAGAGGTGGTTGCTGACACACATACCGAGAATATCGAGGTGTTCTGTTGGGGAAAGTTTTCGATTTTTTCGTTAGCTGTCATGCAGTGACGATTATTCGAAGGTACGCAGGTGTTCACCGCACACCCTACCAAAATCGTCACATTCCATTTATTTGATTTTTTAAATCTTGGTGTTCTCCTTTATCGAGCGCACCACGGCAATTCATACCATTCATTCATTCTCAAACAAATATAATACTCTAGGGTGTTCTCCTCATGTCAACGCACCGACCGACCACCAAATCTAAGGTAAAGCAATAAGCAAATCCACATCCACACAAAAAATGCAAAGAAGTGACAAAATGTGTAGATAGTTTCTATATGGCTTGGTGTTCACCTTCATTGAGCACACCACAGCACCGTCCCTCCTTCGAATTAACAGAAATTTTCTCAAACAAAACAATAAAATAAATACTCCAGGGTGTTCTCCTCATGTCAACGCACCGACCGATCAGCGAAAACAGGGTTGATTCCAGATATAATTAATAATTTTTGGAATTGAATAAAAATTAATATGTATATATATATATAGTTCCAACAAAGAATAAAAAGTAAGAAAATAACACAACCTCTTTGTTAATTGAATCTTTATTAATATGTGATGTCCTTTAGTTAAGTTTCAAAGTCATTTTTGTATTCTCTTTTTACTTTTTTGATTGTGGAATGTGGAACGTATTGTTAACAACTCCAAGTTATGTTTGTTTTAATTATTATAATAAAATATGCATTCAGTGTACATTCGTACATTCTCCCCCCACGATAGAATGATGATGTGAATTCTGCTCAATCAAATACCCAGTGTAAACGATGAAATTACAGCGACTTGGCATCATTATTTGATAACGAACTGCATTATCGGACTGCATTATCTTCGATGTTGTCATTCACCACTTTCCTTCTTATCTCATTCGTACATGAAAAGAGACAGACTATTAGTAAATATATTTTGACATTTAAACAAATACAAAAGACAAAGTCAACTACAGAGAATGCAAAAAACAGATAGGAGAAATTTGTAGGTAGTTTTTTTTATTCCTTTTATTCATGAGAATTGTTGTTGTTGATTTCATTCATGCTGTATCGGGTTGTTTTGATTTGTAATTTGTAGTATAGTAAGTAAATGTGAATTGTGCATCCATCTTGGATGATTTGTGCGCGCGTCGGTGATCGTTTTTTGTTATGTTGTGTTAATTAAAATTAAATTAATTCGTGCGTTCGATTATCTTATCATTAATTCATCTATACTATTATATAAAAGCGAAACCATTTTAAAGTTTGTAACGCATGATCTCAGAAAGTAGTCAACCGATTTATTTGAAATATATTTTATTATTTTCTATATTGTTATGAGAGTGTTTATGGCTTTAATTTTTTTTTCATAAATTATTTGTCAAACTTAAATATTATTAATTTTACATTTTTTGTCCATTTTTTTTCATTAGTTGACTTATACAACCACTCATATCTTAAAACCTATACAATAATCGACAAAGATTAGCATTGCTTCATAAAGTCAATATTGTTGCGCAAATTTTAAGCCTAAAATCACTTCTAAGTTAAACATACAACCTGAGAAATAAATAAAAACAAATTATAAAATTATAAACTTTTTGAATTTATTTTATCAAGGAAATTAGATTCAATCACAATCGCGAGGTCGCTGCTGTGTTTCATTTCATTATCATTCCAACATTTTTAATTTTCTTTTCTTCCCATGCTCTTTCTCTCTCAATATGTGTTCCATTTAATAGTTAGGTTTTTTCTCTCACCTACCAACCTGCATGGCTACATAACAAATTCAATTTGTCTGTATTGTATAATTCATCAACTAACCTACACACACACATTATTTTTTTGTTTCTCTAATTCTATCGTCACATCGCTGAGCAGTGTGGCTGTGGGCTCTTTTTTTTAAGTTACTATGGACATTTAATTAAATGAAATGCCGATTTATCTAAAGAAAAATTTGATCTTATTAATTTCCCTTAGGAAGTTATTGTAATGGATCCGATTTGTCAAATTGAAAATTTTGACATTTCTTGACGTTTCAAGGTCCCTAAAGTCGAAATAAAAGATTCTTAGAAAGATGTCTGTGCGTGTGTGTGTACGTACGTTTGTACGTTCGTACGTCCGTACGTCCGTACGTCCGTATGTGCGTATGTCCGTACGTTCGCGACGTTTTTTCGTCGTCCATAGCTCAAGAACCAGAAGAGATATCGACTTCAAATAAATTTTGTTATACAGATAATAAGGCAGAAAGATGCAGAAAGGGCTCTCAAGAAAATTGCGTGGGTGGTTTTTTTACCATAGCATTTTAAAAAAAAATGAACATTTTGGTTAACCCTAAATATCTCATGAACCAGTGACGCTAGAGACTTGAATTAAATTTTATATTATACATTGTAACATGATAAAAAACAAGTATATTTTAGGGAAAAAATCCAATTAACTGTTTTTTTTTTATAAATCAAAAAAACTGAAAAAAAAATTTGTCACCTCGAAAATTTTACGACTAAAATATGATTTTATTTCGAAAACAATTTTGTGCAGCGAAGAATGATGTTTTTGTCATCTGATAAAATTTTGAGAAACCCTAAAAAAAAATTAATAAAACTTGGTAAAAATTGAATTTCGACACAAATATCTTTTCAGAACTTTGAAATATTGGCTTTAAACTCCTTTTATCTTTCAAAATATATTGTTTTCAACATTCAGTAAAATTTTGAAAAAAATTGAATTGATAGTTTTTTTTACAAAAAATTAAAAACCTAAAAAAAAACAACAATTCTAAAACTTGGTAAAAATTAACTTTCGACTCAAATAGCTTTTCAAAAATTAAAAATATTGGCTTCAAACTTATTTTATTTCACAGAAAATATTATTTTCGATATTCAATAAAATACAATCTACAAAAAATAGTACGCAAATTTGGTAAAAATTGATACATATACACAAACTTTTAAGCAAGACAAATCGACAGACGGAATGGGAAGTTATCAGTGTGGGTCGCATCCGAGCCTCTTTTTTATTTTTTTTGTTCGAGGAAATGAATAGATTATAATATTCTTCCAATTTAAAAATAAAAAAAGTTCTATTATAATAGCTTGAATTACCGATTTTGTATCACTTCCTCGAACAATAAAACTGAAATTAAGTTAAAATTTTCTTTACAAATTACTTACAATGTATGGCTGATATATTATGTGATTTATGTGGTGTTATTTTGTTTTTAATATTAATTGATCTATTTTAAAATATGTTCAGGTACATACATATGAATTAAAATTAAATTAAATATATAGTTAATAGTAACTGTATTGTATTGTATATACATAATTGTGTGATTCGCGGCGTGGGTTGCTTATGTACACGTAAGTATATAACAACCAAAATGGATTGTTTCCAGTTGGAACGAATTTGTTTTCCATTTAATGCGGGAAGTTTTGTTTACGTTTGAGTTAAAGTGATTGTGAAAAATTACAAAAACAAAACCAAACAAAAAATTATATTGGGTTTGTACGAAGTTTAAATACAATAATCATTAATTCTCAGAGTTAATTTTGAAATTAATTGTGACAATCATAGTTGTGTTAAATTGATTTAATTTTGTTGGTGAATTATTATGATGAATTAAATTGATGTGTTTTTTATTATTTTTCGAATGTGATTCGGTTTTTGATCAAGTGTTAATTTTCCTTGATATTCAATAAATTCGTTTGGTATGAAATACATATTTATTCGGTTTGGAATTAAAGTGTTATTTCAACTATTTTAATTAATTATTTTGACGCGATATGATATTTGGATATTATTTTTGGTTAATTCTATTTTGTAATTTTCGCGTTTCGGTGAATTTGACATATTTTTAGTGCCAAGTGTTTCACAGTAGTTTGTTTATTTTAAAATTGTGGATGGTGTTTTAAAACTCCATTGACACATAATTATTTTGTTGAAATTATAGAATTGTTTGTTTAGAGTTTTAATACAAAAAATGGGAAAATGTATTTGTTTTTAGACCGAAAAGATGAATATGTGTACATTAATTTAGAAAACATCAATAAATAAATTAATAAAATTATAATTTATGTGTTTTTCTTTTATTTTTGTGAATTTTGTGTATTCAGCCTTTTCAGATTTTTGTAATAAATTTATATTTTTCAGATTTTTGTAATAAATTTATTTTTTCAGAATTTTGTAATACCTATTGATTTTGATTAATTAATAAATATTAACATTTTAATAAATCAATTATTTAAGTACGTTTTTTTTAAATTTTATTCGGTATATTAATTTTACTGGTGTGATTTTATACGATGGCTATTTTGTTCTGCAGTTTCATTCGATGGTAGCAGGCATATTTTTGTTATTGGCCGTTTCAATTGCCCGTTTTGTGTTTTAACCGTCACGACGCGTATCAACCCGTCCGATCCGGTATGGTTTTCTTCGATTCTTGCAAGATTCCAGTAGGTCGATGGAAGTCGTTCATCCTTAAAAAGAACTAAGTCTCCTATTTTCGGCGGTTCTTTGACTTGTGTCCATTTTGGTCGTTGCTGAAGCCTTGCGAGATATTCAGAATTCCATTTTCGCTAAAATCCTTCTGATAGAGCTTGGACGCGTTTCCATCGATCATTATGCGTGATGTTGTTATCGAGTTCGCCTTGTGGTATAGCATGTAATGATTCGCCGACTAGAAAGTGCGCGGTCGTGAGTGCATTCAAATCGTCTAGGCTGTCGGAAAGAGGGCAAAGGGGTCTCGAATTCAGACACGCTTCTATTTGTGCTAGAAGCGTCGCGAGCTCCTCGAATGTTAGCCTTTCTGTTCCTACAACTCGCTTTAGATGGTACTTGACAGATTTCACACCCGCTTCCCATAACCCACCGAAGTGTGGAGAAGCTGGGGGAATAAAATGCCAACCTGTACCGTGATTTGCTAATTCTTCCGCAATTTCCTTCCAATCATGTTGTGCTTCTTTCAACATTTTTGCTAATTCGTTATGAGCACCGACAAAATTAGTTCCGCAATCGCTATATACCTTCACACAGCTTCCTCTTCTGGCGGTAAATCTCTTAAATGCTGCTAAAAACGCTTGTGTTGTGAGATCTGATACAACTTCTAAGTGAATAGCCTTAGTTGCTAAGCAGATAAAAATTGCAAAGTAACCCTTAAGGATTTTTGCACCGCGTGCCTTCCAGGACTTGGTATCAATTGGACCTGCATAGTCAACGCCGGTTTGACTAAACGGTCGAGACATACGTACTCTCGCTGCAGGCAAATTTCCCATTAACTGCTGCATTTCAGATGCCTTTTGGCGAAAACATGAAGGGCATCTATGCAGTTGGTATTTAACGCTTCTTCGTATTTGTCTAATCCAGTATCGTTGTCGAATGTAGCTTATCATTTGTTGGATACCGCCATGAAAGGTGTTCTTATGAGCATCTCGGACAACCAGACTCGTAAAGTGATGGTTGTTTTGGAGCAATATTGGATGTTGAGATTCGTAGGGAAGCAGAGAATTCTCCAAACGTCCCCCAACTCGTAAGACCCCGTTAGCATCGATGAACACGTTTAACGCCCGTAAGGCCTTTGGTGTTTTGTTTTCACGAATTAGTTGAATTTCGGTTTCAAACATTTTCTTTTGTGCTGCTTTGACGATGAATAGGAGGGCAATTTCCAACTCTTTTGGTTTAAGTGATCCTGTATTAGGTCCCAACTTGGGTCGACATTTTGTTATGAAACGATAACAGGTGTCGATAATTCTAATAACTTTGAGAAGACTCGAAAAGTTGTAAATAGTTTGTAATATACTATCACTTTTTATCGCATGTATACTGAATGTTTTTACTGTACGTTGTTCTTCTACAACGCCTATTTCGGTGGGTTGATCTGGAAGATCGAATACCCATTTTTTTCGCAGAAGTTCTGGACCGTTCCACCACGTCGTAAGTGACTCCAGTTCCGATGGATATACACCCCTGGACGCCAGATCGGCTGGGTTATGAAGCGTTGCAACATGTCCCCAGCAATCGATCCCCACTAACCGCTGGATTTCCGACACACGGTTGGATACGAATGTGGTCCATTTGGCGGGAGTGGCACGTATCCAGGCAAGTGCAATTGTGGAATCTGTCCATGCGTACATCTTCACATCTGGAATTGCTAGAACTTCCTTGGTGTATTGTAACAACTCTGCCAACACTACTGCGCCACAAAGCTCAAGACGAGGTAGAGTTATTGTACGTTGATTTGGTGCTACCTTTGTCTTTGACAAAAGAAGATTGACATGAATTTTGCCGTTACTATCCAGGACTCGTACGTACACTGCTGCACCGTAAGCCTTCATAGAAGCATCGCAAAATCCATGTAGCTCGATCGCTTTATTCGTCTTGCTCAACTGGATCCATCTTGGAATCCGCAGCCGTTTGATCAGATGGAGTTCTCGGAGAAAAGCATCCCAATCTTTCTTCAAAGCAGCTGGAATTGGATCGTCCCAGTCGCAGCCAAGCTCCCATAAACGCTGCATCATAAGCTTTGCAGTGATGATGCATGGTGAGATCCAACCCAAAGGATCGAATAATTTGGCTATAGTTGATAGCATAGATCTTTTTGTCGTTGACTCTGTTGCAGGTTGTAGATTCTGGTATGAGAAGAAGTCATCGATGGGGAACCACTTGATGCCTAAAGTCTTGACATGGTTTAACAAGTTGAAAGGAAGTTCAAAATCAAGTTCTCTATCCTGAACTGGAATATATTCTATGAGTTCTTTGGTGTTGCTTGTCCACTTCCTGAGGTTGAGTCCCGCTGTTGCCAAAAGTTGCTTTACTTCGTCACGTTTCTTTCGCGCTTCTTCAATAGTGTCAGCTCCGCTGATGAGATCGTCGACGTACATGTCTTCACGGACAGCCTTCGCTCCCTCAGAAAAATTTTCATTTTCATCATCAGCTACCTTTTTCAAAATTTTGATAGCAAGGTATGGTGCACTTGCTGTACCAAAAGTAACCGTGTTCATTTTAAATATTTTCACAGGTGACGTCTTCCTATCTCTTCACAAAATCAGCTGATAGTATCGGTCTGATTGTTTGACGAAAATTTGTCGATACATCTTTTCGATGTCGGCCGTGAAAGTTACTCGGTGAGTCCGCCATTTCAGAACAAGATCTATGATACTTGATTGCAATTTTGGACCCACAAGCAACTAATCGTTGAGAGATTTGCCATCGGAAGTTTTCGCTGCAGCGTCGAATACCACTCTCAATTTGGTTGTAGAACTCGCTTCTTTGAAAACCGCATGGTGTGGTAAGAAATAGTGGAATGGGGATTGAAGCACCGCATCATTGACATCTACCTCTTCCATATGACCAAGCTCTTCATATTCTTTGATGCAGTTTTTGTAGGCTTCAGCCAGCTTTGGATTCGAATCCAGCCTTTTTTCAAGATGTAGAAATCGTCGAAAGGCGTTTTCTCTACTACATCCCATTGCTGGATACTTTTCACCTTTAAACGGTAACTTCACCTCGTAACGCCCGTTCGGTAAAGGTGTTGTGTGTCGTTCAAAATGATTGTCGCACGCAGTGTTTTCTTCAGTGTCTTGCTTCTGAAAAGGCATCTCCTCCATCTCCCAAAACTTCTCCAACTGCGAACTTAGGTCAGTAATTTGAACGAAACTTCGAACTTGTTCAGGAATTTCGGCTGAAACAACCCACCCCAGTTCTGTGTTTTGTGCTATAGGTCCATTTCCATTTTCTGAACGTCTTATTTCAGGAAGGAGTATTTCGGCGCAAACTTCACTACCGAGCAGTAAATCTATGGGTGCAGGCTCATAGAGATGAGGATCAGCTAAAGAAAGGCCTTTCAAATGCTTCCAAATGGCAGGTATCACTCGATGGGTTGGGAGATGGCCAGTCAACGACTTGAAGACCAACGCCTGGATGGCAGTCTCGAACGTCGAGTGGCGTGAAGCAAATCTTACTTCGACGGAGTATTGCGCAGTGCCGTTGTTGACCAACCCTAACCCGGATACCTCAACATTTGTACGCTTTCTTTCTAATTTCAGAAGTTGTGCTGCTGCTTCAGTGATGAAGGACCTTTCTGACCCTGTATCGATGAGAGCACGTAGAAGACGTAACTTACCATCTGCTGCACGTACCTTTACTACCGCTGTCGCCATGAGCACCTGGTGTGTGTAACCACTTTGAGACGCGTGGTAGTTAAAGGATTGTCCTTGTGTTGACTGCAGTTGTTGTTCAACCGATGGTTGAAACACAGGAGCATTCGGGTTTATTGATGTCTGGAATGTTTTCGACTGAGATGAAGCACTAGTTGCAGGAAATTGTTGTATCTGTGTGTTGCTTGAAGATTGCTGTTGCATGTGTGTGTTGCTTCCACTTGCATGCTGCTGCTTGTCATGTAGCAGCGAATAGTGTCTTTTTTGACAAAAATAACACGATGTGAAACTGTAGGACGTTGCCACAAGATGCCCGTAGGACAAACAATTTTCACATATTTTGAGTCTGGAAACAACTTCTTGTCGACCTTTGACATCCATGTTGAGGAATTGTTGACACTTTCTCAATGTGTGTTTGCCTTGACTGCACAGCTTACAAATTAATTCCTCACCGGTGTTGCTCTTGTCTGCGTTTTTGGATGGCTGTTTGACGATCTGCTTTGCATGCATGACTTTTGTCTTAGCTGGTTGTACGCGTGGCCTTGTTTTTAAATATGGCTCCTCTTTAGTCTGGAATGCTGCTTCATGCTCTTGTTGACCAATAACTTCAAGAGTTCGAAAACGGATCTCCAAAAACTCGGTAAATTCCTTAAATGTAGGCAAATCTTTTCTGTTCCCTAATTTTTCTTCCCATAGCTTTTGACAAGAGTGTGGAAGCTTCTGATAAAGGAACCATATAAGGACGGTGTCCCAACTGGAAACAGGTACATCCATTTTTTCAAGAGCATGAAAACATTCTTTTGTTGTGTACAAAAGATCCTTCAGGCCCGCAGCAGTCTCACGAGATAAAGAAGGTTGACCAAAAAGCGTTTGCATTTGAGTATGTACAAGAATGCGCTTATGATCGTATCGATCGTTCAACAAATCCCAAGCCTTATCGTAGCTGGCAGCTTCCACAGAAAAATTCTGCAAAAACCGATTTGCATCACCAGTCAAGCATGACTGCAAGAAATGAAGCTTATCGATGTCTTCAATACTCTTGTTATTATGGATAAGAGCCTGAAACCTGTCGTGGAATGCACGCCAGGTAGTATATGAACCATCGAATTTTGGCAAATCGATTCGTGGAAGTCTTATCCCCGAATACGTCGATGGTGCAGCTGTATTACTGGGCGGAGCCCCTAGGATTGGAGGGGTCGCAACGATTGATGACGATTTTTCGATCGTTTCCACCAGCTCTGCGCGATTTTCGAGGTATATTTCGTTAATTTGCTCATATACTACCTTTAACTCTTCAACTTTCATTTCTTCTTCCAGCATACCACCCCCAATGATGGCTTCATTGTAAGTTTTTGCCGAAAGAACATCTTCTTCTTACTTGCTTAGACGAGCTGAAGCATAGGCTTTTACCTTACGGTCTTTTGGTGATTTTTTAAAATTAGTAAGATCCCTTATTACCTTAGCTAAAAGATCTTTTTGTAGCTCACCATACTTGTAATTTTTGGTTTCAGCCATAATAATATTTAATTTCTTTTAAAATTGACAGAAATGACGAAGAAATCAAATAGATACTGATGCTGATGCTGATGCTGATGCTGATGCTGATGCTGATGCTGATGCTGATGCTGATGCTGATGCTGATGCTGATGCTGATGCTGATGCTGATGCTGATGCTGATGCTGATGCTGATGCTGATGCTGATGCTGATGCTGATGCTGATGCTGATGCTGATGCTGATGCTGATGCTGATGCTGATGCTGATGCTGATGCTGATGCTGATGCTGATGCTGATGCTGATGCTGATGCTGATGCTGATGCTGATGCTGATGCTGATGCTGATGCTGATGCTGATGCTGATGCTGATGCTGATGCTGATGCTGATGCTGATGCTGATGCTGATGCTGATGCTGATGCTGATGCTGATGCTGATTCTGATGCTGATGCTGATGCTGATGCTGATGCTGATGCTGATGCTGATGCTGATGCTGATGCTGATGCTGATGCTGATGCTGATGCTGATGCTGATGCTGATGCTGATGCTGATGCTGATGCTGATGCTGATGCTGATGCTGATGCTGATGCTGATGCTGATGCTGATGCTGATGCTGATGCTGATGCTGATGCTGATGCTGATGCTGATGCTGATGCTGATGCTGATGCTGATGCTGATGCTGATGCTGATGCTGATGCTGATGCTGATGCTGATGCTGATGCTGATGCTGATGCTGATGCTGATGCTGATGCTGATGCTGATGCTGATGCTGATGCTGATGCTGATGCTGATGCTGATGCTGATGCTGATGCTGATGCTGATGCTGATGCTGATGCTGATGCTGATGCTGATGCTGATGCTGATGCTGATGCTGATGCTGATGCTGATGCTGATGCTGATGCTGATGCTGATGCTGATGCTGATGCTGATGCTGATGCTGATGCTGATGCTGATGCTGATGCTGATGCTGATGCTGATGCTGATGCTGATGCTGATGCTGATGCTGATGCTGATGCTGATGCTGATGCTGATGCTGATGCTGATGCTGATGCTGATGCTGATGCTGATGCTGATGCTGATGCTGATGCTGATGCTGATGCTGATGCTGATGCTGATGCTGATGCTGATGCTGATGCTGATGCTGATGCTGATGCTGATGCTGATGCTGATGCTGATGCTGATGCTGATGCTGATGCTGATGCTGATGCTGATGCTGATGCTGATGCTGATGCTGATGCTGATGCTGATGCTGATGCTGATGCTGATGCTGATGCTGATGCTGATGCTGATGCTGATGCTGATGCTGATGCTGATGCTGATGCTGATGCTGATGCTGATGCTGATGCTGATGCTGATGCTGATGCTGATGCTGATGCTGATGCTGATGCTGATGCTGATGCTGATGCTGATGCTGATGCTGATGCTGATGCTGATGCTGATGCTGATGCTGATGCTGATGCTGATGCTGATGCTGATGCTGATGCTGATGCTGATGCTGATGCTGATGCTGATGCTGATGCTGATGCTGATGCTGATGCTGATGCTGATGCTGATGCTGATGCTGATGCTGATGCTGATGCTGATGCTGATGCTGATGCTGATGCTGATGCTGATGCTGATGCTGATGCTGATGCTGATGCTGATGCTGATGCTGATGCTGATGCTGATGCTGATGCTGATGCTGATGCTGATGCTGATGCTGATGCTGATGCTGATGCTGATGCTGATGCTGATGCTGATGCTGATGCTGATGCTGATGCTGATGCTGATGCTGATGCTGATGCTGATGCTGATGCTGATGCTGATGCTGATGCTGATGCTGATGCTGATGCTGATGCTGATGCTGATGCTGATGCTGATGCTGATGCTGATGCTGATGCTGATGCTGATGCTGATGCTGATGCTGATGCTGATGCTGATGCTGATGCTGATGCTGATGCTGATGCTGATGCTGATGCTGATGCTGATGCTGATGCTGATGCTGATGCTGATGCTGATGCTGATGCTGATGCTGATGCTGATGCTGATGCTGATGCTGATGCTGATGCTGATGCTGATGCTGATGCTGATGCTGATGCTGATGCTGATGCTGATGCTGATGCTGATGCTGATGCTGATGCTGATGCTGATGCTGATGCTGATGCTGATGCTGATGCTGATGCTGATGCTGATGCTGATGCTGATGCTGATGCTGATGCTGATGCTGATGCTGATGCTGATGCTGATGCTGATGCTGATGCTGATGCTGATGCTGATGCTGATGCTGATGCTGATGCTGATGCTGATGCTGATGCTGATGCTGATGCTGATGCTGATGCTGATGCTGATGCTGATGCTGATGCTGATGCTGATGCTGATGCTGATGCTGATGCTGATGCTGATGCTGATGCTGATGCTGATGCTGATGCTGATGCTGATGCTGATGCTGATGCTGATGCTGATGCTGATGCTGATGCTGATGCTGATGCTGATGCTGATGCTGATGCTGATGCTGATGCTGATGCTGATGCTGATGCTGATGCTGATGCTGATGCTGATGCTGATGCTGATGCTGATGCTGATGCTGATGCTGATGCTGATGCTGATGCTGATGCTGATGCTGATGCTGATGCTGATGCTGATGCTGATGCTGATGCTGATGCTGATGCTGATGCTGATGCTGATGCTGATGCTGATGCTGATGCTGATGCTGATGCTGATGCTGATGCTGATGCTGATGCTGATGCTGATGCTGATGCTGATGCTGATGCTGATGCTGATGCTGATGCTGATGCTGATGCTGATGCTGATGCTGATGCTGATGCTGATGCTGATGCTGATGCTGATGCTGATGCTGATGCTGATGCTGATGCTGATGCTGATGCTGATGCTGATGCTGATGCTGATGCTGATGCTGATGCTGATGCTGATGCTGATGCTGATGCTGATGCTGATGCTGATGCTGATGCTGATGCTGATGCTGATGCTGATGCTGATGCTGATGCTGATGCTGATGCTGATGCTGATGCTGATGCTGATGCTGATGCTGATGCTGATGCTGATGCTGATGCTGATGCTGATGCTGATGCTGATGCTGATGCTGATGCTGATGCTGATGCTGATGCTGATGCTGATGCTGATGCTGATGCTGATGCTGATGCTGATGCTGATGCTGATGCTGATGCTGATGCTGATGCTGATGCTGATGCTGATGCTGATGCTGATGCTGATGCTGATGCTGATGCTGATGCTGATGCTGATGCTGATGCTGATGCTGATGCTGATGCTGATGCTGATGCTGATGCTGATGCTGATGCTGATGCTGATGCTGATGCTGATGCTGATGCTGATGCTGATGCTGATGCTGATGCTGATGCTGATGCTGATGCTGATGCTGATGCTGATGCTGATGCTGATGCTGATGCTGATGCTGATGCTGATGCTGATGCTGATGCTGATGCTGATGCTGATGCTGATGCTGATGCTGATGCTGATGCTGATGCTGATGCTGATGCTGATGCTGATGCTGATGCTGATGCTGATGCTGATGCTGATGCTGATGCTGATGCTGATGCTGATGCTGATGCTGATGCTGATGCTGATGCTGATGCTGATGCTGATGCTGATGCTGATGCTGATGCTGATGCTGATGCTGATGCTGATGCTGATGCTGATGCTGATGCTGATGCTGATGCTGATGCTGATTGTTCAATGCACAATTTATATCACGTATCTATTTTATACGAATCGTAAATTCGGTTTATATTTTATTTTAATATCGGGGCACACACCGCACGTATATTATATTGTTCTTTTAAAGTTTTTTAGTTCGTATTTTAAGGCTCGAAGGACCAATGATTCCAGATATAATTAATAATTTTTGGAATTGAATAAAAATTAATATGTATATATATATATAGTTCCAACAAAGAATAAAAAGTAAGAAAATAACACAACCTCTTTGTTAATTGAATCTTTATTAATATGTAATGTCCTTTAGTTAAGTTTCAAAGTCATTTTTGTATTCTCTTTTTACTTTTTTGATTGTGGAATGTGGAACGTATTGTTAACAACTCCAAGTTATGTTTGTTTTAATTATTATAATAAAATATGCATTCAGTGTACATTCGTACAAGGGTAAAGCAAATACACGTCCACACAAAAAATGCAAAGAAGAGACAAAATGTGTAGATAGTTTCTATATCGATAGGTGTTCACCTTCATCGAGTGCACCACCGCAACCGCACACGGCGCACAGTCGTTCATTCGAATGAACAGAAAAACAGAAAAGGAAATAAATTGGTTTGGTGTTTAACTTCTATGAGCACACCATTCTCTATTTCAATATGGCATCTGAAGGAAGACGACATTTAAGAGCATATAAGTGTACCACACACAAGGGGAAGAGTTAGAGTTTATGTTGTCAGTGTTGCATGTTGCATCTCTCTGAATTCAAATTTATTATTTTATTCTAATTACTCATTCTCATTCTGGACTTTAGATTGAAAAGATCGTTTTTCGAGGACAAAATGAATGATAATTTAATGAATTGCAGGTGCATCATTGAAAAATTAATGGAAAAGCCGTTTTCGCAGCTAACGCCCATGGAAAAAACAGAGGCGATAAATGTTGGAAGGCCAATACCACCTCTTCCAAATTTAATTTCCATAAATGCAACAAAAAATTAAACATTTAATAGATACTTCCAGGTAAAACAGTACGAGTCCAAGTTATGGTTGTGTGGTTGCCCCACACGATGGTGCCGCTGTTATGTCTGGTGAGCTAAATGGAACCCAAGCTCAAGTAAGAAATGAGTTTCAGCATTTTTTGAAATAATCGACACTTTGTCGTTACAAATGGAAAGCAGGTTCGAGTCATTAAAAAAATTAAAATTTTTAGATTTACTTTTTGTAAAAAAATTTGCTAAAAATGAAAAAAAATTCCCAACTGAATAAGGTCCGTTTTTTGATTTTGTGAAGCTTAAGAATGAACTTACTCTGTGTTTTTTAAATTTGCACAGTCACAATTCGAAAATATTTCCGTTTAGGATATTCCAAAATTCCTCGATAATATGGAACTTAAGGACACTTTTTCTGAAATTTTTAAATTAAGCTCACTAATTTTGACTATTCCAGTGTCAAGTTGCTCTGTCGAGCGATCTTTTTCTGCACTTAAACGCATAAAATCATATGCCAGAAATAAAATGCTGGAGAACAGGTTGTCAGAACTGGCAATTATTTCAATTGAAAAATCATTTCTTAAGGAAATAAAAGCAAAACATATTTTTTATGATGATGTTCTACAAGTTTTTTTTTGAAGAAATCCGTGCGAATTGAACTTATCTACAAGTAAATGTTTATTGGGCTCCGTTAATTAAATTAAACTATGCTACTAAATAAATATGACTTATTCTACTATTAAAATAAATACTTAAAATAAAGCAAAAAAAAATATAAAAATAAAAAAAAAAATTAAAAAAAAAAAAAACAAAAATGGGATCTTGTCTTTTACGCTCCGTCGTGATCCTATATTAAAACTAAAAATAGGCAAATTATTTGTACAAATAATTATAGTGAACACCTTACTGAAATCACCACGGCACGTCACTGCTGTCATGTTCGTCGTATATGGCGATGTTCGCGAACAAATTCTCATCTCTCATATGAATGTTGTCGAGTGAACTGAACATTGCGGAAGATGGCTACTGTAAGTCACATTTTTATAGAGGAGTTTTTAGAATTAATGCAGAATGAGATTGCTATCTGGGCTACCAAAAGCGAAAAATATAAAAATAAAAATGAAAAAAACAAAGCTTGGGAAAACCTGCTACAAAAATACAAGGATGTTGGCGAAAGTGCCACTTTGGACATTGTAAAAAAAAATGTAACGCGCTTAGATCCTCGTACAGAAGGTTAAAGCAAAATAAAGAAAAGTGAAAAATTGGAAGCAAGCCCCGAAGAAGTATACGTGACAAATTTATGGTACTTCAATAACATGAATTTTTTGCGGGATCAAGAAACTCAACTTGATGGTATAAACACTTGCGATGAGACAAAAAAGGTAATTTTTTTTATTTCATACAATTTTAAATGTATACATATTTATCTTGCCAATCTACACTACCAATAGTGTTAAAATAAGGACAAAATTTGTGGCGAATATTAGCTGCATTTACGGTTATATTGTCACTTTTTATTGGCTGCAAATCTGTTAAAATAGCACTATTATCATCAGTTGAACAATTTGTTTCATTATATTCATATTTATTCAAGTAAGGCACATTTTTTTATCAAAAAATTATGTAAATAACAGCATGCAAGTGTTATTATAGCAGCTTTGTCAGGAGCTAAATTTTTTGTTGTGTGTAGAACTCTGAAACGGTAACCCAATATTCCAAATGCATTTTCCACTATTCGACGTGCTCGAGACAACCTATAGTTGAAAATTCTCTCCTGTTTTGTTAAATTATGTCGACTGTATGGCTTCATAAGGTTTTCCAAAAGAGGAAACGCATCATCTCCAACTCTGACATGAGGAAGCACATCGTCAGATAATGGAAGTTTATCTGGTTCAGGTAGGTTAAGAAGACCTTCATCGTACTTGTATTTCAATTGTGACTGTCCAAATACACCGGAATCAGAAGGTCGTCCATTAATACCAACCTCTATTCCGAAAAATTCATAATTTGCATTCACCAGCGCCATCATGACAATGCTAAATTGTTTTTTATAGTTGAAGTAGTAAGAGCCAAATTTATTTGGTTTAACTTTGTTCACGTGTTTTCCATCCAGAGCACCAATGCAATGGTAACAATTCCATTTATTTTCAAAATCGCACGCAACTTCCTTCCACTCCTGTGCATTATTTGGCATCTAAGATTAATAAATAATTGTTAAGCATATTTTTTTTTTATTATTTACTTATTTATTTATTTATAAATATTTTTTTATCATAGCAACCGAGACCAAAAAAAAAAAAGATGGATGATAACTTTCTGGAGAAAGCGGTTTCTTTTCTGGAGAGCTCAAAAGCTACGCCCGAAAGAGATAAATAAATAAAAAATAAATTAGGTGGCGCAACAGTCCGTAGAGAACCAGGGCCTAGTGACTTACAACTCTCAACCATTCCTGTGTGCGAGTACTGTTGTCAGGGATGGAGGGGACCTACAGTTTAATGCCGAATCCAAACGGCTAATTTGAGAAAGCACTTTTTCATGACAAGCATTACTCTTGGAGAATTTGTCAATTCCTCGCAAGAGGCAGTACCCGTTTTTTTTTTTTTTTTTTAATTAAGGTGGCACAGGCAGGGATCGAACCCAAGACCTCTCGCATGACAGTCCAACGCAGTTTTTTTTTTTTTTTTTTATTCATTTTTATTATACTTCAATCTTAAATCTATCTTCAAGCTAGACAAGAATTCATAAATCTAGCCTAATTAACCATAACTTACAACTAACTTACTGGTCCCATACGGACACTCTAAGTTAAACAATAATACTTAATGCTAATGCCTTTCGGCCCTAAGATATATTTAACTTTAATTCATTTTATTTATTTTTGTATTCATTAGAAAATTTCAAAAAAAACTAATATCAATGTCCTTTTTTATTTTTACTTAAAAACTACTTAAAATAAGGTCCTTAAAATAAAACTTAAAGCTAACTAAAACTACCTATTCTACCTATAAACTACTTAAAACTAGAACAACCACAGCAGCAAATCTAACTATCTAACGTTTTTTGTTTTTAATATTTTGTTCTTTTTTTTTTTTATTTTTTTTCTTATATTCCATGTTTTTTTTTATTTTTTTTTTTTTTTGTATTTTCTTTTTTGTATTTTTTGTATTTTTTTTCTTGTGCCACCATGCCTCTTCTACTTAAAACTAAACCCTAAAACTATAAAACAAGTATGTAAGCCGTCCAAGGCTTTAAACCCCATCCCGACTACCCACTATCAAGTGCCGATTGAAGCCAACAAAACTGGTTCTCCTGCTTCACCCTATCAGTTCGGTCCCGTTCGGACACAGCCCTACTGAACCGAAGGAGCTCTGCTCCGCCTTGTGCCATGACGTCCCGATTGTACAGGAGTCGCCTATCCACGGTTCGTCGTCTGACGTGGTAGATTAGCGGAACTGCCAATCTATCCTGTATCAGAACGCATCTATCTAAAAAGAGGAATGCCTCTGGTGGAATTAAGCCGCTCAAGCGTGCACTTTCAAAATACTCGTCGTTCGGATAGAACGCCCCGAAAATTAAATTGTTGGTCGAAGACATAGCTCTTGCAATGTGACCTCGAACGAGTTTTATTACGAAATTGTCAATTCTGTTGATTCGAGCCCCGTTGTATAGGACTTCGTTGGAATAATAATGCACGTAAGAAGATTCTGCTGTTCGATATAAGCCGGTACAGCGTCGTAAACACTGCCGCTCGAACACCCGAAACTTCTCCATCTGGGAAGGGGCAACGTTGAACCACACAGGACAACCATAAACGATCATTGGCCGTATGAGGGCCATGTTACAAATTACCTTCACTCTGGGGTCAAGCCGACTGCTAAAAAACAGCCGTTTCGTCTGAGCGCAGGCTCCTCTAGCCCTGGTCAGAGCAGCATTTATATGTCTGTCGAAATATAAATACTGATCTAACCAGATACCGAGGTACTTCACTACACTTTTGCTCGCTAATTGCTGCCCGTGAAGATCAACGATGACCATCTTGCGCCAATTCTTGCACGTATCCCTCGTGGCCCTAGCCAACGGAGTCCGGAACAAAATTGTCTCCAACTTTTGGACATTTATTTTCAGTTTCCAGTCGTCGCAATATCGCTGAATCTTGTCGAAATCACGCTGCAAGAGAATTCTAATAACCTCAACCTTTCGGGCCGTTCTGTACGCAATAAGATCGTCGGCGTACGCAATTGCCTTTGTAAGACTACCTATCAGATCGCTGGTGTAAATGCTGAAGAGAATCGGCGAATTCACCGCTCCCTGTTGAAGACCATTTTTAATTAAGAATGTTGTGGTAGAAGTTACATTGCCACTTTTGACAGCAAACTTTCTACCGTTAAGCATATCATAAAGTATATACAACAATGGCTTGCTAATGCCAAGCCTGCTCAGTTTTAGGTAAAGACCCTCTAACCATACGATGTCAAAGGCCTTTTCCAAATCAACCAGAACATCACCTGTGCATTGTTGTTTTGATTTATTCCATTGGATATCAGAAACGAGTTTAGACGCAGCATGAATTGTGTCATGACTTGCCTTGAACCCGAACTGTTTATCCGGAATTATTTTGTTGTCCGCAGCCCACTTAGTCAGAGCCCTATTGATGATCTTTTCGAAAACTTTGCTGATGCTCGGAAGAAGACTTATCGACCGAAGATTTGACGGGTTGGAGTTGTCCCTTCCCTTTTTCGGGAGAGGATGAACCACAGCGGTCTTCCAATGCACTGGATAATATGCATTATTCAGTGCATTATTGAAGAGTGTGGTGTAAATGTCAATTGCCTCCATCGGTAAATGTCTTAGTACAACGTTGGATATACCATCGACACCTGCTGACTTTTTATTTTTGATTGAGTTGAAGATGAGCTGAAGCTCAACCTTCGTTACTAACAAGGGACTTGGTCCCGTTTGCTCGGCGATTATGGCATTTGCCAAGGAATCGTCATTGAACCGCACGAAACCGCGGTTCTCAGATCGCCATTGTGTTATATCATTTCGAAGGTAAAAGTGATTAAGTAGGGCTCTGTTTTCCAGGTCGTGGTTGGGGCGAATGCTAACATTCACCTTGTACACTTGCTGGAAAGCAGCTCCCACCGCCTTCACTTTTTCCTTCGGATCTTCAATTATATAAAATTCATCGTCAAAGATGGCTTCTTCTGGATCTATTTGCGCGTTCATGAGTACGTCTCTGTTCTCTTCAGTTCTTTGGAGTTTCAGACACGGAAGGTCATTGTCGTTCTTTTTCCTAAATATCTTGTTGATTTTAGGGAACATACCAGGGTCACTGGAATTAACGGACCGGATCTTGCGGTCCAAGTACTTGTTAATTGATAACCTGTAGTTCTCCTTAATCAACAGATTGACATTTTTTATTGACGACTTCAGTGCCCTAACCTCCATGTCTTGTGGGTCTGTTAGTCGTCTGTACAAGTTTTTGAGTCTTGTCAGTAAGCCACTCTTGTGCCTACGTAGTGCGTCAATAGTCGCGTTTCTGTAAGCGTCCATTTGGTCCCGTTCTTTGTACTTTGGTATTGTCCGTTCCATCGTTCATTTTATTATTTCGTCCATCTTTTGTAAATGTTGGTCAATTGCTGTATTTGTCAGGTTTCTGTTGTTTGGTGGGGCTATGTCACTCGAACGCAGTTCTCTCGCTAAGGCGTTGGTGAAACGAGGCCAGCGCATCTTACTGTAATTGTAAGAATGCGTTGCAACGTATTCCTCCAATTCCACGCGTTTGTTCGGAATCTGCATTACAGCAGCCAGTCTGCAGTGATCACTGTCGTACTCGACTGTCTGTAAGCAGTTTCGAGGGTGATTACCCACTTTGTCTGTAACTGTCAGTCTTGTGTCGTACAGCAAAAGATCCAGAAAGGAGTCGCTTCTTGGATACGATGGCTTTTCAGTAGCCAGCAGGTCGACGCCATATTCAACGCTGTAAAGATCCATCAAATTAAAAAGATGGTTACCTCTGGGATTACTATGTTGATTTCCCCAATCTTCATGTTTTACGTTCAAATCACCGGCCAAGATGAAATAGTTTTCTTCCAAGCTCAGTTTCAATTCCCTAAAAAGAATCTCGAGTTCTGAAGCAAAGTAAGTAACCTGCGGAGCTCCAGCCGCATAAGCCGCAATCATATACATCCGCTTCCCTTGAGTGAGAGAGATGCATACAACGCAAACTTCTAGCGTCTTGAGCTTTCGCAATTCATTGTTGTATATGACTTTATAATTAATGCCTTTTCGTATAAAGAGAGCGACACCGCCCCCTTGAGTGGAGTCGGGCCGGTCTCTTCTAACGATATTGTAATTTTTATGAGTCAATTTGGGGCAACCGTCGGTGGAGCCTGTCTCGTATTCTCATTCCCTGACACCATTTGGGCGTAAGAGAATTTGGGATCCACGAATTTTTGTGTTGGAGCCTGTCGAACTGTTCGACTTCCTTCGGCTTTTTGACTGGCCTGTTTTTGTTTCATTTGCTGGACCTTAGGGCAACCCCTATAATTAGCCGGGTGCCCTTGGTTTCCACAAAGGACACACTTGAGCTGGGTCAAATCCTCAACCCGCTCATTCCACAGCTTGCATTCTCCCTCGTTGTGGGTTTCGGAGCACCTGACGCAGCGCAACTGCATATTGCAGTTGGTTCCGGCATGGCCGAACCTCTGGCACTTCGTACATTGTAAAATGTCGTCGTGCCTTTTTAATGTCTCCCAGTGTATGGCTTGATAGTCGAGGCATTTGATTTCCCTCAGACTCTCAAAACTACTTTGGGGCGATAATGTTACGAGGAACATTGGCAGCCTGTAACCCCCTCGCCTGGACTTCCCCGTAGTGAAAGGCTTGACCCCGATAAAATCGAGATCATCATTGGCATTTTCACGGAGCTCAGCTAAGAGCGCCTCCGGTTCCGTGCAGGAACTTATGCCCTTCAGAAGGACCGTCTTAAGTTTTTCGCTTTTAGGCGTGTAGCTGAAGAACTCAGCTGTGGCCTCTTTTAGTAACCCTTTTACTAACTTGTAATCGGCCAGTGAGAAACACTGAACCGAATAATTCTTTTCTTTTTCGTTTACAATTTTTATAAGAAATTTGCCCATAGTGGCCGACTTACATACCTGTTTTATGTCGTCCAGGTCAACTCTGTGTGTCCTTATTGGTGGCACCTTCTTTCTTGGGCTGTGGTTGTTTCTGGTGTTGCTGTTGCTTCTGCTTCTTCTGTTTCTGCTGCTCCTGCTGACTTGGTTGTAGCTGTTGTTGTTGCTTCTGTTTTGCCTTAGCCGAAGTCGATGGGCCCTCAGCAATTGGGCCTGTCACTGCTGCTGGCGTCTTTTTATATTGCTCCGCTCCTGTGTTTTTGGAAGCGGGCTTGGGTTGTGGTTGTTTTTGCTGCTGTGGTTGTTGTTGCTGTTGTTTTTGCTGCTGTTGTTTTTGCAGCTGTTGTTTTTGCTGCTGTTGTTTTTGTTGCAGCTGCCGTTGTGCTGCCTCTTGTTGACGGCGCACCTCTTGTTTGAGCTTTAGCTGATTGAAAAGGGGCTCCATCTCCTCTTTCATTTTTCTTAACTCGTCCTCATAGGCATCTATTTGGAGCTGTTTTGTCTGCAGCACTTGTGCCAGCTCCACCTCATCGACTTGGTTGTCGTTGGGGGCATCAGGCACCTCCAGCGCCTTTTTTGTCGACGGCTCTGCTGAGGTCTCGTTCTTCTTGTTCGGAGACCTATAGTGACCTTCTCCTTCCTCAGAGACGTAATCAATATCGTCCTCAACTACTGAGCACTCAGTATCCGACGTCATCACTTTCGTTTTTTCCGTCTCCATCCTCTTCCTCATAGCTCTACGAGTAGTAGCACTTTTTCGTGGCACCAGACAGTCCAACGTACTAACCATCATGCCACGGGTACTACCGAAAGAGATGAAGCTTCGATTTATGGCGAAGCATGGGCAATTGGCTTCCGAAAAATGGACGCAGAGCAACAGTTATTCGCCAAACGGATAATTGATGATGCAATACTTCAAGGCCAGCTACCAAACCTTAACATATGGACTTCCATCAGCTCACGAAAACAAATAGTTTCACACTATACACCACCCAACATCCAATACAGCCCCTCTGTTTCTCCATACTCTGGACACTTCTCTTCGTCAACACCATCACTTAGCGAACACAGCAATATAATTTCCAATGAAATTATTCAGTCACCAATTCAACAACTTTTGGATGATCCACAGTATCAAGATTTTGGTTAAGAAATTATATGAATTCATGTAATATTATGTACTACTTACTTTAATAAAATCTTTTAATTCCGAAATAATTGCTTCGCACGTTTCCATTATTATTTTTTCCAGGCATTGTGCGGAAATATTTGTTAGAAATTTGAGATCTTCGTAGCTTTGTCCAGTGGCGAGGAATCGCAAAGTTGCAGATAACCTTTCATCAGGCGTTATGGCATCTCTCATAACAGTATCTTTTTTAATTATTAAAGGTGTAACTTTGTAATGAAGCTCTCTATACGTTTTGGCTTTCATTCGCAAAAAAAGTCTCCTTATGACAGGACAGCTCCAATTGTATAATTGGATGCATCCGTTGTCAAAATGAACGGCTTTTCAAAATTGGGAAATATTAAAATATCAGAAGAAATAAGCATGTCTTTAAGATCTTTAAAAGCTTTTAAAGCTTGGTTGCCAAGATTGACTACAACCTTTTTTGACTGGTTTGCTTTTATTTGTGCATTCGACTTTTCTAGATTCACTTTTAAATTTGCTCTTTTCAAGTATGATAAAACTTCGTCGAGATTCTTTAACTGATAAATTTCGTTTTTCCCAAAGCAAGTTTTACCAATTAGAGGGCTCAAGACATCGTTTATCATCCGCTGAAATATAGCGGGTGCATTTTTCAGACCGAATGGTAATCGAGTAAACTCATATTTACCATTAGCTGTTGAAAAGGCGGTTTTGGGAATATCGCTATCTTCCATTTTTATCTGGTGAAAGCCAGATGTCAGGTCAAGTGTTGTGAACATTTTGGATTCACCTAAGCTTGCTAAGGTGTTGGTTATGTCAGGAATGGGATAGGCGTCTGATTTGGTGTAAATTGTATCGGAAGTAGTGGTTCTTATTTCTGCACGAACACTCGTGTTTACAGTACAACTGTCAGATATCGGTCCAAATAGTGATTCATGTTTTCTTAATAGGTTCTCAATTTTATCTTATTCATCGGAATTGGTTTGGATATTGTTCACTTGTTTAGAAACTTTTTCTTTAAGGTCAATTTTAATGTTTGAAATTGTAAGAGTATTATTTTTCCTATCTATTATAGCTTCTAACTTTTTCAGCGTATCATCACCTATGATACCATCAAAAGAGGTTAGTCCGGGAAGAACAAACAAATCGATTAGGGTGTTGTTGTTTATGGGTTTGAAAAATGGGGCTCTAATTTTTTCAGTTATTTCTAACTGTCCAGTTGCAGATTGGATTTTAAATGGCTTAGAGACTGGTTTAGAGTTAAGCTCAATTCTTTCAGATATGAAGTTTTTGTTTGCTCCAGTATCAATTAAGAATTTTAACACTTCGCCATCTCTTGTAGCATACTCTAGGTATGGTACGCTAGAGAGGCTCCCGTCGTAAAATTTAGTTCTGTGTAATCAGTTTCAGCGTTGTCCTCATAGTTTTCGCCTTCTTTAGAATAGAAATAGTCCTGTAAAAGTTCTTCTGAATCTTCTTGATCTTCTATTGTGTTGGTAGCGAAAACACGTTGTTGCTTCCTGGGTAAGTTGTCAGATCCGTTTGTTCTCTTGTTTTGATCTTCGTTGCTGGTTGGTCTATTCATGTAGTTTATTCTACGCGATTGAATTGACTGATCAATCTCCATTGGTTGCGGAGGCTTTGGGTTGGATGGCCTAGGAGGTGGTGGATTTACCAAAGCTGCTTTTTGATCTATGGATCGTTGATTATATAGCTGGGATTTTTCTGCTGGTGTTAATTGAGGAGATATGTATTTTTCTTGATGTGTTGGAGGGAACATCTGGTTATTTGGAGAAGTGATTCTATTATTTAGATTCCTATTGTGAATTTGGAAATTTCTAAAATTAAGATTTTGAAACTCCAAACAAGAGGTATAAGCCTCTGGTAGTGTTTGAGGTTTCTGAATCACTAACATTTTAGAGACATCTCCGTTGAGACCTCTTACAAATATATCTAACGCTCTGTTTCGGTAATTTGCCGTCAAAGCGTTTACCGTCTCTTGGCAATAATCTTCAGCTTTAATTTAATTAATTAAAAGGGATAATTGATGGTTAACCCTGGCGTAAAATTCGTCAATTGTTCTGCGGCCTTGTGTTAGCAAATTGAGCTCGTGCTCCAAGGTGCGAACGTCACGTTTGTCTGCATAGTGCAGTAACAAACATTTTTTTATTGTTGCCCAATCTTCATCAAAAATATTATACGAAACGAAGGCAGCATCCGCTGGACCTCTTATTTTATGTCGTATAGGTTGTAAGAACGCTCTATATATTGGTTTTGATTTTACAATCTCATAGTCTTTTAATATGGACTCCACACTGTGGACCTATGAAATATATTGGACGGCATTGCCGTCAAAGACTTGGAGATCCCTAACGCAGTCCGGAAGTTTCCTTATTTCGATAAGGTCTTGTTCCGTTCTTGAAAGGGAAAGGTTATTGTTTAAGCTTTGAGGTGGTGTAAACCTACTCTCCACTTGACTCAGTCTATTATTTATTAGTTTAATTTGTTCGATTTGGGCATTAACAGCCCCCGTTAGTTGCCTAACAAGTTCATTTAAATGTTTAATTTCAGACATGATAGTTGGAGGAATATGGGAATGGGAAAAGATGACAGATATGTGATCCTACACAATTTTAATTTATATGTTTTCGTTTAAATGACTTTTTTTTTTGTTTTTGAATTTGGCACAAATATTTATTTGCGTAACAGCTTTAAAGAATTCGATATGATTTTTTTATTTAAAATTTTTCTTTTTGTATAAAGTATATTTTTTTGAATTTGTTTGTAGTTTATATAAAACTAGCGGCCCGGTACGTGCTTCGCTACGTATAAGGCATAGTAATAATTCATTAATTCAGACAAAAAAATAGTTTAAATTGCTAGCTGTTTAAAAGTCCAAATGACCCAAATGATATATTGTTTATAACGGGTGATTTTTTAAGAGCTTGAGAACTTTTAAAAAAAAAAAACGCATACAATTTGCAAAATCTCATCGATTCTTTATTTGAAACGTTAGATTGGTCCATGACATTTACTTTTTGAAGATAATTTCATTTAAATGTTGACCGCGGCTGCGTCTTAGGTGGTCCATTCGGAAAGTCCAATTTTGGGTAACTTTTTCGAGCATTTCGGCCGGAATAGCCCGAATTTCTTCGGAAATGTTGTCTTCCAAAGGTGGAATAGTTGCTGGCTTATTTGTGTAGACTTTAGACTTGACGTAGCCCCACAAAAAATAGTCTAAAGGCGTCAAATCGCATGATCTTGGTGGCCAACTTACCGGTCCATTCCTTGAGATGAATTGTTCTCCGAAGTTTTCCCTCAAAATGGCCATAGAATCGCGAGCTGTGTGTCATGTAGCGCCATCTTGTTGAAACCACATGTCAACCAAGTTCAGTTCTTCCATTTTTGGCAACAAAAAGTTTGTTAGCATTGAACGATAGCGATCGCCATTCACCGTAACGTTGCGTCCAACAGCATCTTTGAAAAAATACGGTCCAATGATTCCACCAGCGTACAAACCACACCAAACAGTTCATTTTTCGGGATGCACGGGCAGTTCTTGAACGGCTTCTGGTTGCTCTTCACTCCAAATGCGGCAATTTTGCTTATTTACGTAGCCATTCAACCAGAAATGAGCCTCATCGCTGAAAAAAATAAAGCGCGAAACACATTTCGAACCGAACACTGATTTTGGTAATAAAATTCAATGATTTGCAAGCGTTGCTCGTTAGTAAGTCTATTCATGATGAAATGTCAAAGCATACTGAGCATCTTTCTCTTTGACACCATGTCTGAAATCCCGCGTGATCTGTCAAATACTAATGCATGAAAATCCTAACCTCAAAAAAATCACCCATTATTATATTTATCAGCAAAGAGTAAAAACTTAAAAATAAAAAAGAATTGGATACTCTTACTATGGTGGGTCTATATGGGTTAGTCTAAAACAGTTGGATAAACAATATTTTTTGTTTTTCCATTTTGAGCATGAATAAATAAACAGGGGTGACTCTGTAACAGGCAACATAAAGTTGGCCATGTGAAAACATGATTCCTTTAAATTGACACCACAAACTTGAAGTGTTTGCCCTTGGGCCTTATTTATGGACATCGCAAATGATAAACGCACAGGATACTGTAATCTTTTGAATTCAAATGGCATATCAGTTGGAATCATAGGGATACGCGGTATCAAACACACTTCTCCTTTTGATTTACCAGTTAAGATTGTAGTTCAATCAATCACTGCCAATCTGGTGCCATTACACAGTTTTGGTGGATTAATATTTCGCAATAATATAATCAAAGAACCAATTTTAAGATTCAAGCAATGCGGTGGTATACCAGCCGGTTTCAATGAATTTAAAAATTCAATTGGATAATTCATTGCCTCATCTTGATTCATAACACTGTCAATTGATTTATATGTCGTGACTACACCTGACAGTTTCGCTTGAATTTGAAAATTAATGGCATTGATATTAATGTTCTTCGGTGCTAATATGGCGCGTTCTCTCAACCAATCATGATTTCTGTAATTCTGAAGAATATTTGGAAAAACACATTCAATCAACTCATCTATAGATTGCGCAATTGTATAAAAATTGTTCGGTAAAGTGAGCAATCCGTTGGTACTGTCAATTGGTATTTTGCCATCACCAATTTCTAACAATTGTTTTGAAAACTCATGGGCAGTTGCATCATTATGTAGGTGAATACGCATATTAATGTTCAGTGTCAATTATCGTACATACATATTTCCAAAGAACTGATGACTTCAAATAGGCGTTTATTTCATCAGCAGGAGTTGATCGAGAAATGACAGGCAATGTTTGACGAAGGTCGCCTGACAGCAATATCAGAGCACCACCAAAAAGCTGTTGATTACCGGGTAAATCTTGCATTGTTCGATTAAATGCTTTTATTGATTTTTTAATCGCCATTGTGCACTCATCCCATAAAATAATTGCGTTAATTGCAGAACTTTTGCTATAGCAGAATTTCACGAAATATTGCAAGTTGGAGTTTCAATCGTGCGGTCCGACCACCTTCTAATAATGTAGCAGCAATTCCCGAAGATGCAAGTGCCAATACAATTTTCTGTTCCGATCGAATAGTCGCTAAAATCAATGATACAAGGAAAGTTTTGTCTGTACCATCAGGTGCATCCAAGAAATATAACCCACCTGCATTATTGGAAACGGCTTGCATGATTGTGTCATATATGTATGTATATGTTTTTGTTGAATATTCAATTTGGTGCTATTACAATTTTGTGATTATCAGATGGCATACGATCAAGAGTATTTTGAACAATTGAACTAATGCCTTATGCTGATGGAAAAACCTTTGAAGCTCACGAATAATTTCTCGTCTTGTATTTGAAACTATTGCACAATGTTGATCCAATTCACAATTTTCATCATCAATAAAATAAATTTTGCAAAAATTGATGATCAGCGTCGGGGTATGGCAATAACGAAACAGCTTGATGATAAATCTGGCCCTGAATCTGTAACATGTATGCAATTTTAGGTAGATGTTGAATCAGAATTTGTAAGACTTTATGATTCAGATTGATATAAACATGGGACAATCCTGTTGAGGTATTTACCTAAAAAGTCGGCATGAAATTCTCTCTAATAATTTTAGTAGCACCAAAAGAAGTCATTTGAAATGCCGAATTGTGTTGTTTGAGATGTACCAAAAATAAATGAATACAATGGTTCGGGTGGAGTTTCTAATGTTGGCAATCTCACTTTGCCATTAGCACAACACATTCCGGGTGTTTCACGTTGAAAGTTAGCCGCATCACAATGTAAACACATTGCGTCCATCATTCCAATGTATCCGTACACACTATAATCAATCTGACTATTGTAATTAAAAGCAGCACGCAGCATTTCATCCAAAAAAGCACGTATCGTGATTAAGTACAGGGTCAACAGATCTATTCTATGCAGTACGTTCACGCTGCGATGCATTAGCTTGTGCGCGTTCATCTGTAATCTGAGATCGTCTTAATAATGCCACTTGATTTGCATTACGCGTTCGCCGGCCTATGTATGGTCGTCTTGCTCGTGGCATTTTACCTTCACTCAACAAATCAACAATATTTTGGAAAAAATAAACACAAAGCAATAACTCAACAATATTTTGGAAAATATAAACACAACAAAGCAATAATTATCGCTGATAAAATGAAATGACATATGTATGATGACATTAAATTTGTTTGACAGAACTAACGTTACTTTTTTGTCTTCGATTGTTTTGTCAAAAATTCAAATTGGCTTTTAAGTATTAGTACAAATTGTTTGTATATGGGAGTATAGAAAGATGTTGATTTTACACTTTTTCAAGATTTTTTTTTTAATTTTCTCTACGTACAAACCTTCTCTGGACTTCCACGAATAATTCAAGACCAAAATTAGCCAAATCGGTAAAGGCATTGTTGAGTTATAAAATTACAACGAAAAGTGGCATTGATTTTTATATATATAGATATAATGATATAATTATTATGAAATATAATATAGTATGATAATATAGTTTTTATAAAATATAGGATATATTTTTAATTCCTTACAGAAATAGCAGCATCGCCGTTTAGTCCTTTTTTCGTTGGATACTCGGAAACGGGTTCTTCCACTGTTTGATGCACTTAATTACGAGGTTCTGATGTTTCCCGTAGGTTCTCCTTAATGCACGCACTGCACTGCTTTTAGGTTTGTGTGAGGTTCTGATGTTTCTCGTAGGTTCTCCTTAATGCACTCACTGCACTGTTTTTAGATGTGTGTGAGGTTCTGATGTTTCTCGCTTCACTATTTTTTAATATTTTTCGCGAATCACTAATTTATTCCGCAAGGTGGTTCTTAAGTGTCACCTTTTGTGCTTCAAGTTTTTAAATATATTTCGCGAATCACTTAATTTTTCCGCAAGGTGGTTCTTACGTGTCACCTTTTGTGCTTTAAGTTTTTAATATATTTCGCGAATCACTTAATTTTTCCGCAAGGTGGTTCTTACGTGTCACCTTTTGTGCTTTAAGTTTTTAATATATTTCGCGAATCACTTAATTTTTCCGCAAGGTGGTTCTTACGTGTCACCTTTCGCGCTTTAAGTTTTTAATATATTTCGCGTATCACTTAATTTTTCCGCAAGGTGGTTCTTACGTGTCACCTTTCGCGCTTTTAAGTTTTTAATATATTTCGCGTAGCCCTTTAGGGTTTATAATGCTCGGGCGCCAGTTATCGAGTGTATTACCACACGATATAAAAAAACACACATTTAGGTTCGTAGTTGACTTATTAGTGCCAATTTTATTTTATTAACCTGTATTTATACATTTCTAAATTGCTTATTCTACAAAAATCATACAATTTGTTTTTAAGTAATTCTTAGAAATACAATCAATAATATGGAATTTAATAAAAGTTATTATTTTGCTTATGCTACAAAACTATGCAATATGTTTAAAAGAAATAATAATATAAACTTCAACACAAATAATTCTTGGAATTTAATTATTTAATATTTATTTGAATTTGTGTTTCTGCTTATTAATGGGAATGGATTATTGTGGGAAAGGTAGAATGGGAAAAGAAAAAGAGGTTCAATGCTTGTTATGGAAAAAGGGAATTGGGTGTCGTGTTAACTTATATACTCATAATTTCTAAATAGTCGTATATATATAATTCTTTTAATTTAATTCTGTCCAAAAAATTGTTTCCCAAAATAAAATGAAATACATATAGCCAAATACATATATCCATTTCTTTTTTTTTATTCGTATAACTCTTCTATTTAACTAGTTTTGGAACTTTCTAAATATACAAACAAAATTCCTGGCGCCCCTTCATTTTCTTTTGCACCCCACTGTGAAAAATTCATTTCCATTTGATAAACTAAATTAATTTAACAAATCAATTCAGTTTATCAAAAGCATACAAAATTTTCTTCCAAAGAACCTACCCCAGCTGACTAGCCGGTGAGCTGCATAGGAATTATTGAAGTTGTTGTTGCAGTTTTATTTTCTATTTACTTTGTTCTTCGTTCGGTTGTGACAGCTCATAGTCATAATCGAACTTATCTTTGGCGGTGCCGCTTGGACATTTTTTTGTTTTAACTATTTTCGATTGTTTCCTAAATAAATAATTTTCAGTTAAATTCCATAATTTCATTCATATTCTCGGTTGTGTTTTAAAGAAGAAAATATTGCAAGAACTCACTTACATCTCTCTAAAAATCTTTCACTTAGAACATAGGGTAGGGACCTTGAAACGTTGAGAAATTTCAAAATTTTCAATTCGGCAAATCGGCATTTTACCTTCACTCAACAAATCAACAATATTTTGGAAAAAATAAACACAAAGCAATAACTCAACAATAGTTTGGAAAATATAAACACAACAAAGCAATAATTATCGCTGATAAAATGAAATGACATATGATGACATTAAATTTGTTTGACAGAACTAACATTACTTTTTTTTTGTCTTCGATTGTTTTGTCAAAAATTCAAATTGGCTTTTAAGTATTAGTACAAATTGTTTGTATATGGGAGTATAGAAAGATGTTGATTTTACACTTTTTCAAGATTTTTTTTTTAATTTTCTCTACGTACAAACCTTCTCTGGACTTCCACGAATAATTCAAGACCAAAATTAGCCAAATCGGTAAAGTGCCCTGAGACTTAGTCAAACTAAAGTCTGGATAAACAGTTCCATAGGACACTCCCAGATCCTTCATAAAATTATGGGTCATAGTAATACAGCAGACTATAAAATACCCGTACTTGATTTTCATAAACCATTCCAAACTGCCATCCCAAGCAGAGAGGAATGGATAGATAATATACCATACTCCAGTGAGTCGTCAATAGCTATCTATACTGATGGCTCTAAAATGGACACTGGTGTAGGGGCAGGCTTCTATTCTGAATCTCTCAAGTTGACCGCCTCGCTTAGGCTTCCAAACCACAGCAGCGTCTTCCAAGCGGAGGTCCTGGCAGTGACAACGGCTGCTAAAAAGGTATCAATGATGGCGATACCACGAGCTGATATCACCTTTTACATTGATAGCCAAGCGGCAATAAAAGCGATTACTGCAACTGAGGTGAAATCAAAGCTTGTTTCATGCTGCCGCGAAGAGCTTAAGGTTCTTGGCGCACAGCACAACATTAGACTCTGCTGGGTCCCAGGCCACAGCGATATAGTAGGCAACGAGAAAGCCGATGAATTAGCAAGATTAGGGTCAATGCTTGACGTAAGCCAAGCTCAGCTAGTTAGCATCCCTACCTGTTATTTAAAACAGGAAATCTCAAAAAGAATAACAATTAAGGCCGATGAAAGATGGAACCTTCTTGACACCTGCGGCACTACAAGAAAGATCTGGCCCTGTTTTAACAAACAAAGAACGGAAAGAATTATGCAGCTACAAAAGGGATCACTTCGATCTCTTGTAAGCATAATCACCTGACATAATCTGTTAGGTTATCATATGAAAAAGATGAGAATCAGTTCAGATGATCTATGCAGAGGATGCGGTGACGAGGAGGTGCATGAAGATACTTCGCACTTTCTGTGTCACTGTCCCGCACTCTCCCATCAAAGGAAGAAACTGCTTGGCAACTATTTCTTCGAGGATTTAAAAGAACTCTCTAGTACGCCAGGTACTAACATTCTGAACTTCGTCAAAGCCTCTAAATGGCTTGACTCACTGAACACATAGGTTTTTCTTATTAGCTTGAGTAGCAATATTCATGGGTATCACAATGGATCTGTATTGATCTAAGTGTGACGGTAAAGACATCAACTCTCAGCCCCTCAACCTAACCTAATCTAGCCAAATCGGTAAAGGCATTGTTGAGTTATAAAATTACAACGAAAAGTGGCATTGATTTTTATATATATAGATATAATGATATAATTATTATGAAATATAATATAGTATGATAATATAGTTTTTATAAAATATAGGATATATTTTTAATTCCTTACAGAAATAGCAGCATCGCCGGGATTCCGTTTAGTCCTTTTTTCGTTGGATACTCGGGAACGGGTTCTTCCACTGTTTGATGCACTTAATTACGAGGTTCTGATGTTTCCCGTAGGTTCTCCTTAATGCACGCACTGCACTGCTTTTAGGTTTGTGTGAGGTTCTGATGTTTCTCGTAGGTTCTCCTTAATGCACGCACTGCACTGTTTTTAGATGTGTGTGAGGTTCTGATGTTTCTCGCTTCACTATTTTTTAATATTTTTCGCGAATCACTAATTTATTCCGCAAGGTGGTTCTTAAGTGTCACCTTTTGTGCTTCAAGTTTTTAAATATATTTCGCGAATCACTTAATTTTTCCGCAAGGTGGTTCTTACGTGTCACCTTTTGCGCTTTAAGTTTTTAATATATTTCGCGAATCACTTAATTTTTCCGCAAGGTGGTTCTTACGTGTCACCTTTTGTGCTTTAAGTTTTTAATATATTTCGCGAATCACTTAATTTTTCCGCAAGGTGGTTCTTACGTGTCACCTTTCGCGCTTTAAGTTTTTAATATATTTCGCGTATCACTTAATTTTTCCGCAAGGTGGTTCTTACGTGTCACCTTTCGCGCTTTTAAGTTTTTAATATATTTCGCGTAGCCCTTTAGGGTTTATAATGCTCGGGCGCCAGTTATCGAGTGTATTACCACACGATATAAAAAAACACACATTTAGGTTCGTAGTTGACTTATTAGTGCCAATTTTATTTTATTAACCTGTATTTATACATTTCTAAATTGCTTATTCTACAAAAATCATACAATTTGTTTTTAAGTAATTCTTAGAAATACAATCAATAATATGGAATTTAATAAAAGTTATTATTTTGCTTATGCTACAAAAACTATGCAATATGTTTAAAAGAAATAATAATATAAACTTCAATACAAATAATTCTTGGAATTTAATTATTTAATATTTATTTGAATTTGTGTTTCTGCTTATTAATGGGAATGGATTATTGTGGGAAAGGTAGAATGGGAAAAGAAAAAGAGGTTCAATGCTTGTTATGGAAAAAGGGAATTGGGTGTCGTGTTAACTTATATACTCATAATTTCGAAATAGTCGTATATATATAATTCTTTTAATTTAATTCTGTCCAAAAAATTGTTTCCCAAAATAAAATGAAATACATATAGCCAAATACATATATCCATTTCTTTTTTTTTATTCGTATAACTCTTCTATTTAACTAGTTTTGGAACTTTCTAAATATACAAACAAAATTCCTGGCGCCCCTTCATTTTCTTTTGCACCCCACTGTGAAAAATTCATTTCCATTTGATAAACTAAATTAATTTAACAAATCAATTCAGTTTATCAAAAGCATACAAAATTTTCTTCCAAAGAACCTACCCCAGCTGACTAGCCGGTGAGCTGCATAGGAATTATTGAAGTTGTTGTTGCAGTTTTATTTTCTATTTACTTTGTTCTTCGTTCGGTTGTGACAGCTCATAGTCATAATCGAACTTATCTTTGGCGGTGCCGCTTGGACATTTTTTTGTTTTAACTATTTTCGATTGTTTCCTAAATAAATAATTTTCAGTTAAATTCCATAATTTCATTCATATTCTCGGTTGTGTTTTAAAGAAGAAAATATTGCAAGAACTCACTTACATCTCTCTAAAAATCTTTCACTTAGAACATAGGGTAGGGACCTTGAAACGTTGAGAAATTTCAAAATTTTCAATTCGGCAAATCGGTCCGATTACAATAATTTAATTTTTGAAATATTTGATATTTGAATCGGAAATTATTCGCTACCAACTTTCAGTAATGTTTTTATTTTTTGTAAAAATACTGTTAATTTGACCTGAATGCTGATAACTATATTTTTTATAAAATTAAATTTGTTTGAAACAAATATTTTTTAATTTTAAAAGAGATTTAGGTCGAAAGCAATTTTTACCAAGACTTAGTAATGTTATTTTTAAATCTGTATGTTTTGTAAGAAAACTGTCAATTCGATTTTCCTTAAAATTTCACCGGATGTCAACAACGTTATTCTTGTGGAGAGTACGATAACTTTGGCGACAAAGTTTAATGACGGATTTGTATAGAACAGTTAAAAACAAGCATTTTTTACTATGCGAGGGGGGGGTCTATCTCCTCCCGTTTAGGCGGTAGGGGCAGTTTAAAAAAATATGTACATTAAATGGAAAAAAAATAATTAAAAAATAACGGTAATACCCTCAATTAAGTATTATACCTTTTTTTAAAGCCAACACTTTTTTCTATTAGCTTGTTTTTAAATCAAGTCAAAACTATGCATAGTTTTTGCAAAAAAAAGTAAAAAAAAAGGTTTAAAGTGTAATTTTTCAAAACTTTCAGATTATCTACTATTTTTTTTTAGAATTCATTGGTCTTATTTGTTTTTGATCAAAAACTGAAAACTAGATGACTTTATGTCTTCTAGTTCTTGAGAAAATTGAAAATTACCAACAAAAATATTTTAATTAAATTACTTTTTCCTTGCTTAAGTATTAACGTAGTCTTATTTTGATAGTAATAATCGAATATGGATTAAGATACACCTAGGGTAAATTAATTTTTCTTAAATCCAGCATATTTAAATGCAAAAGAAACTTTGCATGCACCCCATCTTGCACCCTCCCCACCTTGCACACACTCCAACTTGCACCCACCCCAAATCCTATAGTGTACCCAAGCAGGGGGGTTGCAGATGCCACTGTTGCATACACCCAAACTCGCGCACACCTTACTGTTGCATACACCCAAACACGCATTACGCATACGCAAATACCATTATTACTATCAAAATAAGACCACTCAAGCAAAAAAAAAGAATTAAATTAAAATAGTAGTTGTGGTTATTTTCAATTTTCTCAAAAACTAAAAGACATAAAATCATCTAGTTTTCAGTTTTTGATCAAAAACAAATAAGAGCAATAAATTCTGAAATAAAAACAATGGTAGATAATCTTGAAGTATTGAAAAAGTTACACTTTAAACCTTTTTTTAACTTTTTTAACTCAAATTTTGAGATAAAAATTAAATTTTTATTTTCAATTTTATCAAAAACTAAAAGACATAAAATCATCTAGTTTTCAGTTTTTGATCAAAAACAAATAAGAGCAATAAATTCTGAAATAAAAACAATGGTAGATAATCTTGAAGTATTGAAAAAGTTACACTTTAAAACTTTTTTAACTTTTTTTACTCAAATTTTGAGTTTAAAATTAAATTTTTATTTTCAATTTTCTCAAAAACTGAAAGACATAAAATCATCTAGTTTTCAGTTTTTGATCAAAAACAAATAAGAGCAATAAATTCTGAAATAAAAACAATGGTAGATAATCTTGAAGTATTGAAAAAGTTACACTTTAAACCTTTTTTTAACTTTTTTTACTCAAATTTTGAGTTTAAAATTAAATTTTTCAAAAACTACGCATAGTTTTGACTTGAATTAAAAACTGGCTAATAAAACAGAATGTTGGCTTTAAAAAAGGTATGCTACTTAATTGTAAGTATTACCGTTATTTTTTAATTAATTTTTTTCATTTTAAATAACAATTTTTTTAAATTGCCCCTACCGCCTAAACGGGGGGAGATAGACCCCCCCTCCCATAGTAAAAAATGCTTGTATTAAGCCCCTCTACTAAAAACCGTTATTTTATCTTGTCGCCAAAGTTATCGTACTCGTGCCTTATTCTTCGTTGCATAAAACTATTTTGGAGATAAAATCCTTTGATGTTCGTAAAAAGTGACAATTATTTTTTTTTGGGTTTTTCATTTATAAAAACCTTCAATTGAATTTTTTTTCAAAGTTACATTAGTTTTCTATCATTTGTATCACGTCCCATTATACAGGGGTACCCATTTTGCGGTTTCAAAAGTAAACGTAAATAAAACACATATAAAATATCTTTTTCATGATATATTTATTTTGTTATAAAGTTTGAACGTTGACATTTTTTGAGAATAGCATCATATGACCATAACGCTACCAATTGACGGAGACAATCGTTCCATCGTCTTTATCGAAGAAGTAAGGTCCAATCACACCTCCGGACCAAAGAGCGCACCAAACAGTAACTTTTTATGGATGTGATGGACTCCCTCCAATTATATGAGGATTCTCAGAACCCCAAATACCACAATTTTGTTTATTAAGATACCCACCGAGTGAGAGATGTGCTTTGTCGCTGAAGAAAATTTTGTTCGAAAAAGCGCCGTACATCGCCTGTTGTTCAAGCACCCACTCGACGTATCTACCACCATTGAATAATTACAAATAGAATGGACACCGGTCAGATCCTGCTCTAGAATGTGACACTTATTGTTCATAAGTCACTAGTATTGCACGGCGAGTTATTTAAAAATTGTATCGGTCTATCGAATACAACACCCAATTTTACAGATTTGTTCCTTATGGGAAATTTACTCACAATTTGTTATGGTCGAGGAAGAAACGGAATAACAAACTGTTTGGGTATAGTTCAAGAACCAGTAGAGATATCGACTTCAAATAAAACTTGTTATTCAGATAATAATGCAGAAGGATGCAAAAAGGACTCTCAAAAAAATTGAGTGGGTGGTTTTCTTACCATAGCAATTTAACAAAAAGAGCGTGGGATGCGACCCACACTGATAACATCCCATCCCGTCTGTCGATTTGACTAGCTTAAAAGTTTTTTAAGTTTTTGTGTTTTGTTAAAAAAGTTGTCAGTTGAATTATTTTAAAAAAAATAAAAACTACCAACAATATTTTGCATATGGTAAGATGGTTATATTTTAAAATCTAGTTTTGTTAACGAGATTTTTAGTCGAAAACCAATTTTTACCAATTTTAGTAGCATTTCTTAAAAGTTTTTATTTCTAAAATAAACAAACACAAATTGGATGAATGAAATTAATTTGAAGCCAATGTTTTCTATTATTAACGAGATATCGAGAAACGAACATCAATTTATACCAATTTTGCGTACTTTTTTTTGTAGATTTTAATTTTTTATGAAAAAAATGACTTAGATTTTTATTAAAAAAATTATTGAATTTTGAAAACAATGTTTCTTATAAGATAAAATTAGTTTAAAACCAATATCTCAAAGTTTTGAAAAAATATTCAAGTCGAAAATCAATTTTTTCTAACTTTTGTTGATTTTGTTTTAGGTTTTTAATTTTTTGTAAGAAAACGGTCAATTCGATTTTTCTCAAAATGATACTGAATTTTGACAACAATATTTTTAAAAAAATAAAATTAGTTTAAAGCCAATGTCTTAAAGTTTTGAAAATTTATTTGAGTTGAAAATCAATTTTTACCAACTTTTATTAATTTTTTGTTTAGGTTTTTATTTTTGTAAAAAAAACTGTCAATTCGATTTTGCTCAAAATTTAACCGAATGTACAAACAATATTTCTTATAAGATAAAATAACTTGGAAGCCATAATCTCAAATATTTGAAAGATATTTCAATCAAAATTAATTTTTTACCAACTTTGAGTTATGTTTCTTTTTAGGTTTTTATTTTTTATAAAAAAAAACTACGAAAATACATAGCGAACGTACGGAAGTACGGACGTACAGACCTACAGTTTTAGTTTACGGTTCGAAACTAATTAAAAAAATATTTTATTTGTATTCTCTTTTTAGAGAATACCACAACTAAAGAAAAACTCCGTTTTTATTTTTTAATAATTTTAATTTATTTAAAAAGCTTCAGATCCCTTACCGTGGGTCGGGGGAAATCTTAGGCTATACGAAGATCAATACGTCTGAACAAAACTGGATTGAATGAATGAGTGACCACTATTGTTTTTTTTTTTTTTTCATTATTGTTTTATTGAACCAAAAAATATATATACAATGTTACTTATTCCTAAAATTATTTAACACTTAACAATACAGGTAATTTGATACAAAATCGGCCTAAAAATCTACAATGACTTAATTTAAGATATTAATATACTTAAATTTAGTTGGCTTAAATTGTATTCCATGGCGTGGTTCATCTCAGGGTGTTCAGTCCTGGTTGTCCTATTGTTGGTTGGTTTGGGTTGGGTTGCGGCATCTAGCCGCGTTGATATGCTGACTCCAGGTCAGCATAAAGAGAAACTGCTTAAGCGTTGTCCGTTGTCAATTTCTCGGGGATATCCATGGCACTCAGGTACCTTGGTTCGGGATGTCGTTCCTCGTTGGTCATCCTTCTCATCAGCGGATTGGGGTGGTTGGTTACGTTTTCAATCATCTTTCTAGCTGCGTCAACTAGAAATATGTCCAGTGGCTTGATCCGGGCTTCCTCGTAGAGCCGCTTATTGCTGTAGTACTTGCGCCTTTGCCTATCAAAATGTAGCCCAGTGCAAATCCTTAGCAGCTTCCTTTCGAATAAAAGAAGTTTCTGCATCGCTGTCTTCGAAATCGTAAACCATGCTAGAAAGCAGTAGCTGATCACTGGCCTGAGGAGTTGCTTGAAGATCAGCAGTTTGGTTGGCTTACTGAGTCCGGTCCTCTTCTTCAATAGGGGATTGATGCGGTGGAAGGCTAGGTTTGCTTTGGCAAGCACAGCTCTTGAGTGCGGGTTGAAGCGAAACAGCTCGTTGAAGTTAATTCCCAGGTATTTGGCGTTCCTTTTAGATTTGATGGTTGATCCATTAGGGAACTTCAGTGATAGGTTCCTGCATGCTGCCGCCGATCTACAGCGGCTGCGGTTGAAAACCGGTCTCCTGAAGCAGACCAACTCCGATTTGGCGGTGTTTATCCTGATTCCCCATTTGGTGTAGTACTCGTAGAGTCTGCATACGGGGGCTTCAACCTTTCGGATTGCTAGGACAGGTGAGATGGATGAGGCGTATGTGAGAGAGTCATCTGCAAAGAGCAGATTCTCACAGTCTGATGGCACAGGTTGGTCCGACGTCATTAAGGTGTAGAGAAAGGGTCCGAGCTTCGATCCCTGCGCCACTCCAGCCAAAATGTTCCTTGTTGTTGATTTCTTATTATCAGCTTCCACGAAGAATTTCCTGAAAGAAAGAAAAGAAAATAACATTTTGATTAGTGCCTGAGGGATACCTAAAATACGGAGCTTGTGAATGAGAGCCTCAATCCAGACGCTATCGAATGCTTTCTCAACATCCAGAAAGCATCCTACTGTAACACGGTGACTGTTGAGAGCTGAGGTGACGTCGTTTTGGAATTTCACCAAGGGATGTAGTGTGGAGTGACCTTTACGAAAACCAAACTGCATTGCAGGGATGATGCTGCGCTCGTAGCAAAATCTTTTCAGTCTCCTGAGTATAATTTCCTCCAGAATCTTGCTCATATTGTTAAGAAGGGATACAGGCCGGTAGTTGCAGACCAGGTTGCTTGCTCCTTTCTTTGGGATGGCCACGATTTTGGCTGTTTTCCACTTCTGTGGGAAGTAGCAGTTGTTTATGAAGTTGTTGATGATAATCGCTAGAATTATCATCACAACTTGCGGAAGTTTCTTTATTATAAATTTGGAAACACCATCCATTCTAGTTGATTTCCTTGGCCTAAGGCTGCCGATGATTTCTGCAATCTCCTCGTGATTGCAGAATTGCAGGTGTTCTGCTGGATCATCAGCTGGACAGGCATCGTTGAACTGAACTGCTTCAGTATTGGGTTGCTGGATCAATTGGATGGAGGCGTCGATTTCCATACGGAAGGCTTGGTCTGCTGATGGAGAAGGTGTGAAGCTTTGCTCAAAGTGGTTGGCAAAGGCTTCGACCTTGTCTGCTGTTGTTGTAAGCTCTATGTTGTTGCTGAGCATTACTTCCGGAAGTGGCTTGTTTTTCCCAATAAGGCGGTTTATTTCCTTGAATGCGTCTGGTCCTGGTTTAATGGCCTGCAGCCTCTCCTTGAACGTGATGTCGTTGTGGTGTTGAATAGCGTTTCGGAACATTATGTTGGTGTGCTCCAGTTCTTTTTTGGCTATTCTGTATTCCAGATTGACGGTGTTGAGTTCCCGATGCAGTATCCTTTGGAGGCGCTTTCCTTATCCTCTGTCTGTGGGCGTATAATACTTGCACATACTCCGGTAGATGCTGGTAACGGTCCTTCGATGACTTGGGTACTTTTTGTACCTCAAGTGCATTGGAAAGAGCTGATTCCAGGTTGTCGACTGCGCTGTCAATTTCCTCGGTAGTTAGGTTCCTGTTTGTGGGTGGTAGGTCAAGATTGTCTTCGACGTCTCTCTGCAGTATTTCGATGTTGAGCTTCCTGTAGTTGATAAACTCCGCTTGAGGTCTTGCTGTTAGTATGGCTGGTTGATTCAGTTTCACTGAAAGCAAAACTGCTTCGTGGTCCGAGTCACTTGGAACTATGGAGCAGGTGTAGTTGCAAATCTCTGGAAGTATAAAAATAAAATTAGATGTAACAAGGAAGAAGTCTAATATTGATGGTGTTCTTGGGAACGTTGGTTTTGGCTGTGAGACCACGACCAAAGAATTGCTGTTGGCATCCATCCAGTCCACAACAGCCTTGCCCTCGGTGCTGTCGGAAGAATCCAGCCAACGTTGATGTCTCGCATTGAAGTCACCGCCAATGAGCCCATATGTCGATTGTTTTACTGCTCGGTTGAGGGTGTGCAGGTCGATATGAATATTTCCAGAGGTGGAACCGCATTTGAAGTATGAGCTGACGATGGTTAGTGTTTCTCCGTGTCCCAGATCTATACGGACAGCTGTGGCTTCACTTGTACGGAGTCCTGAAATCAGTACTTCCTTGCTTGAGGCGGATATTAAGTCCCTCATCATTATGGCGGTTCCTCTTCGGTCATCGGTTTTGTCTTGTCGGAAGGTTTTGTATCCCACGATTTCTATGTTGTTCCTCCTAGTTATGTTGGTTTCGCTGATTAGTATAATATCCGGTTTGTTGTTCCTCATAAACATGTTGAAGGCTGTCCTCTTTTCCAGGCTGTATAACGAATTTACGTTATACGTCAGTATGCGGAGCTTCTTTAATTGCATATTTGGAACAGGAAGGTGGCTATGGCCACGGACTTCTCTCCTTCACTCAGTTGGGCGTAGTTCGAGGGTACGGCATTCTTAGCTTTCTGCATTACATAAAGAAGATTGCTCCCGAAGATTCGTTGGACTTCTGTGTTGAGATTTATCGAAGGGGCTGGGTTCGATGTTGGTCTTGGTTGGGAAGATCCTGAGTGGGTTGGGGTTGGTCTTGCTGGCGCCTTTGAGGTTGAGGTCTTTGCTGGATGCGACTTCTGTGTGTTGGTTGGTCCATATTTGAGTGTGTTGGCAAACGATATAAGTGGATCAACTCTCTTGCAAGCTGACTGTGTTGCGAATAGTTGCCGTGCCTTCTTTTCGGCTTCCATTTTGTTCTTTTCCGTTCATTTTTTCACAAGGGTTGGGCAGCCCTTGAAACTAGCTGGATGTCCTGTCTTCTGGCAGTTGGCACACCATACGTCGAGTCCTGTGTTGACGGTAATTTTACATTGGCCTGGTTCGTGTGTCTCCTTGCACTTAACGCAGACATATTGACGTCCGCAGTTAGTTGCTACGTGTCCACACCGTTGGCAGTTCCGGCATTGTACGATGTCTGTGGATTGCAGCCCTTTCCCAATGAACTCGTTGGTTCATTATGAGTGTTTTTGTGAACACTTCGTTGATTTCGTAATTCTTGCTGAGTTCTACAACAAAGTTGTTGTAGATCTTGTTTTGGTTCCTCGTTTTAAAGGGAGTCACTTTGATGACTGGCAGCCCTTCAATCTTGAGCTCGTCTTATACTTCAATGGCTGCAAAGGTACTGTGAATACCCTTCAGAAGAAGCAAATTCTTCCATTCCTCCCTCGGTGTAAAGGAGTTGAACTCAATTTTCCTGTCCTTGAGGAAGTCCTTCAATTCATCGAATGTACTTCTATTGGCTGCGCTGATAATAGGTGAAGTGAGTGACCCCCATTGAACTGATCAACCCCTTTCTATACCATTTAAATGTTAAGTCAGTAAATCTATTTGACTGACGATCATAATTCTTTTGTTTTATTATTGTTGACACACGATATATAGAATTTACTTTGGGATGAAGTCCCATTCAAATTGTTTATGCTTAATACAGTTTTATGTTTCTTTTTCTTTAGTTTTATGTTTCTTTTGCCTTATTATTGTTGACACAAGATATACAGAATTTACTTTGGGATGAAGTCCCACACAAATTGTTTAAGCTTAAATATGCTGATATGCACTTTGATGTGTATCTTGTGTTAGCATTACAGTTTTATATTGATAAAGGGTGTTTTGTATAATTATAATGTGATGGTAGGGTGTTCTACGAACGTAAACCCTCCCCCGTTAAGTTTGATGCTCTCCTGAGTATCTTTAATTTTATTTTCAATTTTCAATTTTTGGGTTTCTTTTCTGTTGCAATATAGATATAAAATTGTAATTACAATGATTATGATTATGATATATGACACAACATGTTTTACATTATTTTGATATTTAATTTCTTTTAATTCTTTTAAATTTTCAATTTGGTTTATATGGATATCTTCTAAAGTTAGATTTATCTTCGTTAAGTTCAATGAGTTATATAATGAAATTACAATATTTTGTTTAAAAGTTTCTCTCTGATTTGAGTAGAATGTTTCATTTATTTGAATCTTACAATCTTTAAAATGTATTAAATTATTCTTAGTAATTTTATATTTAATGTTATTACAACATTCATTTAAATTTGTTTCTGCTAAGTTTTTTGTTAAGATGAGTCCATCCTCTAATTTTATTAATTCATGATATTTATTTGATTTTATTTTACAATTTTCATATTTATTTTTAAATAAGTTTTGGATACATAGTGGATTTTTTATTAAATGTTTTATAAATTTTACTTAATTTTTTTTATATAATGTATTGTTACAAATTATTTAGTTATAAGTTGATATTTCTATTTCTAATCCTTGATCGTTTGGTATTGGTAAAATCATTGTGCCTTTACACTTATTTGTAAATACTGGTATTTTTAAAGCGAACACTAATTGGTTATTTCTGGTCAATAGGCTACTCTCAATGTATTTTAATTTATCAATAGTTATATTAAATCGTATATTTTCATCCTTAGTCAATATATTTCTTCCTAGAATTCCTAATCTTGAAAACACTATGTTGTCTTGTAATTTTTTCGATTTCATTGTTTAATAACATAATTTCGGTATTGATTTGCAAAGATAATTTGCTTTTAGCTAAATTTTCTGTTGAATTGATAAAATTTCTTAACACGTATTGGTGTTTGTTTATTCTGTCTGCCATAGTTTCTAATTCTGTTTGGAATTGCGTATTTATACTTATTTGTTTGTTTAATTCTGTTATAGCGTTTTTATCGTTTTTTTTCTATAATTTTCAAGTGATTCTCAATTTCTAATCTTTCATCGTTGTCCATAACTCCAAAAATAAAATGGAGTACACTACCTCCTATGTTTATTATTCCTCTCCTTTGTCTCGAATAAGGGAGTATACTATGTAATTTAGTCTTAAGTCTTGGAAATTGTTATAACCTCTTTCTATAGAAAATTCAATTTGTTTAATAATTTCGTTATAAGTTTCTAAATTAATTATTATGAAGTATTTTATCATATTTTTCAATTAATTGGGTGGGTTCTTGTTTGATAATTATGTATCCTGCTTGATTATGAATTTCTTGCAACAAAAATGTTGACTTCACTATAGTTAATGTGAACAATATAATTAAGGTAACGATTTTCATATTGGCTGTAAAGAGATTAAATTAATATTATCACTGTTTTGATATTTTTATTTCCTCTTGAAATGTGTTTTATGTATTTTCTTATTATGCACATAATATTTATTATCAATTTTTTCTACTTTTGCCTTCTTATATTTTGCGGCTATCTTCTTTGCTGTCCTTACTACGTCTGCTTTGATGTATAAGTCTTTACTTAGAATTGGCTCAACAAAATCTGTTTTGTTTTGATTTCTTTTACTAATATTATCTTCTTTAACTTTTTGGATTCTTTTTCCTATCCCTTCTAAATCTTCTACCTTTATTCTGTTTTGAATAAAATCTATTGGTTTTCTTAATGCCGTTGAATGTATTGTACAGTTATATACACTAACTGCTTTTATTACTTTTTCTTTTAAGTTTAATATGTTCTTTTTCTCTTCTTGTGCATTATATATTCCTACATGCTCATTTAGTGTTCCGTGTACTCTTTCTACATCTGAATTTCCTGTCTTCTGATTTGGGGTTATTAATTTTATTTTAATTCCTTCTTCATTGCAATATTCTTTAAATGCTATAGGCTATTAAATTCATTATCGCATACTATTTCTTGGGGTTTGCCTAATATAGAATTTCTAAGTTTAAGTTGCTCAATTATTTTATGACTGTTTCTACTGGCTATTGGAAAAGCTGTCAAATGTTTAGTAAATTTGTCTATAATTGTTAAAAAGTAAATATCTTTACTTGGAATATATATATATCCATATGTAAAAGCTCATTTGGCTTAAGTGCAGTTTTGCTTATTTCAAACTTTATTTTCTCCGGGCTTCTATCATGTTTCGCTGTCTGACATATGGTACAATTATTAATGTATCTTCTTATTAATTCCTTGGCTTGTTCAATTTCGAAGAAGTAATTCTATATACAAAAATTTAAAAAAAAACTACATAATGTAAATGTTTTATTTTTGTTTGTATTTTTTTTTATTTAATTAAATAAATAGTTTGGATTTTTACAGCAATAAACACCTTGTATTTTTTTTAGACATAATGTCGATCACTTCATCTGGATCCACATCAATACCTGAGTCAACAGACCATAACGCTTCGGGATACTGTTTTGATCCTTTTCATCGTTGAAAAGGTTCTTTCAACGCTAGCTGTTGTAACTGGTAGTGTGGCCAAAATTGTAAGCAAGTAGCTTATGCTCCTGAAGTAGGTCTTGTCACATATATCTAGCAGTTTCAGAACATCGGAAGAGGGATTCATCGATGAAATTTTTTCGCACCAGAGTATGTACTCCACATTAACAGCTGACAAGGATATTTCGTTATCGAAGTAGAGTGTTAGATTTTCCATTTCATTTACTCGATTGGCGGCAGCAAAACCTGGAAGCAGAGCTTGAAACGATAGTAAAACGTCCTCGTTGACCATAAATCTGTCAGTAAGATTTTGTATAAGAGAATCTAGACAGGGAATAAGTATAGAAACCCTAAAATAGTCTTCTGGACATGATGTTTCTGGATTAGAGCGCGTTGTTTGTTTCAAAAAAAGCCTTGGAATTGTTATGCTATCAAATAAATCCCTGGCAAGTTGTGATGCGGATTGAAAAGCGTCTCTGAAAAAGTCTCTGGCAGTTTCTCTTATGTTCTTAAGAGAACTTAAGACTTGTTTCGTGAGATTTATTGCAGACACGAAATTTAAAGATTCATTTTGAAGGAAAATTGATAAGGGTAGCGTTAAACTAAAAAGTTTTTCGCAAACCATGAGGCTTACCAGAAAATCACTTCTTTGAATTGCTGCTAACAGAGTTGATGCTTTTGAAGACATTGCCCACGTCTTGGTGGATATTTCTTCAAGACTAATAGCAATACATTTGAAGAGCTCTACAAATGAAAGAATGCCTTTCAATAAACCTTGTTTCACAAAGGCGCAAAAGTCGTTTTTTCTGCTTTCTGGTGCGTATTTTTGGATGGCGATTTAAAAAATAAAATAAATTAGGTGGCGCAACAGTACATGAAGAACCAGGGCCTAGTGACTTACAACTCTCAACCATTCCTGTGTGCGAGTAATGTTGTCAGAGCTGGAAGGGACCTACAGTTTATATGCCGAATCCGAACGGCTAATTTGAGAAAGCACTTTTCATGACAAGAATTACTATTGGAGGATTTGTCAATTCCTCGCAAGAGGCAGTACCCGTGAAAAAAGTTAGGTAGCACAGGCAGGGATTGAACCCAAGACCCCTTGCATGGCAGTCCAACGCACTAACCATCACTTTTTTTTTTTTTTCAAATTCATTTTTATTAATTAATTCTTAAAACTATCTTAAAGCTTGGCAAAAATTCATAAAACTAGCCTAATTAACCATAACTTACAACTAACTTACTGGTCCCATACGGACACTCTAAGTTAAACAATAATACTTAATGCTAATGCCTTTCGGCCCTAAGATTCCCTTTTATTTATTTTTTTTATTCATTAGAAAATTTAGAAAAAACTAATGTCAATATCCTTTTTTATTTTTACTTAAAAAACTACTTAAAATAAGGTCCTTAATATAAAACTTAAAGCTAACTAAAACTACCTATTCTACCTATATAAACTACTTAAAACTAGAACAACCACAGCAGCAAATCTAACTATCTAACGTCTTTTGTTTTTAATATTTCGTTCTTTTTTTTTTTTTTTTATATTCCATGTTTTTTTATTTATTTTTTTTTTGTATTTTTTTGTATTTTCTTTTTTGTATTTTTTGTATTTATTTTTTTTTGTGCCACCATGCCTATTCTACTTAAAACTAAACCCTAAAACTATAAAACAAGTATGTAAGCCGGCCAAGGCTTTAAACCCCATCCCGACTACCCACTATCAAGTGCTGATTGAAGCCACCAAAACTAGTTCTCCTGCTTCACCCTATCAGTTCGGTCCCGTTCGGACACAGCCCTACTGAACCGAAGGAGCTCTGCTCCGCCTTGTGCCATGACGTCCCGATTGTACAGGAGTCGCCTATCCACGGTTCGTCGTCTGACGTGGTAGATTAGCGGAACTGCCAATCTATCCTGTATCAGACCGCATCTATCTAAAAAGAGGAATGCCTCTGGTGGAATGAAGCCGCTCAAGCGTGCACTTTCAAAATACTCGTCGTTCGGATAGAACACCCCGAAAATTAAATTGTTGGTCGAAGACATAGCTCTTGCAATGTGACCTCGAACGAGTTTTATCACGAAATTGTCAATTCTGTTGATTCGAGCCCCGTTGTATAGGACCTCGTTGGAATAGTAATGCACGTAACAAGATTCGGCTGTTCGATATAAGCCGGTACAGCGTCGCACTAACCATCACGCTACAGGTACTATGGCGATTTGGAAAGTCTTATTTGCATTTGAATGGTTTCGGAAGAAATTAGCTATTTCGCTTACTATACCAAGACAATTGTGAATCGGGGGTGTTGACATGGCATTAGACAACATGATTTCAGAACAATATACATAAGTAGTTAGGAACTAATAAGAGAATATACAAACTTTTGTTCAAATATTTTTTTAAAAATCATTTCGACTTGAGCCCCTCTAGCCCCCCCCTGGCTACGTTCCTGGTTCAACATATTTTTTCTGAATTTTGCAAAATAAATTATCACTTGGACAATAAATTGCCACTTTTCCGTGATTGGGTAAAAATTCCCTTAATGCTTCAGTAAAATGATCGCCTACATCTTTTGATTAAATTATTAATCTTCTTACACCTTGGTATATAAATTTAATATTTTTATGTTCATTTTCTGATTCTATAACTTCTATTTGATGCTTAAACATGTTTGTAGGTAATTCTGAAATTCCTATATGATCATTTCTTTCTTCTATTCCACTATGATTTGTGGTTAACGACGTATCTTCAATTTCATTAACTGCATTTACTTCTGATCTACTTAGGTAATCTGCTACACGATTTTCTTTTCCTTTTAAATACTCTATGTCAAAGTCATATTCGTTTAAACTTAGTTTCCATCTCTGAAGTTTTGAGTTAGGTTCTTTAAGGTTGCTTAACCAAATTAAAGGTCTGTGATCTGTTTGTATCTTAAATTTGCGTCCGTAAAGATATGGTCGAAAATATTTTACTGACCATACAATACTTAATAATTCTTTTTCAATGGTGCTATATCTACGCTCATGTTCATTGAGGGTTCGAGATGCATAGCATAATGGGTGGTTTGATTGTGAAAGAACTGATCCGATCGCGTAATTTGATGCGTCGGTTGTTAAAACGAATTCTTTATTATAATCAGGATATTTTAAAACTGGGTGGCTAGAAATGAGTAGTTTTAATTCTTCAAAAGCTGTTATATATTCCGGGTCTTTAATATTTATCCTTGTACCTTTCTTCAAGTATTTTGTCATAGGCACTGCTACTTTTGAATAATCTTTGATAAATTTTCTATAATAGCCCGTAAGTCCCAAAAATGATTTTATTTGTTTAGTTGTGCATGGAATAGGTATTTTACCGATAGCTTTTATTTTGTCTGGATTTGGTTTTATACCATTTGTGGTTATAACATGTCCCATGTATTCTGTACTTTTACTGAAAAATTTGCATTTATCTATCTGTATTTTTAAATTATTTTCCTTAAGTTTCTGAAATACCTTATTTATTGAAGAAATATGTTCTCCTAATGATGTGCTTAATATTAGAATGTCATCTAAATAAACAACACATATTTTTCCTATTAGTCCTTCTAAGACGTGATTTATCATTCGCTGCAAAGTTGCCGGTGCGTTTTTAAGTCCGAATGGCATCCGATTAAATTCGTAATGCCCATTGGCTGTAGAAAAGGCTGTTTTATTCCTATCTTCGGAATTCACCAATATCTGATGAAAACCTTTCGCCAAATCTAATGTGGTAAAGTATTGGGCTCTTCCCAATTTGCTAAACATATCATCAATGTTCGAAATAGGAAACTTGTCTTCTACTTCCTCTTTATGCACTTCTGGATATCTATATAATCGTGTATATATTGGTTTATTATCCTTCGTTTCAATTTTATGAGTAACTTCTTTTACATTAGTTAAAATATCTCCTTCTTTATAAAATAAATGTTTATTATTCTTGATTATTTGAGTTAAAGCTTTCTTTTCTTCTGCGTTCATATAAGGTTCGATTAATTTGTCAATTAAATTTTCTGAATTTACATCAGTTCGACATAAATTTATTTGTCTGCATGATAAATCTTCAATGTAACTATCTAAAGGATAATCTTTGGGTTTAGAGAGCAATAATATTTTTATATTATTAATTTTCACAGTGTGGGTGAAAAAAGATAATTCGGCTTGTAATGGTATAAGAATATTATTTCCTAAAATACCGTCAAATGTACTTTTCTTTATTGGAGTAATTAAAAATTCCATGTATGATTCATTTTTATTAAATTCACTTGGTAATGGCACAATTATTTTGTTATGTATTAAGTTGTCTGAGTATAATGTTTTAATGTTATGTGGTTTGTTTAGTTTAGTTTCAAAATGTTTTGGAAATATATTTTCATTTAAGATAGAAGTCGCTGCTCCTGTGTCTACAAGTAATCTAAGTTTTTTATTGCGAATATGAATATGTATGCAGGGTAAAGGTCTGTTGAGGCTTTTACTCGAAAATTTGATGTATTATGAGTAATATGATCTACTTCCATTGGTTCTGGAATATTTCTTTGTATAGCAAAGGGATTTCGATTTTGATTGGGAAAATTTCCACTTCTATTTGGTTGCCCATTATATTGATGGTTTCGATTTTGATAATTATTACTATTTAAGTTTTCATTCTGATTATTATTTCTATAAAAGTTCTGACCCTGATTATTTTTTCTATTAAAGTTCTGATTCTGATTATTATTTCTGTTAAAGTTCTGACTCTGATTCTGATTATTATTTCTGTAATTATGATTTCTAGAATTAGTTATGTAACTTTCATTTCTTTGATTTCTAATATTTTTTTCATAATTATTTTCATTCCCTTCTTTTGTCCAATGACAAGATTCTAATTTATAAAAGGCTTCACTTAAAGTTTGTATTTCATGATTAATAATAATCGAACTAGCATTTGGTGGAATTTGCTCACAAAATTTTGCTAATAATGACGCTTCGTTATTAATAGAATTATATTCTGTTGGCTTATCTTCCGATAAATAATATTTATTATTTAATCTGCAGAGAATGTCCGCATAAGAATTATATAACTGAGTTAATAAAAAAATTGTTTAAATCATGAAAATCATGAGAATCATGAAAGATAAGTTTAGACCAGCAAATGTATTCATTTTTGCGTTTCGCCCCGGTGTGATGGTTGGGCTCATCAGAAGATGACCATCACACCTTGTCTTGACGCAAATTTCTCGAATAAATCGAGATACCATATAATCCGAGCTACATAAAGCAACTGCGAATTATATGGTTGCTACAAGTCTTCAGAGAAGATAAATTGTAGCATTATGTGTATTACCGTGCTATAGGCTTCTTTGGAAAAGAAATTTTTGACTGTAAACAGTCAATAGGTTTTTTTCCTGAACACTTATTTTTAATTAAAAAAAATTGTTTAAATCATGAAAATCATGAGAATCATGAAAGATAAGTTTAAACCAGCAAATGTGTTCATTTTTGCGTTTCGCCCCGGTGTGATGGTTGGGCTCATCAGAAGATTACCATCACACCTTGTCTTGACGCAAATTTCTCGAATAAATCGAGATACCATATAATCCGAGCTACATAAAGCAACTGCGAATTATAGTTAACTGAGTTATATTTTTGGTATAAACTTTATCAGCTAATTCCTTTAATTTTAAAAAGGACTCTTTTTCACCAAAATTTCTTGTTAATAATTTTTTTATTTCCTGCCAGTTATTTGGGTCACCACCCCGTAATACTACCTCTAGTGCACTATCTGTGATTTTACCTTTAATTTCGTTCATTATGAATTCTTTCGTTGCTTCATTATATTGGCTTAATACATTCATTATAAAGTCTACCTTTTTTATAAATACAATAATGTTGCATACTCTGCCATTAAAATTTGGCAAATTTTTAATGAGTTTTAATGGTTCAATATTTATAGTTGCCATTTTTACCTTATTTTGTAATTCCGCTTCTTGGTTTTCTTCTGGTTCTGTTGGCTTTATATCGGCTTTCAATGATGCGGGTACATTGTAGGGTTTGAATTTCTTCATTAATCGATCACGTTGGGGTTTCGACTTGGAATTTATTTACTGCCCGTATAGTTGCTCTTCCTTCTTTATTTTTTTTTCTTTCTTCTGAACTTTTCACTTTATTTTTTTTTGTTCACCTTATCTTTTAGTTCTGCATTCGTTGTTTTATTTTTTTTTTCACTAGTTGTATTTTTGTTGATCAGTTATTGTCTTTTCAGATCTTTTATCACTGCTTTTCACTGATTTGTGCGTATATATATTTTTTTTTGTATTTGTAGTATAATACCTTTTGGTAATTTCACTTTACCGGTATAAACAATTTAATTTAGTTCTTAGGACGATCCCGAATTAAACTTTTAATAAAGTAAGGTACACATTACACAATGATCTTTCGAGATCCTACCGACTGCGCCAGTTTTAGTTTACGGTTCGAAACTAATTAAAAAAATATTTTATTTGTAGAGTAAATTTAAGTCTAATTCATTTATTTTTTTTTAAACAGTCTAACAAAACATTTTTAATTCAGCTTTTAAAAACTTAAACTAAAAAAATAAACATAACAAAAAGTTAAAAACAAAAACGTAAAGGAACTTCATAAATCATATTAAAAAAATTGCGGTAAATATGGCCTACCTGGTGTTAAATATGGCCCAGGGTGGGCCATATATATAAACTTTATCAACTTTTTTTTAAATCATGATACCAAACATGTTAACAAAATATTAAACACAATTTAATTGAAAAAAGAAGTTACCAATTTAAATAAAAATTGAATGTTAAAACACTTAAGAAAACTTACCAAAAAATTACAACCAAAGTAATAAAAAACAAAGTGCCCGTATATCTTTCAAAACCGTCGCGCCACATTAAGCACGAAAGACTGAGGCTAAACCGGTTTGAACGTGTTCGTAATGCAACATTTTTTTTTCGCTCCGGCTTCCGGTTTGGGAAATACCGCTATAGGCCATATTAACCACGTAGGCCACATTTGCCGCACTTACTCCATTCTCTTTTTAGAGAATACCACAACTAAAGAAAAACTCCGTTTTTATTTTTTTAGTATTTATTTATTTATTTATTTATCTACGATATGAAAATATCAACAGATTTGAAAAAAAAAAGAACTAGAACAAAGTTAAATAAATTATAAATATAATGTATGTACATATAAGAAGAAATAAATAATTAAGTTAAAAATCAACATATTTGAGAGAATTTTTTAAAGTTTCTCTGGACATGCAAAATATATCAACATCTTCATTGGCAATATTAAACAGATTGATACTACGACAAATAGGCTCCCGCTGACCATACAAGGTAGAGTGGCGCTCCGCATACAACAATTGTCTTGATCTTAATGATCTTGACGGTGCATAAACATTCATTAAAAAAAGTAAATTATCACATTTGATTGAAAAACATAAAATATCACGTATAAAAATAACACTAAAAACCTTCCTTCGCTTTTCAAGAGTTTCAAAACCCAACAACAAACATTTAGAAGTTTAGTTTAAAGAGACATTAACATGTAAAACAAAATTTCTCAAAGCAAATCTCAAAAAACATTTCTGCACTCTTTCAATTCTGTTAACGTTTTTTACTGTAGTGGGAAACCAAACAATGCTGCAATACTCAAGTACCGGTCGGACTAAGGAACAATAAAGAGACTTCACCGTATAAGGATCCTTAAAATCAGAGGAATTTCTTTTAATAAATCCTAAAAGGGAATTAGCTTTTGAAACTATGCAGTCAACATGGCGCTCAAAACAAAGTTTGGAATCAAAAACTACACCAAGATCTTTTATTTCAAATACCCTAAATAGTTTAATGTCATTCATTACATAATCCGACAAAATTGGATGCAAAATGCGATTATAAGTCATTACAGCACATTTGTCATAATTAAGCACAAGGTCATTACTAATACACCAATCATGAAATCTATTAAGTTCATTTTGGAAGGAAAAACAATCGTTAATAGATTTTATTTCTTTGAAAATTTTTATGTCATCAGCAAATATAAGAACATGACAATTACGAAAAACACTTACAAGATCATTAATGTACAATAAAAACAAAGAAGGACCCAAATGGCTTCCTTCTGGTACACCCGACAAAGCTAAGATTTCCTTAGAACGATAGTTGCCTATGTAGACAATCTGTTTTCTTCCTAATAAATAAGATTCAAACCATTTTAAAACTGAGCCATCAAAACCATAAGCTTTAAGTTTTGCCAACAAAATATTCAAGTTAGTTCTGCTAAACGCTTTTACAAAATCTGTGTAGCACACATCAACCTGTGCACCGGATTCCATAACAGATGAACAAAAATGGGTAAACTCAACTAAATTTGTGCACGTTGATCGACCTTTATAAAACCCGTGTTGAAATTTAGAAATAGAATTACCAATTATGTAAACAATTTTTTGGTGCATAAGTTTGTCCAAAAGTTTGGGCACTACTGACATATGGCAAATAGGCCTGTAATTAATTACTAAATCCTTCATTCCAGATTTGAATAGAGGAATTATACATGAAGTCTTCCATTCATCTAAATAAGTTCCTGTTGAAAGGGATTTATTAAAAATTATTTGTAAAGGCAGACTTAAGACGGAAGCGCATGATTTTAAAACAATTGGGTAAATCCCAAGCAAATCTGGAAAAATTGTAGGCTTAAGCTCTTTAAGCGCAGTAAAAACTTCATCAAATTCAACAAACATGGAACAACAATCTGTTATGGGTGCTAAATTACATGGAAAACTTGAAAACGAGTTAGACGAACTATAAATTTTTTGAAAATGACTAGCAAACATTTCAACTATTTCATTTGAATTTGTTGATGAAACTCCATTATATTGCATGCGATCAGGAAAACCAACACTGTTTCGCTTATCATTTACAAATCTCCAAAAGGCCTTAGGATTACGTTTTAAATTTTGTTCAATTGACTGGCAATAGGAACTATATAAAAATTTAGATAAAAACAGAAATTCTTTTCTAAGTCGACAGAAAAATTCATAGTCCGAGAGCAAATTTGAAGTTTTAAATTTTTTATGGGCTTTTGTTTTCGCATTTTTGAGTTTTAATAAACGTGCATTATACCAAGGTGGATGATTATTTACTCTTTTTAATATTTTAGGCACATATAGATTTAAACCTTCAAAATAAATATCCAAGAAGATGTTGAAACATTCACTTAATGTCTTGTATTTAAGTTTACATTCCCAATTAATAGAATCAAAAAAGTGATTTAATGAAGATAAGTTATCACAATTAAATTTAAAGATAAAACTTTCATTATCATTAAAATTAGAAAGATTATTGAAATTAAAGTTTCCAAAACTTATTTGCATAGCCTTGTGATGAACAGAGTTTGATAATAAAGAGGAACATTCAAATAATTTAGATTTTATATCTTCATTAACAAACAAAAGGTCCAAAAGTCTATTTAATGAATTATAAATACAATTTATTTGCTTAAGGCCGAGAGAAAATAAACTATCAATTACAATTATTTCAGACTCAGAATTTATTCGACTAGGTAACATTTTATCATCATTTAATTTACGTTCCCAATAAATATCACCTAAATTAAAGTCACCAAGAACACATACATTTAAATCATTATATTGAGAAAGAATAGATTCAATATTAAAGATATGCTTGTTGAAGACAGTCGCAGATGATTGAGGTGGAATGTATGTAGCTTAAAAAAAGTAGCAGGTCTTTTGATGCAGCCACATGTATCCTGATACAGAGTTGTTCGATGTTGACAACATTTTCTTCCAACACAACATCCAAGTTAAAAGCATAAGCCCGAATTGGACGGCGAACAGCCACAAGTATACCCCCTCCGCGACTTTTAGAGATGTCAAACCGATCAAGACGAAAGATTGAAAATATGTTGACATCAAATATTTCGCTTGTATTGATGTGAGCATGAAGCCAAGTTTCAACAAAAACAAATACATCATATTCATTATTTGAAGCAATTGCGAAAAAGAGCTCTCTTAGTTTCGAAGAGAACCCCCCCATGTTTTGATAATAAATGCAGAGATAATTATTTTTATTGATGACAGCGGCGGCAGCGGCAGCGGCGGCGGTGGAAGATGTAGGCTGAGAAGAAGAACATGCAGTTTTATTTGAGTCTATGTTAGAAAGTCTCTCCGAGTCGCAAATAAGTTTTTTGTGTGGCGACGGAATTCTCTCACATAAACCTGTTTTGGCCAATTACTAGCAGTAAGAACTTCATTGGCAAAATCTTCTGGCACTCCAATTTTAAAAGTTATGTATTCCAGAGATGCAGGGTCAATGTCTTTTTTAATAAGCTTAAAACACTTAACATCAGGTTTATTTATTTTAAGTTTGTTTGAGACATAATCTATTACAGATTCACATGATGTGGAATTTGAGAGTTTAGACACATGAAACCATTTAAGTTGAGGGAGAGAGATAACATTCATATTGCTCTCCATCTCATCAATCCCTATAACCAGAGATGGCAGAAATGCGATTTTTTTTTATTTACTACATTTGTTACGTCTGCTGCATAAATGAGGTAGTTAATGTAGTTAAATGTAGTTAACGTAGTTAAATGTAGCAGACGTAGCGGTAGACGTCAAAACGTAGTTTGAAATGTCAATTCAACCACCAAATTGACAAATTGCATCGAAAAGATAACTGTGAAAGTGTGAAAAACTAACTCTCGTCGTCGGCGCCGGTCGCCGCAGTGGTCGTACGTCCATACGAAAATTCGGAACAGGCTTAACCAAGAACATTCCAAAAAATTGATAGATATACACTATACTCTTAAAATGAACGACAAAAATAAAACAGATGATTATTAAATTTGCATTTTTCTTCCATAAAACTTCTAATTCCTTGATTTAGCTCATTTACGCAACATATTTGGTTCTTATGTATAGTTCAGTGTTTTTCACTCGTTAGTCTTTACTTATTCACTCCTTTTTTTAAAATTCTTTTTAAAATTTAACGTTTTTTGTGAAGGTAGCACACGTAACAAATGTAGGTAGTAAATGAAACAAATCAAACGTGTAGTTTATCCAATTAACAACACGTAGTTTACCGAGTAGATTACCTGACGTAATCTACTCTGCCATCTCTGCCTATAACACAATTTTTCTGCTGTTTATTATGTAAGTTTCTCTTATTTTCAGTTAGATTTTGCATATCACTAGTTTTGCTTGGGCAAGGGTTTACATGTTTTGATGCACAATTTCTTAAAGAACCACTTTCCGTAATATCAGATGCCGAATTATCGTTTAGGTGTTTATTTAATGTACAAGGCGACTTGGCATGCATCGGCAAAGGTGGGACTATAATGGTTTTATCACTTTCTATTACTACAGGTAAGGAAGGGGAACTCTTTTGATTAAGAGATAACTCTTCAAGTTTTAGTTTAAGAGAGTCAACAACAGAAAAAAGCGCGCCAAATTGAATAATCAGATCACGAAGTGAAAGTTTAGCACAATCAGAGCAATGGAATTGAATTTTCGAGTTAGGTTTTAATAGATCTTTATAAGTATCTTCTGAAATCTCAGCACACAACTTATGATATGCATTTCCACACATTAAACCGCACTTTACACCTTCATCTTTTAAAATATTAGAGCATCCAAAGCATCTAAGACTCGGTTTTAAGTTAGCCATTCTGAAAACACAACCTCGCTCTTCAACAACTCTTCAACTCTTTTTAATTTATTTAAAAAGCTTCAGATCCCTTACCGTGGGTCGGGGGAAATCTTAGGCTATACGAAGATCAATACGTCTGAACAAAACTGGATTGAATGAATGAGTGACCACCATTGAACTGATCAACCCCTTTTTATACCTTTTAAATTTTAAGTCAGCGAATCTATTTGACTGACGATCATAATTCTTTTGTTTTATTATTGTTGACACAAGATATATATAGAATTTACTTTGGGATGAAGTCCCATTCAAATTGTTTATGCTTAATACAGTTTTATGTTTCCTTTGCTTTAGTTTTATGTTTCTTTTGCCTTATTATTGTTGACACAAGATATACAGAATTTACTTTGGGAAGAAGTCCCACACAAATTGTTTATGCTTAAATATGCTGATATGCACTTTGATGTGTATCTTGTGTTAGCATTACAGTTTTATATTGATAAAGGGTGTTTTGTATAATTATAATGTGATGGTAGGGTGTTCTAGGAACGTAACCCTACGAACGTACGTACACACGCACGCACAGATATCTTCCCAAAAATCTTTTATTTTGATTCTAGGGACCTTGAAACGTCGAGAAATGTCAAAATTTTCAATTGGACAAATCGGACCCATTACAATAACTTCCTATAGAAAGTTAAAAAAGGTGAAAATTTTGGTTAACCCTTAATATCCCACGAACCAATAACGCTAGTGACTTGAATTAAATGTTATATAATATATTGTAACGTAATACCAAACAAGTATATGTATTTTTGGAAAAAAATCCAATTAACGATGCCAAACAAATACATTTTTGGAAAAAATTTCAAATAACTAATTAGAAAAAAATATTTGTCACCTCGAAAATTTTACGTACAAAAATGGTCTTATCTACAAAACAATTTTGTGCAACGAAAAATAACATTTTCAACTGGTAAAATTTTGAGAAAAATCGAATTGACAGTTTGTTCACAAAAAATAAAAACCTAAAAAAAAAATTATAAAAGTTTGTAAAAATTGATTTTCGACTCAAATATCTTTTCAAAAATTAAAAATATTGGCTTCTAACTTATTTTATCTCACAGAAAATATATTTTTCGACATTCAGTAATTTTTTTATAAGAATCCAACAGTCCGTTTTTCATACAAAAATAAAATCTACAAAAAATAGTACGCAAATTTGGTAAAAATTGATGTTTGGTTCTCGATATCTCTCAAATTAATATATATAAAATTTCATTCATTCAATTTGTATTTGTTTATAAAGGGTGATTTTTAGCTATTACCTTTTTTGCAACACTGGTTTAAACAGCTGAAGCACGTTTCGTCAGTTTGGTCTATAATTTAACCATGAATCGTCTTACAAACGAACAACGCTTGCAAATTATTGAAGTTTATTATAAAAATGCGTGCTCTTTTAAGAAAGTTCATCGCGCGCTTCTTCCATTTTATGATCAGTTTAATCGACCCACTGAAGCGGGTCTTCGGGCTATTGTGACTAAAGTTCGCACCAAGTTCTCAAGTAAGCTGTCAATCTGCGATTCAATGACAAAAAAGTTGAACAATTATGTGTCTTGGTTGATGTAAGTAATGAAATAGGAATATATACAGAAATTGTTTTTGTTGTAAGCTACGTTCCTCCTAAGAGCTCTACGTTAATATATGAAATGCATTTAAATAACATTGAATTTGTATTGGAAAGGTTACATGATTACCAACTGCCTTGTATTTTAGGAGACTTCAATTTATGTGATATTCATTGGAACTATTCCGGAGATGATAAATGCTTGATTCCTTATAATGTTAAAAAAGATTTTGAAACTTTATTTATTGATTCGATATTGTCTCTTAACTTAATTCAAGTAAATTGTATGAGCAATTCTATGCAAAGATATCTAGATTTACTCTTTTTGTATAATAACCTATAGCTTATGAAGTTAAAGAATCTTTATTTCCAATTGTAAAAAATACTATTTATCATAAAGCGATATGCGATGAAGTTTAAGAATGTATAATGATGCTGTTTCTAGTTCAATTAAGCAATTCCGTTGTAATGATTTCCATTTTTTAAAAGGGGAATATGATAACTTGAATGATTACTTCTTATCAATAGACTGGTATATCTTTTTGGAACAATTTTGGATGCTATTTATAAAAAATTTAAGAATGTCTGTTTGATGGTTCTTGTTGTTTTATTCAAAAAACAAAAATAGGCGTAATTCAAAATTGCCTAAGAGTAACAAAAGACTCAATTCAATAGTTTTAAAAATATAAAAAATAAAGCTTTTAAAAAGTTTAAGAAAACCAAGTCTGATATTGATAGAGATCGATACTGTCAGATGCGACGTGAGTACGATTTCTTAAATAAATGTTTATACACACAATATATCTTGGATACTCAATCAAAGATATCAAGAGACCCAAAATCATGTTGGGCTTTCATACATTCTAAGAAGCAAATCTCGGTTATTTTCAATAATCTGGAGTATAACGATCAATATTCTTCAGATTTAAATACAACATGTGATTTATTCGCGTCATTTTTTGAGAATGTTTATGTGGATCATTCACCTGTAATAATTCCAGACAGTTTAAATTATCCGTTCCAACTTGGATTTAGGGCACCTGTTTTTGTCATTAGAAGACGTTAAGGAAGGAATTTTAAATGTTAATTCAAGTATGACTCCAGGTCCGGATGGTATTCCATCCACTTTTAAATCATGTCAAAAACATAAAATTAAGAATTATCGTGCAATCACCAAACTTTCTGCTATACCGAAGCTTTTTGAGTTGATTGTAAAAAACAAAATTTATTTTCATGTTAAAGAATTTATTTCTCCATGTCAACATGGATTAGTGAGTGGTAGATCTACTACAACTAATTTGTCGCTTTTTACTCAACATTTGTCAAATGCCTTGGAATCTGGTTTTGAGGTTGATGTAATTTATACTGATTTTCGGAAAGCGTTTGATAGTATTTCAATTCTCGTTCAAAAACTCAATAGATTCGGTTTTCATTCAACTTTTCTCAAGTGGATTTTAAGCTATTTGGTTAATAGAAAACAAGTTGTGAAAATTTTGAACTCGCTGTCAACAAAAATGTTCAAATGGTAGACATGTGCATTCAAGAGGACACAAGCGTCCACATGTTTTTCTCAAAACCCACCTCTGTCTATCAACTCCTACTCTCAACTCCCCGTGGTGAACATCAGGTGCCTAGTACCTCAACTGAAGATTAGGTTCTAACCCCAGTGAAAAGTTGTTGGGGGCAGCAAACGAGAGAGGGGGGAGAGGTGTTTCCACTAAGGCACCTCTCCTTATCCAGACAGCAGCGGACGAATTCTCGAGAAGGAATCAACGGTGGCGTCTACAGTTCCAGTAAGGTTGAACTATTTAGTGAACACCTTATAGGGTTTCTACGACATATTCGGAGCCCAGGCCTATAAGGAGCGGTTTATCCGGCTCCCCGTCCTTGGAGTTATACTAAGGATCTGGCCCTCCAGGTTGGGGGTTGTGCCGTCGGGGTGACTTCCTGGCCACGTAAAAAATACCTTAGTTGCGAAGCACCAACAAGCCTCGGGTACGGACGGATTCACTGTTGACAACCCATGCAAACAAAATAAGGACAACGAACTTCGGATATGCACGTGGAATGTTAGGACCGGGCAAACGCAAACTAGAAGACTGCGATGTATACTACGGCGACTGCTACCGAGAACAAAGACAGCGTCTATTTGGGTGTGAATTTGTTGTTGGAACTAGACTCAGGCAAAGTCTTGAGTTTCAACAGTGTGAGCGAGCGCATTACGACAATCCACATCAAGGCTAAATTCGCCAACATAAGCCTAATATGCGCGCATGCCCCAACAGAGGAGAAAGATGAAGACACCAAAGACATATTCTTCGAGCTCTTGGACAAGACATATGAGCAGTGACCTGGCTATGACATTGAAATTGTCTTAGGAGATTTTAACGCCAAGCTAGGAAAAGAAGACATCTTTGGTGGCACAGTCGGGAGATACAGCCTGCACGACACCACCTCCGACAACGGATTCAGGCTGATCGATTTTGCTGCGGGGCGAGACGTTCTGGTAGCTAGTACGCAGTTCACACATCTCAATATCCACAAGGGGACATGGAAATTTCCTGATCAATCAACTGTCAACCAGATTGACCACATTGCGATCGACGCACGACACTTCTCCAGTATGCAGGATGTCCGAACATTCCGAGGGACCAACATTGACTCGGACCACTACCTCGTTGTAGCCAAGGTACGGCTATGGATATCCCGATCCAAGCCAAAACAAGGAAGTACTGTGAGAAGTTTCGACGTTAGACGGCTACAATCGCAAGAGACTACCATGTCCTTTTCCGATCGAGTCTCTAATAACCTCTTAAGGAGTCCTATACTGCCTGCATTAAGCATTGAAAACCAGTGGCAACACGGCCACCACAGCGAAACCCCTGGTTTGACGACGAATGCCGGCAAGCACACGCATTGAAACAACAGGCATACAAAACGGCGCTGCACAGGAGGACCAGAGCTGCTCGCGAGCTCTACGAGCAGAAGAGGAGAGAGGAACATCGGCTTCTTAGATGGAAAAAAAGAGAGCATGAGAAGCGCGCGATCGAGGAGATAGAGGGATGTTACAACAGGAATGAGGTTCATAAATTTTACCAAAAGGTAAAAAAAAACTCCCAAGGGTAACAGCCACGAACCGAAGCCTGTAAGGACGATCAGTCTCCTTAACATTGCATATGACATTTTCTCTGCCGTATTATGTGAACGTCTGAAGGCGTTCGTCAACAACCTGATAGGTCCTTATCAGTGTGGCTTCAGACCAGGAAAGTCCACTATCGACCAAATATTCACACTACGGCAGATCTGGGAAAAAACTCAGGAACTTCAAATCGATACCCACCATCTCTTTATCGATTCTAAAGCCACGTATGACAGCATCTATAGTGAAGAGCTCTACAGAGCAATGTCTAGTTTTGGCATCCCTGTCAAACTTATCCGTTTGTGCAGAATGACGATGGAGAATGCACGCTGCTCCATCAAGATCGGAAAAGATCTCACCGATGCATTTGATGTCAAAAAAGGTTTTAGACAAGGCGATGCACTGTCATGCGACTTCTTCAACATCGTTCTGGAAAGAATTGTGCAAAACTCAACCGTCAACACTAGAGGCACAATCTTCCAAAGGTCCATCATTAACACAGTAGACAATAACATACTTCACACAAATAACAAAATGCGATCTCTTATAAATGAAACAGAATACAACACATTCACTAAGAAACAAAACTTTATGTACCACGAAATGGAAACACTCATAAAACAAACTCATACTATTAAAATTTCAAAGCTCAAAGAAACTCTCATTTACAATATGGAAACAATATTCAATGAAGAGTGGTTTGTTAACAAAACTGATATTCAATTTCCAACAGAGATTAAATGGCTTCTCTTTTTAGGAGAAAAATTTGCAATACCCATTAACAATGAAAACTTTTCACCCATACACATAATTGCAGACGTAGAACAAAGTGTTAGAACAATAGAAAATGAAAGAGAAAAAGAAATAGCCAGGTCAGCAATAGCACACAAAGTCATTGATTATAAGAGAAACATAAAAAACACTACAGTAGAAAAATTCATTCAAATAATAATAACAAAAGCTGACAAAGGAAGTAAAACAATAATAATGTATAAGGAAGATTATAATAATAAAATAAATGAACTCTTAGAAGACAGAAACACTTACAAAACAATAAGAATAGATCCAACTCAAAAACTACAAAAAATTAATAATGAAATCCTAAATGATCTTTTTATAAGTAATCACATAGACCAATGGCAAAAAAAAAACAAATTATATTCATCTGCAGCAATAGCACCAAGATTATATGGACTACCAAAAATCCATAAAACCAATCTGCCACTTAGACCAATTTCTTCCTCTACAAATGTACCGTGTTACCAAATGTCAAAATATATGGGTGATATTTTGAAAAACATTATTTTCGACAAATACAACGTCAAAAATTGCTACGAACTTAAACAAAAATTACAGGACATAATTTTAGAAGAAGACGATAAACTCGTTTCATTTGATGTCATCTCATTATTCACAAACATACCCACCTACCTTGCCATAAAAATAATAATGAAAAACTGGACAACAATAGAAAAATTAACAAACATCCCAAAAAAAACAGTTCCTAAGAATGTTAGAGTTCTGTCTAAAAGAAAATAACTATTTCCAATATGAAAACAAACTTTTTAATCAAACATTTGGTATGCCTATGGAGAATCCTTTATCTCCTAGAATAGCAGATATAATACTCGACGACCTTCTTGACAATGCAAAACAAAAATTGAAAGAAAAAAACACAAATATTAGACACATTTCAAAGTATGTAGACGATATATTTGCGATAATAAAAGAAAGAGTGTTGTGTATGCAAATAAGTTTCTTTATTAATTCTCATTCAATTCTTTATTAGTTACAAAGGAATGCTTTTACATACAAAATATTTTACAAAAAGATCCGTTTTTAGAATTCTAGATACATCCAAGAGATCATTTAAGATAGATAGATATTTATCAGAAAGAGAAAGATGGATAGTTAATTAAAGGCGAATACACATTACAAGATAAATATAGATTTCTAAATTAAGGTGAATACACAATATTTCTTCCCACCCTTCGTGGTTAAGGTGAGAATAAGACCCGAGGCTTCCTTGGTCTGGTGGATCTTCGTGGAGCTGCTGGGGGTGTAATTAATTGACTTCCAGGTCCAGGTGAATGCGTCTCTTGTGGAGTTAGTGACTGCTGCTTGGGTACTACAACTGCAGTACTAGTTTCACTCAGTGGCTGTTGTTGTGGTGTAGGCGTTTGTGGTGGTCTTATGTATTGACTAGAGTGATCGTTGAATGGAACATCTATATGCTCTGCATATTGCGTTCCATGAGTTTTATCTTGATTATTTGAATAATTATCTTTATGACCTTTGATCTGGTCAATATGGCGTTTGAACTGTTTGCCGAGGTACGTGATTTCATAATGAAGGTCTCCCAAACGGCTCCTGATAACTCCTGGAACCCATTTGTCCATACGAGGGTTGTTGGATAGGAAAAAGACCGATTGCCCTGGTTGAAGAATGCGGAATGTTGGACTGAATTGCGAGTTTTGTTTTTCAGTTACTTTTGTAAATATATCATCAGGTCTGAGAAGATCTAGACTAGTTCGAAGTGAACGACCCAAAAATAACTGCGATGGTGATTGGCCTGTGGTGGTATGAGGTGCTTTTCTATATTGCCGTAGGAATTTGTTAAGGTTTAGCTGAAGTGAGGTCTTAGTAGTTTCCATGGTTCTCAGTGCATTTTTAACTGTTTGTACGCTCCGCTCGGCTTGTCCATTCATTGATGGATGGTACGGTGCTGTCAGCTTATGATATTTTACGCCAACTGTCTGTAGATACGTTTTAAATTCAGCTGACGTAAAATTTGTGCCATTATCAGACACCACCATTACTGGGACACCATAGGCAGCAAATAATTCATCGAGAATAGATATAGTAGCACCAGCTGTCATCGAGTTAGTTGTTTTAACTTCAAGCCACTTGCTATACGCATCAGATACTATGAGTAACATCATTCCAGCGAAGGGTCCCGCGTAATCTATATGGACTCGTTCCCACGGTCCTTTTGGATACTCCCAATGGTGTTCTCGAAACTTGGGGGGTAAGTGTGCATTTTTAGTACAGTTGCTACAATTCCTTGCCATACGTTCGATATCTGCGTCAATTCCCGGCCAAAAAACAAATGATCGTGCCAAACCTTTCATCTTCACCATTCCCAAATGCGCTAAGTGAAGATCTGCAAGAACTTTTTCACGTAAAGTTGATGGAATTACCACTCTGTGTTCAAAGACAAGGCAATTTTCAGCTAACCTATAGCTGGACTCAGGCGATTTGAAACCCGATCGGACTAGACATTGACCTGATTCGAGTATGAAACACATTTTGCCCAAATGTAGATCTTTCCTAGTTTCTTGAGCGATTCGTTTTGCATTGAGTGGCAGTTGATGAATTTGATGAATTAAAAAATTATCGAATGGGTCATATTCTGTTTCAGGATCAAAAACTTGTTGCGATTGGGAAATTTTATTGACAACTGTTTCTATAGAAGCTCGTGAGAAGTAATCAGCATTCGCGTTTTCTTTGGTTGTTTTGAATTTGACATCATAATTGAAGTTGGTCAGGAACTCAGCATAATTTGCCATTCTGCTGATACAGAGAACAGGTAAAGATTTGTCTGGGTGCAGAATTTGAGACAATGGCTTGTGGTCGGTGATGAGGGTCCAATGGCGGGCGTATAAATACATGAAAAACTTTTGCACAGCCCAGACAATAGCTAATGCCTCCTTATCGATCTGAGGGTATCGCTGTTCTGTTGCGCTCATGGTGCGACTTGCATATGCTATTGGCCTTTCCTGTCCATTACTTAAGACATGTGAAAGGACGGCTCCAAGTCCAGTTTTACTCGCATCGGTGGCTAATAGAAGCGGAAGTGACGGGTCATAAGGCATAAGGACTTGTGGCGATATTAAAATACTTTTGATGTTCATATATGCTTCGTGTGCTTCTGGTGTCCACTTAAACGATTCAGACCGCAGCATGTTTCTCAATGGTCGATCTCTCGTCGAAAGATCTGGAATAAAAGAACTATAATAAGTTGCCTTACCCAAAAATAGTTGCAGTTCTTCGAAGGTGGAAGGTTTTGGTGCTTTTTTCACTGCTTCTGTGTGTTTGTCTGACTTTTGGATCCCATTAGCATCTATTTTATGTCCCAGAAATTCTACGCATGATGTCGCAAACACACATTTCTCTCGATTCAAATGAAGTCCATGTTCTCTTACTCTCTCCAAGACCAGATTGACAACTTCCAACATTTCATCAAAATTTTTGGCATGAATGAGGATGTCGTCGAAGAAGATTCTCACATTTCGAATGCCTTGAAACACCATTTCGATTCGCCGCTGCCAAATTGCCGGAATGTTTGCAGCTCCGTATACAGCACGAGTTGGGCGAATCAATCCATGGGTAGTGGTGTTCAATGTCATGGCATGGCTGAACTCCTCGTCAATGGGTAAATGTGAGTAGGCATCTGTGACGTCCAAGTGGCAGAATACTCTTGCATCTTTCATTTGATTAAATATATCCTCAACTTTTGGAATTGGATGTTCATCAATGATTATTCGTGGGTTAAGTGTTGGCTTGTAATTCCCAGTAATACGAATACGTCCATTTTTCTTGGATACTATATGTGTTGTTGATGCCCATTCAGAGTATTCCACTTTTTTATAGAATCCTGAGGAAATTTTCAAGTCGATCTCTTTGGCATACGCATCCCGCAATGCCAAAGGAATTTCCCTTGCTCTCATAAAAACTGGTGACACGTCAGGCTTAAAATGAAGTGAAGCAGGAGGTCCCTTTAGTTTGCCTGCTATGTTACTGAACACCTCTTCGTATTGGTTGAGAAGGGAGTTCATTTGATTTCGTTGTTCCTCTGACAGATTAGGAGTTGTTGATGTGAGAGAGTTGACGTGACCTGAAGTTTCAAAGAACTTAGAAAAATTTATTTCACTGGCGAATTGAGCTATCCATTCCCTTCCAAAGAGAGTGTCAAAGTGGCCTTCTACCACATAGAGGTTTAACCTACGAACGGTTCTGCCAACAGCTACAGTAACTGGAATACGTCCGATGCAATTAAGTCGGTGGCGGGTGTAACTTGCGAACTGCCTGTCTGACTTTATCAACGAAAACTGGGGTTTAATAGTGCGAAGAATCTGTGCACTAATGATGGCACATGGTGAGCCAGTATCTAGCTCCATCACGAGGTCACGGCCACCAATTTTCACTTCGATTTTTAGGGTGTCTGATGTGGAAGTAGGCTTTATGGAGTTAACCAGGTTAATATTTCCGAGACATTGTACTATTTCGTCTGGATCACTCGGCTGTTCCTCGTTGACCTCGATAATTTGTGCGGTTTTCGATCGGCACATTCTTGCAATATGACCCTTTTTGCCACAAGCATGACACTCTGCTTCTCGAAATTTGCATTGATTTCTAAAGTGTCTGCCTCCACATCCATTACAAGTTTGATTTGGGTGTTGTCCTTGTTTAAATAGTTGTAATGCTTCTTTTTGGCCGCGCTTGAACCGTGGGGGGGCATATCCCAATTTGTGTGTGGCTTCGCCTGCCGGTGTTATTTCTGATTTCACCTCAACTGCTGTGTTGCGACTTGCTTCAATTGATTGTGCGGCTTCATATGCAATAGCAAATGTGTCGGGCTGTTTGATTATTATAGCATTGCACATCTCACGACAAGAAAGTCCATGCAGAAATTGTTCTACCAACATCCTGTCCAAAAAATTACCATAGTCACAATTCACAGCGCCTTGCCTAAGACGAAGCGTAAAGTTGGCAACTGATTCATCAGCTTGCTGAACAATATGTCTGAATTTGATGCTTTCAGCATATTTGTTCTTTGTCGTGTCAAAATGATTTACAAGGGTTGTTTTTATTTGTTCATATGAAAGGACTTCTGGATTCTTTGGACTTGGAAGTGTTTTAAGGGCATTGTTCAGCTCTGTTCCCATGTGAACACGTGCATAATGCGGGTAATCGGTTGCTGGGATCTTGCTGAGTTGGAGTGCCCATTCGAATCGCCTAAAATAATCTCCGACTGATTCAGATTCAGATGATTTATACTCACCAATAGAAAATGTTGGTAGTTTTGGAGAAGGTTGGTGTGAGGTTGTGCCGTTTCTAGTGGCAGTAGATATCGCCGCCTGTGTGGCATCCACAACTGCTTGTTTGATTGCTTCCGAGAAGACTGATGTAAGCGATTGCAGGGTTTCTTCTGACAATGACATATTTGTTTATCTCAATTCCACTTATGACACCACTGTTGTGTATGCAAATAAGTTTCTTTATTAATTCTCATTCAATTCTTTATTAGTTACAAAGGAATGCTTTTACATACAAAATCTTTTACAAAAAGATCCGTTTTTAGAATTCTAGATACATCCAAGAGATCATTTAAGATAGATAGATATTTATCAGAAAGAGAAAGATGGATAGTTAATTAAAGGCGAATACACATTACAAGATAAATATAGATTTCTAAATTAAGGTGAATACACAATAAAGAGATAAAGAAATAATACTAAATACACTCAACAATTATCACACAAAAATACAATTTACAATAGAGATGGAACAAAACAATAGCCTACCCTACTTAGACGTTAAAATGCACCGAAATAACAATAGAATCATATTTAATTGGTATTCAAAACCTACATCGTCAGGAAGGATGATAAATTACTTATCAACACAATCTAATTCACAAAAAATTAACACAGCAACAAATTTCATAAACAAAATACTTGATATAAGCGACGTTCAATTCAAAGATGACAACATAAACAAAATCAAAACCATTCTCCAAATGAATAACTATCCAAATTTTATAATAAACAACCTAATCCAAAAGAAAATAAATCAAACAACAAACCCGATAAATAAAACAACAACAACTAATAACAACAACAGCATAATCAGGTACTTCAGCATGCGCTATATTCCAAAGTTAACAGACGGTAGAAGCTTACATCAACAAGAAAGCGCATCATACGCATATAAGTCAAATGCCACACTCAGGAACATTTTCACGAACACCAAAGCTCCGATTGAAAAGAACCAACAACATAACGTTGTCTATGAGGTTTGCCGCGGGGGGACAGAAGGGGAGAAGTGCAATTTGACTTACATCGGAACAACAAAAAGACAACTGGGTATAAGAATGACGGAGCACAAAGCGGACATAAAAAAGAAGAAACCATCAACAGGACTATCACAACATATAATTGATAGCGGCCACATACCAAATTTCGATGATTTAAGTCGAGTACTCTTAAATCATCGAAATTTGGTATGTTGCAAAGAAAAGAGAATGACGACGAGGTATACTCTTGAAAGCTTGCGCATACAACAAAAAATAAGAAAAACGATGAACACTCAAGAAGATCGAGACAACACCATTGTAAGCTACGCATTAGCAATAAAATAAGTACCTGAACTACACTGTGATAATGTTTGTCTTTTTAATTTATTAGTCTCTTGTTTTTAATGTTAATTTATTAAATAGTTTAAATATTTTTCTTTCATTTTCCTTTTTAAACGAAATAAAAACAAGATTTAAAAAACAAAACCAACAAAATAATGTAAAATACAACAAAAAAAAACAACATGTAATTTTTTTTTTAAATTAGACAAATTGTATAAAATGATAAATTCAATTTTTTTTTCATAATGTTAAATAAAGATCATAATAAAAACCCCTGAAGAAGTCGTGAGTAGAAACGTTGGGTAAAAGATGAAATAAAGTTTTTTATTTGCATTTAAAATCGATTGACCAAAATAGCCTGCATTACCAAACATATATCTACAAATGTCCATCCAATTACTCGGATACGCAGATGATATTGACATAATTGGAAGATTAAAGCGTGATGTCAGTGTAGCGTTTTTGAGCATTGCGACGGAAGCGAAGATGGGTTTAGTGGTCAATGAGGGCAAGACGAAGTATATGCTGTCGTCATCAAAAAAGGACATTGAACAACGACGTCTTGGACAAAACGTCACCATGGACAGCTATAACTTCGAGGTAGTTAAGGACTTTGTCTACCTAGGCACCGCAACAACAGACGGCAGACGGCTTTGCCATGCTTAAATGTACTAGTTCTATAAATAATCGTGTATATATTTAAATTGTTCAATAAAGTACGATTAACTAACTAACTAACTAACTAACCTAGGCACCGCTATAAACACAGACAATGACACAGAATAACTCTTGCAAATCGCTGCTTCTTTGGACTTAGAATGCAATTGAGAAGTAAAGTCCTCTCTCGAGCACTTAAAATCACAATCTATAAGAAACTCATCATCCCGGTTCTCATTTATGGCGCTGAGGCCTGGACCCTGTCAAAGAAAGATGAGAACGATTTAGGATGCTTCGAGAGAAAAATTCTTCGGGTGATTTTTGGTCCCGTACGCATGGATGGAGAATAGAGGAGAAGATATAACGACGAACTGTACGGGCTGTACAGCGACACTGACCTAGTTAACAGAGTTAAAGTCCAACGGCTTAGATGGCTAGGTTATGTAGAGCGAATTAACATCAACGCTCCAGCCCGGAAGGTCTTCGAATCCAATCCCGAAGGACGGCGCAGTAGAGGAAGACCGCGACTCAGGTGGCGCACGCAGGTGGATGAAGACCTCAACCAACTTGGCGGCGAAACTGGAGACAGCTAGCTAGGGACCGAGCTGGCTGGAGACGCATGTTAATTGAGGCACAGGTCCGCCCCGGACTGTAGCGCCACCTTAAGTAAGTAAGTAAGTAAGTCAACAAAAATAATTATTTGTACTATCTGGTGTTCCACAAGGGAGCCATCTTGGTCCTTTGTTGTTTTTTATTTTCATAAATGAATGACCATTATACTTGAATTTGCAACTGTTAAAAGCATCAATGATTGTGTATTAATACAGAATGATATTGATACTATAAACGATTGGTGTAAAAGTAATCATCTTTGGCTTAACGTCAATAAATGTAGTTGTATGTCTTTTTCTCAAAGTCATACTTTTATTATTTACAATTATAACTAGCTGACCAAACAAACGTTGTGTTGTCATATAAATAATTTCTAGAAAATATTTTGCTAGAAATAAATAAGTTATTGTAAGTGTGTAAGGATGTGGGAGAGGAATAATAAAATAAAAACCACTAAGCAAATTTTTTTAATTTGTTGAAATTAATTCTTTAAAATTATATACATATCGCTAATTATGACAACACTACAAAAGAACAATATCAATCCCTTAATGCAACAGAGTGAACAATATTTTGTGTGATCCCATCTTTCGCCAATACAAACAAACTGGATAGTTTGCCCACTTGAGAACACGCCACGTATAATTGTCCGTGTGAAGTGCTCAAATGTAAGAAGCAGACAATCATCGTTTGGCCTAGAGACTTATTGATAGTTATTGCAAATGCCAATAATTGGAAATTGAAGGCGTTTGAATTGAATTGGCACATCTGTGGCCATAATAGGGATTCGCGGTAATAATATATTTTCACATCGGAATTTGCCATTTAGAATTATGGCTTGGATAACATTTTTAATTACTAATCGCGTGCCGTTGCACAACCGTGGTGGGTTCAAATGACGAAAACAAATTACAGGAGATCCAACCTTCAGTTATAAATTTTGCGGTGGCATGCCTGGTAAATCTAATGAGTTCAAAAACTCAGCTAGATAATTTACAGCTTCGGTAGCATCACAAACTATATCAATAGATTTGTTTGATCCCAAGTCTAGCGGTAACAAATGTTGTATCTTGAGATTTCATTCGTTGACATCCACATTTTTTGCTGCTAAAATTGTTCTTTCTGACGGCCACTCATGATTTGTATATTGTCTATGTACATCGGGAAATATTTGGTCAATGAGAGCATCTTGTGAATCAATAATCATGCAGAAATCGACCGGTAATTTTATGCATCCAGTTTCATCTGTAGTAACTTTTCCGTCGCCTATATCGATCAGCATTTGTTTTTAGAATGTTTCAGCGGATAGATCTTAAAGCATTTGAACACGCATATTTACTTTCAGTTGCGAAGATTTTAAGCACGCGTTGATCTCATCAGCGTACGTTGAACGTGGAATAATGGGAAGTGTTTGTCTCAAATCACCTGAAAGCAGTAACAGAGTGCCGCCAAATAGTCTGTCGTTGTTTATATATCTTTCAATGTCCTGTCCATAAAAAAAAAGAATCCACCTTGTCTTACCAAAACTGCGAGCATGATGTGGTCATAAATTGTTCTTTGTTCTTCATTCATTAGTGGGACATTGCGAGCAACAATCGCTGCCATTTCTACAGTCTTGTATTGTATTTCATGATTCAATTCAGTGTCTATTAAATCAGATGCATTTCGATTTGGTGAATGCATACCGAAATGACTGAGTGGTAAGTTGGCAATGATAATGCAAAGATCCTCAATAGCAATCAATGCTTCATTGTACATAGCGTCACTGAATACTATCGTAAGGTCGTTGCACCGTGTACGATGTTGATGCAATTGAACCATAGCACTTTATAAAAAATAGATAAAAACCTATTTTCAGACCTACCGAATATATATGCAAAATTTCATTAAAATTGGTTAAGCCGTTTCGGAGGAGTATGGCAACTAACACTGTGTTTAGCTTGAACAAGAATTTTTATTTGAAAAAATTAAGAAAAAATGAAAACTGAATAAATAAAACCAAATTGTGGAAAATGTTGATTTTTGAGCAAAGGTTTATTACAAAGTAAAAAATGTAAGAAAAAATGTACAATCAATTCATATAAGCTTCATTTATATTTTAACCTTTATGTGACTTTGGATAATTTTGTATTTTCGATAAGTTTTTATTTAACATTTAAAAGTTGGTAATACTGACTTAAAGCTGAATTTACAATAGCTTTAATTTTGAAATTCAATTAATTTTATTTTGAAATTTGATTAATTTTATTATTCATAATTGTATTATATTAATATGCATGTATAATCGCACATTCTTCGCCCTCGGATTGAGTTCTGTTTCGCAACCATTTTTTTCTTTCACAGGCATCTGAACAGGTCTCTTTGAATTTCTGCATAGCCGCTATCTAATTTGACATTAAAAATAAAGAGTTGAAACAAATTAGAATTGAAACAAGGAAAAATCAAAAATACGACAACAACAATTGCACATGAACATGTTATTTTTTTTGCATTTCTCCATATGAATGGAAAAGACCCGTTGGTTATTATGAACCAACTATGTTGATAGCTTACTATAATGAGTAGTGTATTTTATTCTCATTGATCGGTTGTTTTGGTTTTCGTTCGTGCGCGTCGGTTTATTTGTGAATTGTGTTTACGATAATGTTTTAATTTTATTAATTTTATTTTGATTGTTTTAATTGTTTCATTTAAATTTTAATTTTGTTGTGAATATTTATTATAGTTTAATTTTGATAATGTTTAATTGTTTTTATTTCTTTATTATCTATGTAATTTTAAATAAATATTAATTTGTCGCGGGTGTTAATAGTGTTATATCTATACCTATATTATCCTGTTGATTGCTGGTCGGCGAATTGGGTAAGTGCTTTTTCTTTTTGTTTATTTATTTAAATTAAGGTATTTTATTTGTGATAACGGGCGGTTCTAATTAATTTTTCAATAAGTTTTATTAATTATTTCGGGCGATTAGGCGTGATTTTGTTTTAATAATGTGTATATATGTAAATATGCATATGCCTTTTTTCGGGACTGTACCTCCTTTTTTGCAAAGGAAAGTACGTACGCCGCGACCGAGTTGCATTATGTTAAAATGCTTTATGCAACGGTACTTTAAGTTTGTATGTGCAATGAGTGTTTATAAGTAAATTATATAATTTGTGATATGTAATTTTTTGTGCGTGGTGAAATTCATGTAAAAATATTAGTGACGTCATTAATTGACTTTTGTGTTATTTCTATTTATTTTAAATATGGAATTGTTATTAGATTTTGACATCGCAAAAGAAGTTGAATTTTTATTTTCAATGGTGGTATGTATGTTATGTGAAAATATTTATTTTGTTAAACTTTGTTGTTTATGATTCAAATTTCATTTTATAATAATTTTAATAGTGCATTGATGCAGCTAGTGTTTTTGTTTTGTTGTTGTGAATATTATTTCGTTTCGGATTTTGACATCGCGAGTGACTTTGTGTTTTAATTTTTAAATGTTGGACATAGTTGTTAGTTTGTAGTGGCCATTTTAAATTATTTATTTGTTTACATTTTGGTGATATCAATTTATAATCGATTAAGAAAATTATTTTCTTTGGTTTTACTTTTATAAATTTGAATATAATTTGTTTTGTTTAATAAAGCGTTGTTTTGAATTCAATTTGTTTACTTTTCTTTTAAGTTCGTATAGATTATAAGAATAAATTTTATTTTGAATTATTTGTTTTGAATTTCGATGAAATAAAAATTAAATTTTGAAATTAATTTGGTGTTTTATTTTATATTCTCATTTTATATTTATATATTTTTGTTTTATTATTTTAATTGTATGTGATACGTTTGTAAAATTTTGAAGTTTTAATAAATGGTATTTAAAATTAAACTGTGGTTTATTTAATATTTACAATTTTAGTTTTTAAGTTTTGAAAACATTTTCAACAACGCTAAAGCGATGTTTTTATTAATCAATTAATGATTTGACTAATTATTATTATATTTGTATTGTTTTAATTTATTAGATTTGAATATTTATATTTTATTTGAATTTACGTGCGGCCTTTCGAAATTTAATTTCCGGTGAAGTAATTCGTGTAACAATTTGATTGTTATTTTGAACGGTGGTGAAGTGATTTTGTGCTGAATTTTAAACGATGGTTTGTTGTTCAAATGTATTGTTCGATGGCAAGCGACAAATTTTTGCGATGGGCCGTTTTATCATTCCGGATTTGGTTTTCAATGTGACAACACGGATTAATCCATCTGATCCTGGATGAGTTTCGTGAACGCGAGCTAGGTTCCAATGAGTCGGTGGAAATCTTTCGTCTTTGATCAGAACGATGTCTCCAATGTTAATATTTTCTTGGACTTTCATCCACTTCGGACGCTGTTGAAGCCTGGATAAGTATTCGGAACTCCATTTACTCCAAAATGTCTCCATTAACGCTTGGATTCGCTTCCATCGATCCATATACGTGATGTTGATGTCGATGTTACCTTGTGGCACAGCATGAAGGGATTCGCCGATTAAAAAATGTGCTGGGGTTAACACATCTAAATCATCTATACTATCGGAAAGAGGACACAAAGGTCTCGAATTCAAGCACGCTTCTATTTGAGTTAGAAGTGTTGTGAGCTCCTCGAATGTTAGTCTCTCTGTTCCAACGATCCGTTTTAAATGGTACTTGACCGACTTCACACCGGCTTCCCACAATCCACCGAAGTGAGGAGAAGCGGGAGGAATAAAATGCCATTCCGTACCTTGATTTGCAAGGTTTTCCGCGATTTCCTTAAAATCATGTTGTGCAGCTTTTAACATTTTGCTCAGTTCAGTATTAGCTCCAACAAAGTTGGTACCACAATCACTATGGATTTGTTTGCAAATTCCACGTCTGGCAGTAAATCTTCTAAATGCTGCCAAAAATGCTTGTGTTGTCAAGTCTGAAACTACTTCTAAATGTATAGCTTTTGTTGTCAGGCATATAAAGACAGCGAAATATCCTTTCAGGATTTTACTGCCGCGTGCTTTCCAGGCTTTGATTTCGATGGGTCCTGCGTAGTCTACTCCAGTGTGACAAAATGGTCTGGCCATACGAACTCTTGCAGCTGGTAAATTTCCCATCAATTGCTGCATTTCTGCAGCCTTTTGCCGATAACAAGTCGTGCAATGATGTAGTTGGTATTTCACACTTCTTCGAATTTGGCCGATCCAAAATCGTTGGCGTATGTACGCTATCATTTGTTGTATTCCACCATGCAAAGTATTTTTGTGAGCATCTTTTGCCACAAGTCTTGTGAAATGGTGGCTATTATTCAATAGAATTGGATGCTGCGCCTCATAAGGTAGCAGTGAGTTTTGAAGTCGACCGCCGACTCTCAGAATTCCGTTGGTATCAATGAATACATTTAGTGCTTGTAGTTGTTTCGGTATTTTATTATTTTCTCGCATATCTTTCAATTCTTTGGAGAACATCTCGCTCTGGGCTGTTTTGATAGCAAGAGTTCGAGCTGCTTCCAACTCAGAAACCCTTAATGGTCCAGTGAGTTTCGAGGCAGTCACTACCTCATTGCTAATCTTTGACTTTTTTCTGGCCAGACTCATGGCTCGGAGATTGGTTTTGTAACGAAGCCACCACGCTATTACTCGAATTACCTTGTGTAAGCTCGAGATTTTGTGAATAATTACGCTGGTGAGTTCCTCTGCTACTTGAATAGTATGGATCTTTACTGGACGACGTTCTTCTTCTGTTTCAACACTTTCAACTTGGCCGGGTACATCAAACTCCCACTGCGATCTTAAAAATATTGGACCGTTCCACCAGACATCTAAGGTTTCCATAATTGATGGATATACGCCACGGGATGCCAGATCAGCTGGATTGTGCTGTGTTGGGACATGAGACCAACAATCGCTACTAATTAATCGTTGTATTTCGGATACTCGATTTGAAACAAATGTTGTCCAATTTGATGGAGTTGTTCGAATCCAAGCAAGAGCGATCGTAGAATCAGTCCAGGCGAAGATGCGAACATTAGGAATGGCTAAGACATCTCGAGTATAATGCAAAAGTTGTGCCAAAATGACTGCACCGCAAAGTTCAAGACGAGGTAACGTGATCGTCCGCTTGCTCGGAGCAATCTTCGTCTTTGCTAGAAGTAAGTTATTGTGGATATCTCCTTTGTTATCTAATACTCGCACATAAACCACTGCTCCATATGCTTTGGTTGAAGCGTCGCAAAAGCCATGCAACTCAATTGCTTGATTTGATGGGCTCATTTGATTCCATCGCGGAATTCTCACCTTTTCTATGGTTGGGAGTTCTAGCTGAAAAGCTTCCCAACTCTTTTTGATGTGGGCTGGAACTTCCTCGTCCCAATCGCATCCAAGATCCCAGAGCTTCTGCATAATAATCTTTGCAGTGATTATGCACGGTGAAATCCAACCAAGTGGATCGAAAAGCTTGGCGACGGTCGATAAAATAGTTCTTTTCGTTGTCGTTTCATTTGGTTCCTGTGCATTTTTATATGAAAAGAAATCGCAGCTAGGAAACCATTTGATGCCAAGAGTTTTCACGTGGTTGGACAGATCAAAAGGAAGCTCGAAATCATATTCTCGATCTTGAATTGGAATATCTTCAATCAAGTCTCTATGATTGGCTGTCCACTTGCGTAGATTAAAACCGGCTGACGCTAAAAGTTCTCTTGCTTCATCTCGTTTTCTTCTCGCTTCTTCCATAGAATCTGCACCGCTAATCAAATCATCAACATACATATCTTCTCGCACGACCTTCGCCCCCACAGGATACTTATCCTGTTCATCTTTGGCTAAACGTTGTAGGGTTTTTATTGCTAAATAAGGAGCACTTGCCGTTCCAAACGTTACAGTCTTGAGCTTATAAAGCTTCAAAGGTTCTGTTTGGTTTTCTCTCCACATGATGATTTGGTAAAAGGAATCTGGATGACTCACCAAAATTTGTCGGTACATCTTTTCTATGTCGGCCGTAAGAGTATATCGGTGTGTTCGCCATCGTATGACAAGATCTATAATAGATGTTTGTAACTTTGGACCAACCATAAGATAATCATTGAGAGATTTTCCATTCGAATCTTTGGAAGCAGCATCAAAAACAACTCGAGTCTTCGTGGTTGTGCTTGATTCCTTAATCACAGCATGATGTGGTAAGATGAAGTGGTTTGGTGTGTTGAGTATTTCATCATCGCTACTGATCTGCTCCATGTGATGGAGTGTCTCATACTCTTTAATACATTTTATGTAGTCAGCTCGAAGAGTTGAGTTAGCTTCAAGCTTCTTTTCAAGATGAAGAAAGCGTCGATATGCCATCTGTCGACTGGATCCCATCTTTGGCAACATGTCATCTTTGAATGGCATTTTTACTTGGTATCGACCATTAGCTAAACGTCGAGTATATTTTTCGAAATGTGCTTCGCAAGCTACGTTTTCTTCAGTCTCATGGACTTGAAACGGTAACTCTTCCATTTCCCAAAACTTCTGTAGTTGAAGGTTCAAATCAGTTGTTTGAAAGAAACTGCGGATTTGTTGACGTGGATGTGTTGAAACTCTTCCTAGTACAATCCAGCCCAGTTCCGTTTTTTGTGCCATCGGTCCGGTGCCGTCTTCCGGACGTTTAATTTCCGGTAGAAATATTTGGGCACAAACGTCACTGCCTAAAAGTAAATCGATGGGTGCAGGTTCGTGGAGATGTGGATCTGCCAACGGAAGTCCAATTAGGTGTTTCCATGTGTCAGGCACCATTCTTTGGGTTGGTAGAAGGCCAGTAAGCGACTTAAATGTGAATGCCTGTAAGGCAGTTTGAAACGATGAGTGGCAAGATATTATCTGTACCTGTACAGCGTTCTGCGAGGTGCCACTACTGACCAACCCCAGCCCTGATACCTCGACACATGTCCTCAATTTTTTAAGCTTAAGCAACTGAGCAGCTTCTTCAGGGATGAATGAAGATTCGGAACCTGTATCAATCATGGCTCTCAAAAAATGTAACCGGCCGTCTGAGGAACGGGCCTTAACTATAGCGGTTGCTAATAGCACTTGGTGAGAGAAATCTCGATCACCATATGAAGTGTGATAGTTCAAGGTGGTGGAATTTTGAGCATCATTGTTGGGTTGAAATTCGAAGGCGTTTGCATTCATAGTTGTTTGAACTACATTTGAGGTAGTTGCTTTCGGTTGAGTTGAAAATCTCGAAGAAGGTTGCGCAGGATTTCTTTGGAAATTGTTATTCTGTAATTGTTGGTTTACATGCAACAAAGAATGATGTCTCTGCTGACAGAAGAAGCAGCATAGTGGACTTGGACATTCATTTAAGGAATGCCTATAAGAAAGACAATTTTCACATACTTTTAACCGTCGAACAACATCTGTACGACCCATGGTGTCCATATTTAAAAATTGTTGACATCTTTTCAACGCATGTTTTTCTTTATTACATAATTTACATATTAAAATTTCCGTCACAGCTGGTTTAGCAGGCTTAAATTTTTGCTTAGCAAGTAAAACCTTGGACTTCATTGGAAAACGCGATTTCGCATTAGCTGCTGGATCAAATTTGGTGTAATTTGAAGTACTCTGATCCTTTTGATCGAAAACTTCAAGAGTTCGGAAACGTTTTTCCAAAAACGAAGTAAATTCATTAAATGTTGGTAGTTCTTTTTTATCACCTAAACTTTCTTCCCACAGCTTTTGAGTAGCCGACGGTAATTTCTGGTTAATGAACCAGATGAGAACAATGTCCCACTTTTCAACCGGAACATCCATATTTTGCAACGCAATAAAACATTCTTTTGTAGTATATAAAAGATTTCTTAAACCTGTAGCAGTTTCACGAGGAAGTGGAGACTGTCCAAAAAGTTGTTGCATTTGGATATGCACCAGAATGCGTTTGTGATCATATCTTTCCTTCAAAAGTGTCCATGCCTTCTCATAATTGGCAGCTTCAACCGATAAGTTATGAAGGAATCGTTTTGCGTCATCAGTTAAACAAGACTGCAGAAAATGGAGCCTATCTAAATCTGTTAAACTTTTATTGTTGTGGACCAGAGCCTGAAATCTGTCATAAAATGGCCGCCAGGTGGTATATGACCCATCAAACTTAGGAAGATCGATGCGAGGCAACCTAACTTCTGAATAGGCAGATCGCTGTCCTTCAGAAACAGAAGCAATATAAGCTTTGTCGTCCAACTTGACTGCAGGCGGAGGCGTCGAAAACTTTTCCAAAGACTCCATTAAAATGGCTTTATAGTCAAGGTAAATATCACTAATTTTGTCATATATAACCTTCAAATCTTCTAATTTTAAGCCTTCTTCCAGACAACCTCCACCAACAATTGCCTCATGATAAGATTTGGCCGATTTTTCATCGTCATTTAACTTATCTAAGCGTCCTGATATGTGCGTCTTTGTCAAGCGTTCTTTTGGTGACTTTTTAAAATTTTCAAGGTCTCTCACTATTTTATTGAGAATTCCCTTTTGGAGTTCACCATATTTAAAACTTTTACGGTCCATTTTGTTAATAAAATATCTTTATTTTACAGATAGAACCACAAGAATTAATATTGACGAGTTTACAACACAAATCAAGCAAGACTTACTGCGTTGTTTGAAGATATTGATGCTGCTGGTGATGCCGGTGTAACTTTTGCTGCCGCTGTCGCCGTCGCTGTCGCCGTCGCTGTCGCTGTCGCCGTTGTTGTTAATATTGCTGAGATGTAGTTTGATATATTTGCAATTTTTTTTGCTGAGATGTAGTTTGTTATATTTGCACTTTTAAATTTTATGTATTTAAGTTATAAAATTAAATTATTTAATTAATTTCGAAATCAAATATTTAAAAGAAGACTCGAAGGAGCAATGTATTTAAGTTATAAAATTAAAGCTCGAAGGACCAATGTTTAGCTTGAACAAGAATTTTTATTTGAAAAAATTAAGAAAAAATGAAAACTGAATAAATAAAACCAAATTGTGGAAAATGTTGATTTTTGAGCAAAGGTTTATTACAAAGTAAAAAATGTAAGAAAAAATGTACAATCAATTCATATAAGCTTCATTTATATTTTAACCTTTATGTGACTTTGGATAATTTTGTATTTTCGATAAGTTTTTATTTAACATTTAAAAGTTGGTAATACTGACTTAAAGCTGAATTTACAATAGCTTTAATTTTGAAATTCAATTAATTTTATTTTGAAATTTGATTAATTTTATTATTCATAATTGTATTATATTAATATGCATGTATAATCGCACACACTGTGACAGGAATATTTTATATATTAGATATTTCAAACGTGTCGCGTCGTCTTATGTAGAGTTTCGGAGATTAAGAGAAATGAAACAAAACGTTTTATTTATTTTTGAATTTTTAATTTCATATAATCTCTTTATTTTTGAATCTTTAATTTCATATAATCTCGAAAACTTTATATCAACGAAGCCTTAGACGTCCGAAGCCTTTGACGAATCGATTTCAACTATATCAATCATTTATATTTAAGTCTCCACGAAGAATACAAAGTGCATACTTTGCGATAATTAATTAATAATTAGTTCAATTAGTTCTTCGAACCTCAATATAAACAAAATATGATGAACTCAGATTTTGTTTATATTGAGTTCATATCGATTGCTAACTGTTTATTTACGATTGTGGAGAAAAAAAAACGAAAGAAAAGAAACAACAAAAAGAATTAAATTACATTGCTATGAGGGGTTGTGGTTGATACTATAACTCCCCCTGCGTTCGTCTGAGGCTCCGACGAAGTTTGTTTTACATTTATTTTTACAATCTTCGTTTTTCTTTTATACATTATAAAGAGTAAAGTAGTTTATTTAATTAAAATTACAAATTGGGTGACCCATGTTGATATGTGTTTTACATGGTTTTGATATGTCATTAAATCAATTCTATCTTTGTTTTTATATTATTCAAATTTAATTTTTCTAGATCCAAATTGTAGAAAGTTACTTTTTCTTTGATTTTTGTAAGAAAATTAGGTTAGATTATATGGTCATTGTGAGAGGAATTCTACGAAAAAAAGATTTATTTGAGGATAACTAAGAAAAACACGTCTTTTATATTTTAGGATCACGTTAAAATTCAAATTGCTTTATTCCAGTGTTTCAACTTAACAAAAAACAATATCAAGTATTGCCAGAAGGGCTGTGATAATAAAAGTTAAAATTTATGCAGGAAGATGTCGCTGTGACATGGTATTTTCTTGAGAAATTGACTCTGTCAATTAAATTTCATAGTCATCTAACCATTTCGGTGTTCTTCGTGCGCGAGTGGATATAAAATTTTCCAATTCTTCACTGCCGTCGTCTTCGTCGTTCACTTGTGTATTAACCCTTGAGTTAACGTCATTACTTTGAAGTCTGGCATCACTTTGTCCTGGGTATTCTTCTTCGTTGAGTTCGTTGAGTTGTTGATCGGTGTCAATTAACAGCTGATTGTCATTTTGTTTTCGTTTGTTGAATCTTTTTATCTGTCCTGTGTGAACTATTCTTGTGATTTCCTGGCCAAGATGATTGATCCTTCGAATTTTAATAACATTTTCACCCAATATGTCTATGATTTCAAATGAATTAGCTTCGTATATCGGGTTCAGTTTATTTGTTCTGATTGGGTTCAACGCCAGCACTAAATCTCCAATCTGCATTTCAAAAGACTGTCGGTGTTCATCAATTTTAGTTTTGTTTTGGATTTGTGACATTTTGAGTGAATTGATTGCCATTTCCCTGTCTCGGTTGAGTCGTGTGAGTTTCTGAATTCTATCAGTCGTAGTATCCTCCTCCGTTCCCAGAAGAACTTCGTCTCGAATTCGGGGCTCGAATCCATGTAATAGGTAATGTGGTGATTGTTGTAATGATGAATGTTTACTCGAGTTTATTGAGAATATGATTTCAGGAATATAGGAGGACCAGCGTTGGATGTTCCTTTCCGAGATGTACTTTGGAAGAATTGATGAGAAAGTTTTAACTTCACGTTCTATTAATCCGTTGGACTCTGGCCAATAAGGTGGTGTTGTCAAACCTTTGATACCAAATGCGGTTAAGAAGTCTTGAATTTCTTTTGATGTGAAGCTCGTGGCATTGTCATTGATAATCTTTGTCAGAGGTCCGTGAATTGATATTATTTTGTCTTTGATTAGTGATATTACATACTTCGAACTGACATCGGGTGTGGATTCTGCGATGACGTACCGAGTTGTATGATCAATGATAATGAGAATATGCTTTTTACCTGATGCATCCTGTGGGAAGCTGCAATGGTCCATGGAAATTACATCAAAAGGTCTTTGAGGTATGCTTCTTGGTTTATGTAGACCAATCCTTTTACACGTTCTATGGTTAAACAGTTGGCATGTACGACAGCTTGCGACGTAATCTTTGCAGTCCTTTGACGCTGAAGACCAGAAGTATCGATTAGACAGCTTTGAAAATGTCTTTTCATGGTCCATATGGCCACTGTGGTCATGGCACATCTCAAGAATACTTTGTTGTAATGACTTTGGTACAAGAATTCGGCCGAAACCTTTGTTGTTTTTATGTAGTAATATGTTATTTTGAATAAAATATTTCTTTTTTATTAATTCATGGTGTTTTGTATTTATATCGCTGTTAATTATCTGGATCAAAAATTTGCATACTGGGTCATTGTTTTGAGCGTAGGAAATTTTTGTCTCGTCATTCGATTTAAGAATTAGATGTGCCAAAATGTTGGTTGGGATCCTTGAGAGAGCATCCGCACATACGTTATGCTTTCCGGATTTGTGTTTGATGGTAAAATTGTAAGATTGAAGATCCAAGAACCATCTTGCAAACTTGCGATTAAATTTACTGTTTTGTAGTTAGCATGCTGTTGTCCAGTTGTCAGTAATTAAGGTGAAGTTTTTTAAACCATGAAGGTAAATATGAAATTTGTCGGTTATGGCCCAATGAATAGCAAGGCTTTCGATTTGGTTAATATGAAGGTTCTTCTCGGAGTCCACTAATGCACGGCTAGCATACGCGATGACGACTTCTCGTTTGTTTTGTTTTTGTATTAGGATGGCTCCTAATCCGCTGAGTGAAGCATCGATTTGAACCTCAGTTTCACAATCGTTTATGAAGTGTGCAAGTATCGGTGGTGATTTGAGTTTTTGTTTCAGAATTTCAACGGCATCTGCTGCTTCCTTAGACCAGATGAATGGAGTCGAGTTGTAGGCATCACGTATTGGCAGTGCAATTTTGGAGAAGTCTTTTATGAACCTTCTGTGGTGGGATGCGAAGGCGTGGAAAGACTTGGCATCTGTTTTGGACTTGAATTCTCTGTTGTAACGGTCGATGGCATTTATGCGATTGGGATCTGGTCGTATTCCTTCAGCTGATATGCCATAACCAAGGAAAAAAATTTCACTTTTAAAGAGTTGGCATTTTTGAAGTGAAATACGAAGACCGCTTTTAATTAGATTGATTAGTGCATTTTCAAAATTATTCAATGCCGTGTCGACGTTCGATGCTGATTGGCCAATATCATCCATGTACGTTATAGTGTTGGTGGTGTTTTTGAACGTGTGTCGTTCTATTGTTTTTGGAGCGTTTGCTAAACCAAAAGGCATCCTCAAGAACTCAAACACTCCGTCCTGTGTCACGAATGCCGTTTTGTGGATATCTGAAGGTCTTACTTTCACCGTCATAAAGGCAGTTTTTATGTCCATCACATTGAATAGTTTGGATTCGGGTTGGACAAGTTTTTCTATTACGTCGTCGATGTGTGGTGGTGGAAAATTGTCTTTTAGTAGTTTTTTATTAAGATGTGTGTAATCGATAGTCAATCTGCGCGGTGTGCTTGGATGGTGGGGTTGGTTGACAATTACAACTGGTGATGCATATTCGGATTGTGAGTCTCTAGCTATTTTGAGTTGCTTCCACTTTTCTACTGTTTCATTTATTAATTGTCGGTCGCTCCAAGAATAGCGATATGGCTTTCTAGAAACTGGAATGTCGTCACTCGTATTCAGGGAATACGAGTGACGACCTATTGTGCAGTGGCCGAGAACATCATCGTCCGTCGAAAATGCTTGTAAATTATCGTGTATAATTTGTTTAAACCTCAAAATCTGTATGGTCGAAAGATTAGTAAAAGTTGTTATTTGATCTTCGATTTCTTTTGATAGGCACTTCGGAATAGTTTGAAAGTTTTTGATAATACATGAGTTGATGTTAAGTCTGGTTTGTGGGATCAAATTTTTTTGAATTTGGATATCACCGTTTGGTTCGATGGTTATCGTTAAATGGTTTGCTTTTCTCCAATCGCTGCCAAGTATGAGTGGCACTGGGCTGTTATTGATAACTGCGACAGGTCCAAAAGTGCAAGATATCTCTCCCACAGATATGAATAAATCTATTTGACCTGTTGGGTGACACTCGTGGCCTATAGATGAAATGGAGGGTCCGTCGTATTTTTGAATACATTTTGACTTTATAGCTCAGTTAGCTTGTTTTGAAAGGAACTTGTTTGGGCAGTTGTTGATGGAGTGGCCTGTTTTATTGCAAATATGACATGGTAAATGACATTGGGAAACTGTATGTGAATTTTGCTTGCATCGTGGACATTTGTAGTTATTTTGGCTATTTGGCATGAATTTATGGTAATTTTGTTGTTGATTGGATAAGGATGGATGATTATTGTACTGTTGTGGGGCTTTGAATACGTATGGTTGCGGTTTATGTGAAATGTCGTTGGGAAGGTATTTTGCGATATGTTTTGTGTCATAGTCCAAGGTTTGTCCTATCTCAAACAATTTAGGGATGGAATTTGGTGCATTTATGCGCATAAGTCGTCGATCTGAATGGTCGACAATGCCCTCTATGAGGTAAGTAATTTGGTCCTCTATAGGAATCGCGATGTTGTTAGCAGTTTTAAGTATTATTTCCAACTTACCGCTTAGATACTGCGTGATGGTTTCGTTTGGTTGTTGAATCCGAGCGTTGACGCGTTCGTTCCACTCGCGCAAGGTTGGAAGCTTGACAAAGCGTGTCTTGAAGGCTTCTAGCCATGATGACCAGTCCTTCTTCTTTTCACCTTCGACATTTTGCCATTTTTTTGCGATACCAGTTAGCTTGCTTCCTCCAAAAGTGAGCATAATTTCATCACTCCACCCATTGACTTTTGCTGCTTTCCCAATGCATTTTATGAAATTTTCACTGTCGTTGCTATCTTCGCCGCTGCATTTTTGGATTGTTTGGGTCATGTCGGGATTAAAAACGACATGTTGGACGTAGGGATTGGGTTGAAACGTTTGGACATTTGAGATGCTTGCAAATGAGTCATCTTTGCTTTGGACGCTACATAGAAGGGTGTTGTTTTCAAGTATTATTTTGATTGCATCATTTTTGTCCGAAGGCTTTGCCTCCAGTCCTCTTTTTTTAATTTCATCCTTAAGGAAATCTAAGGTGAATCGACTTAGAACGGAGGATTCAGTTGTTGTTTGGATCAATTGTTCCAGAAGGGACATTATGTTTATTTTTTTGTTTAACTTGATTTATTGTCTTTTATTTATATATTAGTGATTAATGAGCGAGATTAACAAGTTCGAGTAACCGACTGCGCCATGTGAGAGGAATTCTACGAAAAAAAGATTTATTTGAGGATAACTAAGAAAAACACGTCTTTTATATTTTAGGATCACGTTAAAATTCAAATTGCTTTATTCCAGTGTTTCAACTTAACAAAAAATAATATCAAGTATTGCCAGAAGGGCTGTAATAATAAAAGTTAAAATTTATGCAGGAAGATGTCGCTGTGACAGTCATGAATCTTTTTTTCTTGGTTTTCAAATAACGTATTGTTAATATTTATTTTACAATTTTCTATAATAATAATAAGTTTATTTCCTTCAATGCTTATTTTTAAATCGTTACAATTCTGAATAATTAATGTATTTTTAATATTCTTTGTTACAATTATACCTTTCGTAATTTCACTTATTTCCTCTTTTTCCTGAAATTGCATGTCACAATTGGCTTCTTCCATTCTAATTATGTTTTTAATACAATCATCTTTGACTTCTATAAGATTCTTTTTAAGATCATCTTTTACTGTACTTTAAAAAATATTTTTATTTTTGTCTACAAGTATGTATTTTTCTTTTATGTGTAAAGATTTATTTTGTTTATTTGGTATAGGTTCAATTAATATCTTAGATAGGGGTGTAACTGTTAGCTGCGGAATTAAGAGAATTATAACTATTTGATTTTTGTAGAATGTTACCATTATTTTAATATATTGGGATGCCTCAACACTAGGGATCATTTCTATTTCTTTAGGAGTTAAAATATTTCTTGTTAGTATACCTAATTTACTTGTCATTATAACTTGATCTACATATATCATCAATATGATTTTTCAACAAGTTAATATCATAATTAAGTTGGTATAATTATATAATATATTGTATTATATGTTATTTCCTCTTCTAGATTACTTATGCGATTATTTGTTATATTAGTGAAGTTATTTAAGTGTGTTTCTATCTTATACTGTTGAGAAGCTATATGATTTGTTATATTTTTTATTTGGTCAGATATATCTTGATTTATCTTTACTTGTTTGTTATCTTCGTAAATTATATTATTTATATTTAGGTTTATATTGTCTAATTTTGTCTGTATTTCTAATGCATCTTCACTGTCCATTGTTCCGGCTATAAATTTGAGTCCCTTGCCTACAATGTCGAACAGAGCTCTCTTAGTTTTGGTATGTGGTTTTAAAAAATCTATTTTATTTTCTAGCAAATTATAATTGTGTTTTATGGTATTAAGCATTGATCCTATGACACTTGATTTTGCTTCTAATTTTTCTATATTCTTAAAGATCTGTTTAGATGTTACCTCATATTCGGTTATATTAATTACTAACCGACCCGTGCTCGCGTTGCTTCGCAAATTGTTGAAATAGTTGAAAACAGAACGAAATTTTTGTCTATTTTCTTCTTTTCTTTCTTTTATTCATACCTAGAAACGTTTTTTTGCGACCGAAAAATATAGTTTGCGGTAAAAAAAAACAATTTTGTATTTTTAATGTTCTCATGCATCTACAGGTATGCGTGTGTAAATATCCATAGACACATTTTTGTATTCATCTGCTCATGTTCAGTGCAGTGCAACTGACCTAACATACCCACATTTGTGTGCTCTTTTTATCGACGTCATTGTAAGTACCTTCTTCGAGTTATTTGTAAAGAAAATTCTAACTTAATTTCAGTTTTATTGTTCGAGGAAGTGATACAAAATTGGTAATTCAAGCTATTATAATAGAACTTTTTTTTATTTTTAAATTGGAAGAATTATAATCTATTCACTTCCTCGAACCAGAAAAATAAAAAAAGATCTAATTTTTCTTTAGATAAATCGGCATTTCATGTGCACGGCACTGTAGTTAATTAAATGTCCATAGTCCATAGTAACTTAAAAAAAAGAGCCCACACTGCTCAGCGATGTGACGATAGAATTAGAGAAACAAAAAAATAATGTGTGTGTGTAGGTTAGTTGATGAACTATACATACAATACAGAAAAATTAAATATGTAGGTAGGTAGGTAAGAGAAAAAACGTAACTTTTAAATGGAACACATATTAAGAGAGAAAGAGCATGGGAAGAAAAGAAAATTAAAAATGTTGGAATGATAATGAAATGAAACAAAGCAGCGACCTCGCGATTGTGATGGAATCTAATTTCCTGGATAAAATAAATTCAAAAAGTTTATAATTTTATAATTTGTTTTTAGGTTGTATGTTTAACTTAGAATTGATTTTAGGCTTAAAATTTGCGCAACAATATTGATTTTATGAAGCAATGCTAATCTTTGTCGATTATTGTATAGGTTTTAAGATATGAGTGGTTGTATAAGTCAACTAATGAAAAAAAATGGACAAAAAATGTAAAATTAATAATATTTAAGTTTGACAAATAATTAATGAAAAAAAATTCAAGCCATAAACATTCTTATAACAATATAGAAAATAATAAAATATATTTCAAATAAATCGGCTGACTACTTTCTGAGATCGTGCGTTACAAACATTAAAATGGTTTCGCTTTTATATAATAGTATAGATATGTAAGATTTTGACATAGTTTTTAACTAATTTCCTGTCTTCTAGATTTATTGGTACATATCCCTCGTTGTGGCTTGTAACGGTTTCAGATTAACTACTCAACCCATCCACCCTAACATATGACCAGGACTCATATGATAAGTTTTGTGAAAGGGGTGTCTGGTCGGCGAAAGCAAATGCAGGCATGCTAGCTTGAAGCACATGCATAGCTCGTCGTTTGGGTGGGGTCTTTTGCCTGCCTCACAGACTACCGTACCTGATTACATGCCTGACTATACTGATGGGTTTAAAAAAATTAGGAATTTTGATAGGGATAGAAAGGAATAAAAAAAAGGAAATTACAAAAAAAAAATTATTAGGGAATATTGTTTAAAACGTCTCAAAATATACCACCAAAACCCCGGCACCTAAGATGTACTGGCACCGTTCATATTCCCTCCCCTTAACCAAATGCTATTGCATAAGGTACCTTGGTTACCATTTTAAATTATCTTATGATAACCCCGAATTCGAAATTAGGTTGAATGCTCAACAACCTATTACCATTCTTACATCCTCATCTCTTCCTTCCTCTTCGTCCTTATCACACCTTAAAAAAAATCTTAAACTTTCATGATATCAATGATATCAAACATTCAGAAGAAAATAAACGGCAAAAATTACCATTGAGAATTTACTTTTCCACCAGACTGTTGAAAAAAAATAGATCAATAAGAACTGCACTGATATTCGATATTTTTCACACGGAACATAACAGTTTTATTTAAATTCATTCTCTTAAAAATAACAGAATTAAAGAAGATTATATGATTTAATTTTCAGGAGAAGCAAAACTCAGAATTACAGTATGATTTGAAAATTCCAGAAAATTAAGAGAAAATTATTCGGAGTATTGAGTTTAAATTTAAAAGTAAACAAAATAGAAAATTTAAAATGAAAGCAAAATAGAGAAAGCAAAAAAAATAATTGTGACTCCACTTTGATTGGTATATAAAAAAAAATGAAATTGTTTATATGAGATGATTAAATACTTTTAACTAATTTTTATTCTTTAATAACAATAATACAAAAAAAGTTAAAAAAAAAAAATTTATTTCAAATTAAAAAAAAAAGAAACTGAAATCACAAAAAGAAATATTTAAGCTTAAAATTCCAAGCAGCCATTTTTATTTTTCGGAGTAACTCATACTCTTAGTTTCGATTGAGTAAGTTTAAACGAACAAAAACTTGTTTTCCGATTTACGATAAGAGAAAAACAAAAAAAGTCACTAAGTGGTCTCTCTTTAACTTCTTTTTTTATATAGATATTATTATTTTTTTTTTTTGTTTTTTTCTAAATTTGAAAGGAATGAAGTTTAGGAAAGTATTTATCTCAAAAAAAATATCACTCAAAATAAACCAAATTTAATATTGTAAAGAAAATAAAATGCACGACTGGGTCGCACGAACTTGCTCCTGTATGCAAAGAGTCTGTTTAAAAAAGTACCTATATAAGATTTAAAAATATACCTGTAAAATAAGTTTGTCTTCAAAGATATAAATGCAATTTGATTTGTCAAAAAAACCGCGCGATCTTTGTATATGAAAACCATAGTACTCTCATGAGCAGAAACTTTTAGGGCGACCAGATGCCGAGTCGTTGGCGTTAGTATCGAAAGTGGAGAAATTCAGCGGGAGCGAGAGGACAATATTATTTCCATTCCCATAAGCAGCCAGCAGAATAAGGGAGATAATTAATTTTCCACCCAAAAAGTCAACACAATTTCCTTCATTCTATTTGAGTCTATCCTTGTATATGTTTTCACATAAAGAGCTTCCATATGACGGTTGATGAATTTGTTTTTGTTTTTTTATATCAATGCACTTTATATAAAAAACGGAAAAGTAAAACAAAATGGCTTAATATTGTATCTAATAAGGGGATGAAAGACACTTTTGCATGCTTACATCAGCTGTTTAGGATCTTTTACCGATATTTGTTTTTATTTACATTCATAAGTCTGCTTTTACTTGTGTACGATCTTTGTATATGAAAGCTACGATGCGATTCATATACAAAGATTCAACTTGTTCCTTCAAAGCTTTTTTCCTTTGGATAGCTTTATTTTTCATATTAGAAGAACCAGGATGGAAAATAAATTATCTGAAGATAAGAAAGAGGCAGACCACGAATGTTTAAATTGTAAAGCGATCGCCTATTGGTTGTGTAGTTAAGTAGGTGTCTAAAACGAATAAAGAATAGTTTATTGGCGTGCTTAGCTTTATGCAGATAGATAGATAAAGACATGTTTATGAGGATAATGAAGGAATGTTATTGGTAGGTAGAAGGTACTTACTACAATCCAATCACATTCCTTCTTTCCTAAAAGTTTTCAGCGCAAACATGGAGTTATTACGTTCAGTTTATTTTTTTCGTAAAAGTTTAAAAAAAACAAGCATATGAACAGGTACAAGAAATTGCTATTCATGTTTTCTTTACAGTCAGGCTCTTGTGCGTTTGGGATTTTAGTTATGAAGTGACACGTAAGCAGTAGTTGTAGAGGTTGTACGTAATACAATATATACATAGGTGTACGTTGAAAAAGTGATTCTAATAGAAAATACATACATAGGTATACTCTTTCTGGCCCGTTTCTTTAATTTGTACTAAGTTTTTATTCTTTTATTTAGGCGAAGGCAAGTAAAAGAATAATATTTTAAAATCATATATACAAAGGTACCAAGATAATACTTCTTGATAGACACTTTAAAATAGATTGTTGATTAAATATATCATATTCGTTAATCCGATGCAGTGGCGCTACACGGCCATCGTTGGTATTTACAACAGTTATAGTTATAAAAATACATAAATATGTACCAAATGCATTAATTTGGATAAAAGATAGTAATGTAATTAAAATTTTGTCAAAATAATGCGCTCTTTCGGGCTCATGCACAGGATTTGATCTGGTGAGATGGGAGGGGGTTACATTTAATACAGTTAAAATAAGTAAAAAAAAATATTTTAAGATTCAAAATTGTACCTGAAAAATAAGTTTGTCTTCAAAAATTTAAATGCCATTTTATAAATCAAAAAATCCTTGATTTTCCAAATTTTTTTTTTGAAAATCGTTAGAGCGGCTTTTTTTTAAATTAATTTTTTATATATAAAATTTTTCAATTTTGTTCTAAAAATATTTTTGGTATGCAGTTGTTTAGTGATTGTAAATATACGCTCTACGTTTGAATTTTGTAAAAAAATGTTGGCCCGTTTTTGAGATATAAAATTTTGAAAAAAAAAATTTCAATATTTTTTTAAAAATCCAAACAATAAAAAAATGCACTTTTGATAATTAAATATTGTTAAGGCAATATAAGAGCTCATTCAGAAAAAAAATTATTGAAATCGGTTCATAAGTTGCTGAGAAAATTAAAAAACAAAAAACCGGTTCTATGAGTGGTACCTTTCCTGAGCAATACAAAAATATGTTTTTCTTATTAAAAGAAGCCACGTTAAAAAATAAAATTTTGGATAAAATTTAAAAAAAATCTATCGGTTTGTTTTTGAGAAAATTCGAATTTTCGTTTTTTGACCAAAAAAATTGTATGGGGGCCACTGTTAGTTTTGATCTTAAAAAAAAAATGAAAAAAACGCCTAGCGCGAATCTACTCAAAACCTTAAATTCCAAGTTTGAACTCATTCGACCCAATGGCTTAGGCTGTAGGAGCGTGGACAGACAGACAAAACAGACCGGACGGAATCGCGGGACCCACTTTTTTCGACTTCTCTACCATCGTAATATCATGTTTGATTAAAATCTCGAGTTCGAAATTTTGCACGAATGCAAAACTTGCCATATAGTTCCTATATGTCGCAAGTAAAAAAGACTTACGTAAGTTCCTGACGATGTATGTGCACACACAGCTTCATTCCTGTCTTGAGTATATTAAAATTTATATATGTAGATGAAAATAAGATTTAGTTTTGTGAGATATTATTATCCTTTTCTTTTCCTTAGTTATTTTATGGTATTTTTTTTTATTATTAATTTTTTTTTTAATTTATTTATATTGAGTACTTCACTTGAGACACTTTTATTTGGTTTCAGATGATTATGACGCTTGGTAGGTATAAGGTAGGTAATAAGGCATGTAGGTATGGCATGTAATTTTTTGTGATTAAAATATTTTTTTTGTGAAAAAAAATTGTTTGTAGATTTTATTTTACAATTAAGAGAACTAAAAAAATTACATCCTATATTAACTTAACACTAAAAATAAAAGAACAATATTTTTAAGAAAATAAAAAAAGTAGTTAAATAAAAAAAAAGTTAGAAAAAAAAAATAATTTGAAAACTCTAAACTGCAACACAGCACACGATGTCTAGATGATGATGATGAGCACTGGGTATTCGCCTAGTCGAGGTTAAACGAAGACTTTCGTGACTACTAGGTGCTCCGCTGACATCAACAGAGGTTAGGTGATCAGGTGACGAAATAAAGTTTGTCTTTTTTTCCTTTTTTTTTGTTGAAAACACTTTTAAAAGTGAAACTTTTTTTTTGTTTTAAAGGAATTTATGCCCTTTTTTTTATTATTATAGTTATTGTTTTCATAAGCACTTTATGTGCCGATTGGCAACTTTAATACACATATCAAAGGCACGTGCATATTATACATATTCGTATTTTTTTTAACGTTTTAGCCCTGAATTTTAGGCTTTTTAAGATTTTTTTTAATTTTTTTTTTTTTTGTGTTTTATTGAAAATTTACATTTTTAAAACAAAATAAGTTTAGTACATACGTTTTCTTGGAAAACATTTTATTAATTAGGTTACGGTTCAGATGTCTTTTTTTTTTTTTTTTGATTTGATCACACACCCATCCAGTTTTAAGCCACCAATTCAAGAGAGCTAATCTTTCTTGCCGGAAAAAGGATGTCAGCCCTTCTCCATAAAAAAAAGCTTAGCTTAGATGTTCGAAAGATTTTAAGCCCTCTGCTTGTATGTTTTGGAATTTTCTTCGAAAAAGCTTTTAGGGTTTAAACAAAATAGCAACTACATATGTATGAAGTGAAATTCTGAAGTAACAAGTAGATTTACAGATGCCCTTACAAAACTTTTCAATTTGCATTGAATCCAGTTAAAAAAAATTGAAAAGGAATGGCATTTTGATTTAAGGCCGGATATCCTTGGCATGAAAAATACCAAGTGTATTTCCTTTTAAATCTTCCAATTCGTATAAGCTACTGCCATGAACAGATTTCACTTTAGCTTTCGTAAATTTTGGGCACAATTTTTCATTAAGCTTTTTACTAGCATTACTCAAGATGAAATTTCTTTTAAAAACCCAGTCACCGATTTTAAACTTTATATCCCTACTACGAGTGTTGTATCTATGTTCGTACATATTATGGGCATTATTCAAAGATTGCTTGAGATGGGTATGAATAACATTCATTTTAGAAGCCTTAAGGTTTTAAGAAGACTATAATCGGAACCATGCTCTATTTTGGACTGACCAAATAGGGCCTCATGCGGGGACATGCCGATTGCGGAATGAATAGTGGTCCTGAGAGCACTACCTATCGATGTTATATGCTTGTCCCAGTGTCGTTGGTCTTTTTCTATATAGGACCTTATCGCAGCTAAAACCGACCGATTTACACGCTCACTTGCGTTCGCTTGTGGCGAATAAACAGCTGTCCTTATATGAGACACTCCATATGAGCTAAGAAATTTGCTAAACTCCTTGCTGATGAATTGTTTCCCATTGTCGGTCAACAAAGACTCTGGTACTCCAAAAATAGCAAATATTTGTTACTCTAAGAACTTGATCGCTGTGTCACTCGTTGCTCGACGCAGAGGATGAATCATGACAAACTTCGTTAGTTGATCTAGGCAGATGACTATAAAAGAATTACCATTTTTCGACCTAGGGTAGGGTCCTAAAAAGTCAACAAAAAGGTGCTGGAACGGCTTATTTACTTCGAATGCTTTACCCATTTTAGGGTTTAGAGTAGTATTAGGAGCTTTTGAACCTTTACATACGTCACATTGTGAAATGATCGATTTCACTTGAACCGCCATATTAGGCCAGTAAAATCGATCACGAAGACGGTAGAGTGTTTTAGATATACCTCCATGCGCAGCTTTTGGTGGTTGACGAACCAAATTGACCAAGGTTTCAGTTAGCATCGATGGCACCCACAACTTCCATACCATATCATCCTCAACTGGATTTCCAGTACAAAATTTTGCCTTTTTATACACAAATCCGTGGGAAACTTGCAGGTCTGGAAGTTGGTCTTTGTTAGCTGTAATTGTATCTATAAGCTGAATATACTCTTTCGATTTGAAGCTTGGATCGGTCAGTTCAATATGTAGAACATTCAGTGGAACATTATGCAACAGAACATCGCCAAGGGCATCTACTGCGTATACTCGCAATAGCGCGTCAGGAACAACGTTTTGAGACCCTTTACGATGCTCTATTACAAAATTAAAACCTTGTAATTTAAGGCTCCATCGAGCTAACCTACCATTGAGGTCTTTCTGACCCATCAACCACTTGAGACTGGCATAGTCAGTCACGATTTTAAACGAATATCCCTCTACATATAGTCTTAACTTTTTGACCCCTAAAACCGCAGCGAGACACTCTAACTCAGTCACTGAATAATTTCTCTGAGCGCCATTAAGTTTGTGAGAGTAGTAATATATAGGCCGCTCCACCCCCTCCTCGTCTTCTTGGCAAAGAACGCAACTTATCCTGTATTCGAAGCATCGCACAAGATTATAAATTGTTTTGAATAATCGGGATTAATAAGCACTGGAGCAGTAGTTAGAGCTCTCTTCAATTCATTAAAAGCTTCAACCGCTTCTGGACCAAATTCAAATTTCACGCCTTTCTTTAGGGTATTTGTTATAGGCGCTGCTAGTGTGGAGTAGTTTTTTACGAATCGGCGATACCATCCAGATAATCCTAAGAACCTACGAACCTGACGAGGAGATTTTGGGATAGGACAATCATTTACGGCCGCCACTTTATCTGGGTTCGTCTCCAGATCATCTTCACCTACAACAAATCCGAGATAATCTAATTTTTTAAAACAAAAAACGATTTTTTTAGATTGATCATTAGACCAGCTTCACTTAATTTTAGTGCCAAAATTTTGAGAGCTTCCAAATGCTCTTCGAAGGTAGCAGATACAATAAGCAAATCGTCGATGTATGGGAAGATTTTATGTCGCAATTCATGCGGTACCACTTTGTCTATGAGTCTACACATGCGCTGAGCTGCATTGCAGAGACCGAATAGCATTACCTTTAATTGCAAAAGAGGGAGACCCGGTATAGTAAAGGCAGTTTTCTCCCTTGAAGTCACCTCTAGTGGGATTTGCCAATACGCGTCCTTCAGATCAACACTTGATATAAATCGTGCCTCTGAAAAGCGCGCAATGACCCCCTCTATATGTGGAAGGCAATTAGCATCTGGTTTAGTGGCAGCGTTAACCTTTCTAAAATCGAGGCACATTCGATGTTGCCCATTCTTTTTCTTGACAAGCACCACTGGAGAACTCCAAGGACTTGTGCTTTCTTCTATTACGCCCATATCCATCATGCGTTGCACCTCCGCATACAAAAGGTTCTGAATCACCGGGGAGACGGGATAATGCCTCTGCTTTATCGGGACTGCATCCCCCGTATCTATGTAATGTTCTTCTAGTGATGTTCGCCCTAAGCCATTTTTTTCAAAGGATGGAAACATCACCTTTACTTTTTCTAGATCTGCCAATTGCTCCGCCGTCAACTGATGGGCATTTGGATCTTCAGAATGCGTCGGAGATAAAGTAGCTATTTCAGGGATTAGATGTGGTGCGAGATTGAAATCTTTCCAAAAATTAATTCCCAAATATAATTTTTGCTCTAATGAAGGGACAATATAAAAATATACGTCTTTTTCAAGGCCGTTATAAGCTACTTTTGTGAAAACACCTAAAATCTTTTGTTTTTCTCCACTAGCTGTTCTTATGTTTGACACAAAAGGTTTAAAGGATATGTTGTTAAGCTTAAGAAAATCTAAAGCGTCTGCTCCTAAAACACTAACGGAAGCACCAGAGTCCAATAGACCTAAAAACGATGTACCACATATTTTAATCTTAACATATATTCTGGGATCATTGGAATCGACTAATGTTGTAGAAGCTATTGCTTTAAATGCCATTTTTTTCGCACTAAAACGCTCATGTAATTTTTTTACTTTTTTAGACACGTCAGATTTAGTATTAAATATTCGCGCACGCACTTTTTCATAATTGAGCAATCTCTCATGAAGAGAGGAGTGAGGTTGCGGTTGAGTTATTTTACTTGGAAAAGAATTATTAGAAAATCGAGGAAGTATTTTTAGCGTATTATCATTGGTAAGATTAGGATAAGACAAATCAGGTATTTGAACGTCAGGTAAAGTAAAGGTTGTTGCAGTTACAGAAGTTACTTCTATTGTAAATCCGGATTTTTCTTGGTAGAGCAATTTTCTCCGGTCGTTTGATTGCTCCTCTTGTAGTTTTCCAAACATTTAGGATAGAGAGGAGTAGTAGTATCGGGAAATCCACATTTATAACAGAAGAGGTTACGTTGTGGGCTTGGAAACTGGTGAAAACCATGACCAGGAGCTTTACAGTTCCAACACTGTAGAAACTGTGAATCTTTCTCGTTTCTATTAAATTTTAAGGCACTGACAGAATGATCACCATTATAATTGTTTTCTATGTCATATTGCAATTCATTTATTTTTTAAAGTTGGACTGAAAACCAGGTTGAACACGAGATCTTGGATGCTCTATACCATACTGTTCAATACTCCTACAGGCATACACCATCTCCGGTAGACTCTGAGTCTTAAAGGTAAGTAAAAGTCTACCTATTTCAGGACGGACATTTCTTTTTAAGAAAAATATTAATTTGTCTGCATTTCTCGGTGTTCGCAAACGAGAGTTCATCTTCAAAATCTCGGAATAGAAGTTATTGAAAGTTTCATTAGGACCTTGATATCGATCATCTTTCGTCCCAATTCTTTGTCAGTTTCTAGTGTTCTATTATTGCTGCACTGAGCTCAGACCATTGCAATGAATCGATTGGATGTGATTTGACATAAATCCAAAACCATGCACTCACCTCAGCAGAAACAAAGATGAAAATTTCTAATCATAATGGACCATGGAACATCGTATAATTCTCTCATATGAGAAACTCGAAATAAAAATTCATCAACAGTCATGTTGTCGTTGTCATACTTCAGACCCCATTTATGGAAGTTGAAGTAAGATTGATTAAACGAATAACTGTGGTGAGAATTCGATGGTACCTATATTTGCCGCTGGGTTAGGTTGAAAATGGGTTGAATTTTGGATGGGCGATTCACCGTCCAAATTAAGATCTCTTATTTGTCTTAGAAAATTATTTTCACTTGAATTGTCCAAAGTTGCATTAGGAATAGAATTTTGTGCTGAAGGAAGATTCAGATTATTCGTACCTTGAAAATTTTCACTAGGCAGAGAACTCTTTGGAATATTTGAGGTCGATCGCTTATTTTGGTTTTCAGTCATGTTAGACTTTAGCGTCTCTCGAATTATTTCTGCCACATCTTGTCTCAGCTTTTGACGTTCTCTATCTAACTCTTTTCGCAAAAACTCTAAGTCCCCTACTCTATTCACTCCAACTGAAGCTGTTACTAGTTGGTCGATATATTGTCTTACAGTCAAATTATTTTCCTCACTGCGTCCAGATAAACTACTAAAACGACCTATCTCTGGGATAAAATTCACATTACGAGGAATTCCTGTCGACTGTCTGGGTAGTTGTTTTAATGTCTCCTTTCTTTGAGAAGGTAAATTTCGAAAATTAGGTGGATCATCGCGATTTTGAAAGCCATGCGGATTGTTTGAACTCGATTGACTATCAAAACTTGAGGAAGCTAAACCTGTTGGTTGTGGTTGTGCAGTGGTTATAGGGATTGCTCCTCTTCCTTGAGTTACAGAACTCGGAATTGTGGGAAATGATAACGGAAATTCAGAGGGATTGGTAACATTTCGAGGGGGAGCTCCTAAGGAAAGGTTTCTCCCTTTAAGCCTACGAAAATTGTAGCGGGATTCATCCGCATTACCTCTATGAGGATTAGACATACTGAAATATTTTATAATTATTTTTAGAACAACCGTATATTTTTGTTTTGTAAAAAACAAAATATATTAATATAAATATTTAAAGTTTATAAATATATGCATGTACGTTTCGTCTGTCGTAGGTACAAAAAAAATAATAACGAAAAAAAAATATATATATAGCAAAAATATATGTCTATTTATGATGTAGGTGCGATAAGAAAACAAAAAGAATAGATTTGATGAGGAAAATATATAAAGTTTTGGTAGGTATATAAGAATTTTTGTTTGTTTTTGTCTTGTTTATGATTTTTTTTTTTTTTTTATCCATATAGCACAGCAACTGTGCAATCGCATTGTTAACAGAAGATTGTAAATGGAATACAAACAAAAATATTTGTTGACATCCAAATTAAGAAAAAAAAATGTATCACATCTCTGCAGCATCGGACGGATAAGTACTCGAAAATTCCCTTTCCCGGTCAGCAAAGATAAAAACATAGTTCTCTTAATCAAAACAAAAGAACTAAAAATTAATTCTCACAGCAATTAAATGAAAGTAACTTCCAAATAAAGACATCAAGATTTATCATTTTTAGTTTATTTTCAAAAATCAAGATCTTCACCTGACAAAGTGATATGAAACCAATTATGGACAGAAGATCAGTATTATTTAAACTATTTGAAAGATTTTACAAGCTGTCAACAAAAACAAATTTAATGAAAAGCTCCAAACAGTATTGAGCAAATTAATTTACTACACGAAAACAAAACAAAATTAAAACAAAAAAATTGAGGATAAAATTTTAGATAAATAAAAATGAAGCAAATTGCCACAAATTCTGCCCCACGTTGGGCGCCACCTGTAACGGTTTCAGATTAACTACTCAACCCATCCACCCTAACATATGACCAGGACTCATATGATAAGTTTTGTGAAAGGGGTGTCTGGTCGGCGAAAGGAAATGCAGGCATGCTAGCTTGAAGCACATGCATAGCTCGTCGTTGGGGTGGGGTCTTTTGCCTGCCTCACAGACTACCGTACCTGATTACATGCCTGACTATACTGATGGGTTTAAAAAAATTAGGAATTTTGATAGTGATAGAAAGGAATAAAAAAAAGGAAATTACAAAAAAAAAATTATTAGGGAATATTGTTTAAAACGTCTCAAAATATACCACCAAAACCCCGGCACCTAAGATGTACTGGCACCGTTCATATTCCCTCCCCTTAACCAAATGCTATTGCATAAGGTACCTTGGTTACCATTTTAAATTATCTTATGATAACCCCGAATTCGAAATTAGGTTGAATGCTCAACAACCTATTACCATTCTTACATCCTCATCTCTTCCTTCCTCTTCGTCCTTATCACACCTTAAAAAAAATCTTAAACTTTCATGATATCAATGATATCAAACATTCAGAAGAAAATAAACGGCAAAAATTACCATTGAGAATTTACTTTTCCACCGGACTGTTGAAAAAAAATAGATCAATAAGAACTGCACTGATATTCGATATTTTTCACACGGAACATAACAGTTTTATTTAAATTCATTCTCTTAAAAATAACAGAATTAAAGAAAATTATATGATTTAATTTTAAAGAGAAGCAAAACTCAGAATAACAGTATGATTTGAAAATTCCAGAAAATTAAGAGAAAATTATTCGGAGTATTGAGTTTAAATTTAAAAGTAAACAAAATAGAAAATTTAAAATGAAAGCAAAATAGAGAAAGCAAAAAAAATAATTGTGACTCCACTTTGATTGGTATATAAAAACAAATGAAATTGTTTATATGAGATGATTAAATACTTTTATCTAATTTTTATTCTTTAATAACAATAATACAAACAAAGTTAAAAAAAAAAAAATATAAAATAAACTTAATAGGCAAAAATTTATTTCAAATTAAAAAAAAAAGAAACTGAAATCACAAAAAGAAATATTTAAGCTTAAAATTCCAAGTTTTCTATGTCATATTGCAATTCATTTATTTTTTAAAGTTGGACTGAAAACCAGGTTGAACACGAGATCTTGGATGCTCTATACCATACTGTTCAATACTCCTACAGGCATACACCATCTCCGGTAGACTCTGAGTCTTAAAGGTAAGTAAAAGTCTACCTATTTCAGGACGGACATTTCTTTTTAAGAAAAATATTAATTTGTCTGCATTTCTCGGTGTTCGCAAACGAGAGTTCATCTTCAAAATCTCGGAATAGAAGTTATTGAAAGTTTCATTAGGACCTTGATATCGATCATCTTTCGTCCCAATTCTTTGTCAGTTTCTAGTGTTCTATTAATGCTGCACTGAGCTCAGACCATTGCAATGAATCGATTGGATGTGATTTGACATAAATCCAAAACCATGCACTCACCTCAGCAGAAACAAAGATGAAAATTTCTAATCATAATGGACCATGGAACATCGTATAATTCTCTCATATGAGAAACTCGAAATAAAAATTCATCAACAGTCATGTTGTCGTTGTCATACTTCAGACCCCATTTATGGAAGTTGAAGTAAGATTGATTAAACGAATAACTGTGGTGAGAATTCGATGGTACCTATATTTGCCGCTGGGTTAGGTTGAAAATGGGTTGAATTTTGGATGGGCGATTCACCGTCCAAATTAAGATCTCTTATTTGTCTTAGAAAATTATTTTCACTTGAATTGTCCAAAGTTGCATTAGGAATAGAATTTTGTGCTGAAGGAAGATTCAGATTATTCGTACCTTGAAAATTTTCACTAGGCAGAGAACTCTTTGGAATATTTGAGGTCGATCGCTTATTTTGGTTTTCAGTCATGTTAGACTTTAGCGTCTCTCGAATTATTTCTGCCACATCTTGTCTCAGCTTTTGACGTTCTCTATCTAACTCTTTTCGCAAAAACTCTAAGTCCCCTACTCTATTCACTCCAACTGAAGCTGTTACTAGTTGGTCGATATATTGTCTTACAGTCAAATTATTTTCCTCACTGCGTCCAGATAAACTACTAAAACGACCTATCTCTGGGATAAAATTCACATTACGAGGAATTCCTGTCGACTGTCTGGGTAGTTGTTTTAATGTCTCCTTTCTTTGAGAAGGTAAATTTCGAAAATTAGGTGGATCATCGCGATTTTGAAAGCCATGCGGATTGTTTGAACTCGATTGACTATCAAAACTTGAGGAAGCTAAACCTGTTGGTTGTGGTTGTGCAGTGGTTATAGGGATTGCTCCTCTTCCTTGAGTTACAGAACTCGGAATTGTGGGAAATGATAACGGAAATTCAGAGGGATTGGTAACATTTCGAGGGGGAGCTCCTAAGGAAAGGTTTCTCCCTTTAAGCCTACGAAAATTGTAGCGGGATTCATCCGCATTACCTCTATGAGGATTAGACATACTGAAATATTTTATAATTATTTTTAGAACAACCGTATATTTTTGTTTTGTAAAAAACAAAATATATTAATATAAATATTTAAAGTTTATAAATATATGCATGTACGTTTCGTCTGTCGTAGGTACAAAAAAAATAATAACGAAAAAAAAATATATATATAGCAAAAATATATGTCTATTTATGATGTAGGTGCGATAAGAAAACAAAAAGAATAGATTTGATGAGGAAAATATATAAAGTTTTGGTAGGTATATAAGAATTTTTGTTTGTTTTTGTCTTGTTTATGATTTTTTTTTTTTTATCCATATAGCACAGCAACTGTGCAATCGCATTGTTAACAGAAGGTTGTAAATGGAATACAAAAAAAAATATTTGTTGACATCCAAATTAAGAAAAAAAAATGTATCACATCTCTGCAGCATCGGACGGATAAGTACTCGAAAATTCCCTTTCCCGGTCAGCAAAGATAAAAACATAGTTCTCTTAATCAAAACAAAAGAACTAAAAATTCATTCTCACAGCAATTAAATGAAAGTAACTTCCAAATAAAGACATCAAGATTTATCATTTTTAGTTTATTTTCAAAAATCAAGATCTTCACCTGACAAAGTGATATGAAACCAATTATGGACAGAAGATCAGTATTATTTAAACTATTTGAAAGATTTTACAAGCTGTCAACAAAAACAAATTTAATGAAAAGCTCCAAACAGTATTGAGCAAATTAATTTACTACACGAAAACAAAACAAAATTAAAACAAAAAAATTGAGGATAAAATTTTAGATAAATAAAAATGAAGCAAATTGCCACAAATTCTGCCCCACGTTGGGCGCCACCTGTAACGGTTTCAGATTAACTACTCAACCCATCCACCCTAACATATGACCAGGACTCATATGATAAGTTTTGTGAAAGGGGTGTCTGGTCGGCGAAAGCAAATGCAGGCATGCTAGCTTGAAGCACATGCATAGCTCGTCGTTTGGGTGGGGTCTTTTGCCTGCCTCACAGACTACCGTACCTGATTACATGCCTGACTATACTGATGGGTTTAAAAAAATTAGGAATTTTGATAGTGATAGAAAGGAATAAAAAAAAAGGAAATTACAAAAAAAAAATTATTAGGGAATATTGTTTAAAACGTCTCAAAATATACCACCAAAACCCCGGCACCTAAGATGTACTGGCACCGTTCATATTCCCTCCCCTTAACCAAATGCTATTGCATAAGGTACCTTGGTTACCATTTTAAATTATCTTATGATAACCCCGAATTCGAAATTAGGTTGAATGCTCAACAACCTATTACCATTCTTACATCCTCATCTCTTCCTTCCTCTTCGTCCTTATCACACCTTAAAAAAAATCTTAAACTTTCATGATATCAATGATATCAAACATTCAGAAGAAAATAAACGGCAAAAATTACCATTGAGAATTTACTTTTCCACCGGACTGTTGAAAAAAAATAGATCAATAAGAACTGCACTGATATTCGATATTTTTCACACGGAACATAACAGTTTTATTTAAATTCATTCTCTTAAAAATAACAGAATTAAAGAAAATTATATGATTTAATTTTAAAGAGAAGCAAAACTCAGAATAACAGTATGATTTGAAAATTCCAGAAAATTAAGAGAAAATTATTCGGAGTATTGAGTTTAAATTTAAAAGTAAACAAAATAGAAAATTTAAAATGAAAGCAAAATAGAGAAAGCAAAAAAAATAATTGTGACTCCACTTTGATTGGTATATAAAAAAAAATGAAATTGTTTATATGAGATGATTAAATACTTTTATCTAATTTTTATTCTTTAATAACAATAATACAAACAAAGTTAAAAAAAAAAAATATAAAATAAACTTAATAGGCAAAAATTTATTTCAAATAAAAAAAAAAAGAAACTGAAATCACAAAAAGAAATATTTAAGCTTAAAATTCCAAGCAGCCATTTTTATTTTTCGGAGTAACTCATACTCTTAGTTTCGATTGAGTAAGTTTAAACGAACAAAAACTTGTTTTACGATTTACGATAAGAGAAAAACAAAAAAAGTCACTAAGTGGTCTCTCTTTAACTTCTTTTTTTATATAGATGTTATTTTTTTTTTTGTTTTTTCTAAATTTGAAAGGAATGAAGTTTAGGAAAGTATTTATCCCAAAAAAAATATCACTCAAAATAAACCAAATTTAATATTGTAAAGAAAAAAAAGACTTACGTAAGTTCCTGACGATGTATGTGCACACACAGCTTCATTCCTGTCTTGAGTATATTAAAATTTATATACATAGATGAAAATAAGATTTAGTTTTGTGAGATATTATTATCCTTTTCTTTTCCTTAGTTATTTTATGGTATTTTTTTTGTATCATTAATTTTTTTTTTTTAATTTATTTATATTGAGTACTTCACTTGATTATTCAGATGATTATGACGCTTGGTAGGTATAAGGTAGGTTATAAGGCATGTAGGTATGGCATGTAAATTTTTTGTGATTAAAATTTTTTTTTTGTGAAAAAAAATTTTTTGTAGATTTTATTTTACAATTAAGAGAACTAGAAAAATTACATCCTATATTAACTTAACACTAAAAATAAAAGAACAATATTTTTAAGAAAATAAAAAAAGTAGTTAAATAAAAAAAAAGGTAGAAAAAAAATAATTTGAAAACTCTAAACTGCAACACAGCACACGATGTCTAGATGATGATGATGAGCACTGGGTATTCGCCTAGTCGAGGTTAAACGAAGACTTTCGTGACTACTAGGTGCTCCGCTGACATCAACAGAGGTTAGGTGATCAGGTGACGAAATAAAGTTTGTCTTTTTTTCCTTTTTTTTTTTTGTTGAAAACACTTTTAAAAGTGAAACTTTTTTTTTTTTTTTTTAAAGGAAGTTATGCCCTTTTTTTTATTATTATAGTTATGGTTTTCATAAGCACTTTATGTGCCGATTGGCAACTTTAATACACATATCAAAGGCACGTGCATATTATACATATTCGTATTTTTTTTTAACGTTTTAGCCCTGAATTTTAGGCTTTTTAAGATTTTTTTAATTTAATTTTTTTTGTGTTTTATTGAAAATTTACATTTTTAAAACAAAAAAAGTTTAGTTCATAAGTTTTCTTGGAAAACATTTTATTAATTAAACATAACCCGATCGATTTGTTGAAGTTACATTGTTTGGTTTCTCGATTTTCTTAACTTCAAGTGGTTTAGTTGATTGTAGTAAAGTTCTCATGTTTTTATTTGAAACCGTATCTGATCGATCTGCAGCAATGGGAGTAGAGGTTCGATCATAAATTAAAGGAGGGTGGAAGGACCTTCTTATATGTTCAGTGTTTCTCCGGATTTTCTTTCCGTTTTCATTTTGTATTATGTACGATCGCGGTGAGAAATGTTTGGCTACTATTTTTGCTGGTTCTCAAGAATTCATATTTTTGAAGACTACATTTTCGTCCTTACTAAAGTTTACCTCACTTCTTTTCCTTCCCAAATTATGAGCTTGCGTGTATTTCATTTGATGCTCATAAGATTTTTGATAGATGTTTGAAATTATCTTAGGCTGTTACGCTTCAATACTTATGGGAAGTTTGGTCATTAAATTTCTGCTCATTAAAATTTCCGAGGGTGAATAACCTAAAGTTGAAGGAGGAGTTGACCTATATTCTAACAGAGCAGTGTGAATATCAGTACCCTGTTCACTTGCTTTTCGAAGTATCTGCTTTGCAATATGAACTCCTTTTTCGGCTAAACCATTTGATCGTGGATAACGAGGGCTTGAGAAACTAAAATTAAAATTCCAACTTTTAGCAAAACTTTTCAATTCATAGGAACTGAACGGTTGATTATCCGAAACCACCACTTCCGGAATTCCATGGGTACTAAAAATCTTTTTAAGTGCGATTATAACACTGCTTCCAGTTTTGTTTGGAATAGATTTAATTTCCAACCATTTAGACAAATAATCTACTAATATCAAATAAGATCTACCTCCAAAGTCAAGTAAATCACAACCAATTTTTTGAAAAGGATGAGTGGGAATGGGATGTGGAATTAAATTATGGTGGCTATTGCTAGCTCTAAATTTTTCACAAGTTCGGCATTTAAAAACTACATTTTCGATGTCTCGATTCATCATAGGCCAATATAAAATTCGTTTAGCCCTTGCTTTAGTTTTGCTAACACCTATGTGTGACTCATGAAAAATACTAAGCATTTCTTGCACTAAGCTTTGTGGGACAAAGATGCGATCATCATAGAAAAGTAATCCATCTTCAAAATATAAGTGGTCTTTAATATTCCAATAAAATTGTAATTCGTGTGATAAAGCATGTTTTGATTTTGGCCAACCATGTTTAAAGTGTTGTCATTTTGAATGGCTATTTTAAATTGTTCTTTTCTAGACTCGCTCAAGTTAACAGAGTGTACACAATCTCTGAATGAACTATCCATATTTATAGTATTATCGTCTAAAAAGTTTCGCGACAATAGGTCTGCTACGTGAAGCAACTTGCCCGGTACATACTGAACATCTAAATCATATTTGAGGAGCTTAATTTTCATTTTCTGGAGCCTTGTGGAATGAATTTGACTGAGCTCTTTTGTCATAATAGACACTAATGGCTTGTGATCAGTATGTACAGTCACTTTTCTTCCGTAGATATACGCGTGAAACTTTTCACACGCATAAACTATGCCCAAAAACTCTTTCTCTATCTGTGCGTAGTTAACTTCTGTAGTTGTTAAACTCTTTGATGCAAAACATATTGGCTTTCTATTTTGAAATAAGCAACACCCTAGACCATTTTTAGATGCATCAGTTTGAAGAACTATAGGTTCATTAGGAGAAAAACTATGCAAGGAGGTAGCCCTTGCTAGCTTATCTTTAATTTCATTCAGAATCTGAGAATTCTTTTCCGTCCAAACAAATTCTACATTCTTGCGAAGCAATTCTCTTAAAGGTGCATTTATTTCCGCAAAATTAGGCACAAAAGATCTTAAAAAATTCAAAATTCCGAAAATTTTTTGTAAATCCTTTTTATTCTCAGGATTTTTAATTCTTTGAATAGCCTTTATTCTTTGTGGGTCAGGTGTTAAACCATCCTTAGAGTAAACGTGTGTAACGTTTGTAAAATTATATTAAATTTCTATTTATTCCCACACAAACAGTAACAATAAAAAAAATGTATACTATATGCGTGCCCCTTTTTAGCTCCTCTGACTCCTCTACCCCCTATCAAATGACGTTTACAGACCCGTCAAATTAATATGGGTAGTGGTCTGAAGAGTTGTCCAAAAGCGTCGATAACTATTTAGGCCTTATAGGTTACCATGCTTAGCTCGCCGAGGTTGGGGTGGGATCTTGTTATCCGCTGGTGGACTTGTTACGTTTATTAAAGACCTGCGTCGGAGATGGTATTTGACTGTAAATAATATCCTCTTTTTAAAGAGTGGGACCCGAATCTTTATTCCCGATTTTGGTTTGCGCACACGTAAAGGAGGACATAGGTGTTCGTGTCCTCGAGCATTTTCTTAACCCGCCCTAATAAAGCATAACCGAAACAAACGTCTCAGAAACGCTCCTACGCTATTACGGCATGCCCTAAATATAGTAATAGCCCTTTTTGGAAAAGGGAGATAAAATCCCCCTTTAATTAAAATCAGGAACGTCACTTCATACTACCTCCTTCACTTCCCAAAAAAAAATCAACTTAAACTTTCATCTTTAAAATTTCTTTTAACTCACCTAAAAAAAATATCCCCACAGTTGGTAACCATGGATCTACTTTCAAGTCAAAGTATCAAAAAAAAATCTAATCGTCTCTCTTCAAATTCATCAAAATAAAAAAAAAGTTCATCCAAAGTTTTAGTTTTAATTTGATTCGTAATCGATTTTATTATTTCACTCACTATCTCATAGAACAATCGCACATAATCTTAATATACTCTTCATACCCATATATCGTTTCCAAAGAACAATTAACATTTCAAAAAAAATTATTACAAAACAAAAAAAAACAGGCGAATGCCATCAAGGCCGCTCTAACATTAGTTAATAAGAGTGTCTTTATCGTTAGCTTTAACTTTCTTTTAGCCTACTCTTTTCTTTGTTTTGTTTTGATCATTCTTAAGTTACTTTTGGTTAATCTTTCGTTTCTTTCACGTTTTATTCTTTCTGTTCACATTTATCCTTTCTTATTGCATTTTTACTTCTTTTTTTATTTTTAAAATTTATTCATTTCTTCTTTGATCTTAATTTTCGTTTTGCTTTTTTTTTGATGAAATTCAAAATAAATATGCGTTTTTAATAAAATAAAAACAATCTATAACAAAGAAAAATTAATGCACTTACCCCCGCTCCAACATGTTGTGCACAGCATCTTGTAGCGCCGAAGGTTGCTAAACGTTGATTGAAGAAAAGGAAACATATGCCTATATATACTGCATGAAATTTGTAGACCGATAAAAGTTGTGTCCGATTTAAGTAAAAAAAGTTCGAACAAAAAAAAAAATAATTACATGACCGATAGATGGGATGTTACACTATATTCACTTTTTTTTTTTAAAGATTATTCTTTTCTTTTGACTTATATTATTAACTTTCTGATTCTGATTCTAATTTTTTTTTTTTTTTTTTTTTTGATTTTGATTTTAACTCAGTACTGTTTTTTTTTCTTTTTATTTAAATGCTATTTAGAAAGCAACACAAAATTAATTTCTTTTTTTAAAATGACTTTCTTTTTGTTTACCTTTTTTTCAAATTTAATCTTTCTATGACTATCTCTTTTCTTTTTTAATATAACTAACTCTTTTTTTTGTTAATTTTCTTTCCTTTTTCTTTTTTTTTAATTTTTACTTATAACTAACTCTTTTCTTTTTTGTTAATTTTCTTTCCTTTTTCTTTTTTCAATTTTTACTTTAAACACTGATTTGTATCTTTTTTTAATTTTAAACTATTTTTCTGTTTTTACCACTTTTTTTGTAGTGATTTTTACTTCTTGATTCACTTGAAATGTTGTTTTCGCCTGTGACCGGCCACTTGACGGCCTGTAGAGCAAACGAGAAGGGCTTCCCCTTCCTCGCAATTTCTCTAGCTTGTTTCTTCCCTTATTTGATGTAATAGGTAATAGTGTTACTACTAAAAACAAAGTCCGCTCTATAATGTAACCCTAAATGAATAAATAATTTCCCATGTTAATTTCCATTTTTATGCTCTTTTTTTTTATATTACCTTTATAAAATCGGTTTTTTTGGGGTTTTCAATTCTTTTTCGACGTTAAATTTTCTGGACCTTGCTTAGGTAAAGAGGATGACGACGATGAGTGGACAAGAAACTTGGGATGACCAACCGAAAGATTGAGAGGTCGAGGGAATGGCTTCAAAATTCCTTTAAATTACCTTGTCAGAATAAAAATGTAAGGTAAAGAAAATGTCTATGAAATCGACTTGAGTTGATTTCTTTAATTTTCTTACCTAAAGATTTTTGCTTGGTTAGTAGAGTTCTCCTTCGCGAATTCTTTTGGGCGAAGGTGACTTGACTGGCTGACGTCTTGTGAGAAAAGAAAGATATCGAGCGGATATTGCAATCTAGCCACACGGTGTTTCGGCTTGAATGATCTGAAATGGAACGAAGCGGAAATGTGCCGCTTTTGGGTACGTGGCCACGTAAAAAAAACAAGTTTAGTCTGCATTATCGACGTAACTTTATTCTGGTAACAGAATGATGCTTACGCGTAAGCAACAATAACTTTTGTTTTTTTCTTTTTTTTTTTTGTTTAACTTAAAGAAAACAAGATTTCTAGGTTCTGGAAGAGTTTGGTGACTTTTGATTCGTATCCCGGATTTTTTTTTTTTGAAGATTCTTATGAATCTTTTCATAAGCATTCCAAAGTTTGAAAATCGTTTCCTACAAATCATACCATTTTTGGATTAGGCTTCCTGAACAAAAAAGGATATGAAAAAGAAACGCTTTCGTATTTTATTAAGATTTGCTATGGCAGAGTCTCATGCACAGCTGATTTAGCCGGGCCATTAGATTATAAAATTCGTTGAAGTAGGATTGCTCATTCGTTATTTTTTTAGGTCTTTTGAATGGGTGACAGTTTTACGACCTTGCGAATCAACTACTTCGTATAAATTGTTGCCTATTATTTTGCAAACCCTAACTTTGAGAAACTTTGGGCACAGTTTTGCGTTTAGATGTTTAGATGCGTCGCTCAATACGAAATTACGTTTATAAAGGACATCACCTACGCTATACGACACTACTCTACTTCGCAAATTATACGTTTTCTCATATGATTCGTGAGCTTTTAACAAAGCTGATTTCAAATATGTATGTAATACGTTCATCCTTGCTGTTTTCGGTAACCAATCTATTTCGGACTGGCTCAAACCTCCTAAGCCGCGTAACAGTTTGTAGTCCGCACCATGCTCTATGATGCGTTGCCCGAACAGAGCCTCGTAAGGGGACATACCTATGGACGAATGTATCGTTGAACGCAAGGCGCTACCGATAGAAGGTAAGTGGAGGTCCCAATTAGATTGTTTAGGGTCGACGTATGCTCGAATGGCAGCAAGAATAGAGCGATTTACCCGCTCACTAGCGTTGGCCTGAGGTGAATAAACTGCCGTTTTATAATGAGTTATGCCGAAAAGGTCTATCATCTTAGCGAATTCGTGGCCAATAAATTGGGTTCCGTTATCGGACAAAATGCTTTCCGGTACTCCGAAAACAAGGAAGACATCTTCCTGTAAGAACTTTGTCACTGATTGTGCGTTAGCCTTTTTGAGGGGTTTTATAAGAACGAATTTCGTCAATTGGTCGAGAGCGATTATTATCTGAGTGTTTCCACTTTTCGAACGTGGGTAAGGTCCCAGAAAATCTACATAGATATGCTGGAATGGTCTTTCAACCGAAAAAGAATTTCCCATTTCAGACCTTAGAATACTGTTGGAGGCTTTGGTAGTCTTACACACTTCGCAATTGCCAATAAACAACTTTACATGTGTTACCATATTTGGCCAGAAAAATTGTTGTCGCAGTCTGTACAGAGTTTTGGTGATGCCCCCATGTGAAGCTCTTGGCGGACAATGAGCCAACGAGACCAAACGGTTTGTCAGCGCAGCTGGAACCCACAATTTCCATACCAAATCATCTTGGAGTGGATTCCCTGTGCTATGTCTGACCTTCTTGTATACGAAACCATTCGAAACTTGAAGGTCAGGAAGCTGGTCTTTATTTTGTCCAATGTGCTCGATGATTTGTAGGTATTCTCCGGACTTGAAGCTCGGATCCTGCAAATCAATATGAAGAACGTCATCGGTGGGGTCCTTTGACATTGACTCCGGTCGGGATACCGCTAAATCTAGAGCCTCCACCTCATACACTCGAGATAGAGCATCTGGCACTACATTAAGGGAACCTTTCCGGTGTTCAATGCCAAAATCGAACCCTTGAAGTTTAAGGCTCCAGCGCGCTAATCTCCCCGTTGGATCTCGAAGACTCATCAGCCACTTCAAACTTGAGTGGTCTGTTACCACGGTGAATCTGTATCCTTCTACATAAGCTCGAAATTTTTGTATACCTCTTACTGCCGCTAGACGTTCTCTCTCGGTGACAGAGTAGTTGCGCTGAGCTGAGTTTAACTTTTGGGAGAAATAGTAAATGGGTCGTTCAGACCCGTTCTCATCCTTTTGGCACAGCACACACCCTATTCCTGATGCGGACGCATCACACAGAATTATGAATTCTTTTGAAAAGTCCGGGTTTATCAGAACCGGATCGGACGTAAGAGCCACTTTTATAGCTTCAAAAGCTTTTACAGCTTCTTTATTGAATATAAACTTTTTCCCTTTCTTTAATGTGTCAGTCATCGGGGCTGCGAGAGTTGAAAAACCATTTACAAAACGTCGGTACCATCCGGCCATACCGAGAAATCTTCTAACCTGTCTACTCGTCTTAGGTGTAGGAAAATCTAGGATTGCTGCGACTTTTCCTGGATTAGGTTTCAAACAGCCCTGTCCTACCACATATCCGAGATATTGAAGCTCTTTAAAACAGAATCGGGACTTTTCGACGTTAATAGTCAAGCCGGCTTCTGTTAGTTTCTTCCCTATAATCTCTAGGATACGGACATGCTCTTGAAAGTCTTTTGATATGATCAGCAAGTCGTCGAGATAGACGAAAACATTGTCTCGTAAATCCGAAGGTACTACCTTATTCATTAAATAAGTGAGACTTTGGGCGGCGTTTAAAAGACCAAATGGCATGACTGTAAATTGATACAAGGGGCGGCCCGGAACCGTAAATGCCGTCTTCTCCCGAGAACTTTGCTCCAGCGGTATCTGCCAGTACGCATCTTTCAGGTCCACGCTTGAAATAAAGTTAGTCTCTGAAAGGCGTGCTAACAGTCCCTCTATATGAGCAATTGGACTCGCATTCTTCTTTGTAACTTGGTTCACCTTCCGAAAGTCCAAGCACAGGCGGTTTTTCCCAGGTTTTCGCACTAAAACGACTGGTGAACTCCATGCGCTGGAACTTTCTTCGATGACCCCCAAAACAAGCATGCGATCCAATTCCTCATACATTAGGGCTTGTATCGCTGGAGATATGGGGTAATAGCGTTGTTTTATAGGCGACGCGTTCCCTGTATCAATATAGTGCTCCAATAAATGAGTCTTTCCTAAGCCTTTAGTTGTAAAAGATGGAAATTGTTTAATCGTTTCCTTAAGTAATTCAAGCTCGGGAACGTTAAGGTCACACTCTATCGCTATTGCTTCTTTTTTTACTGGTTCGTTAATTGGAGAAATTTCAGAAATTAAATGAGGAGCTAGTTGGAACATTCTCCAAAAATCCACCCCTAGACATAATTGTTGGGTTAACGAAGGCACAACAAACAAATCCATTTCATTGGCTTTACCTTTGTAAACGATTTGCGCTGTTACCCTTCCAACTATAGGCTGTTTCTGTCCATCTGCGGTAGAGATAGATGAAACGAATTTCTTATACTGAATTTGGTTTTTCTTAAGGAAATCTAGGGAACCTGTGCCGAGACAACTGACGCTGGCGCCAGAATCTAGTAGGCCGAGAAGTTTTTCACCAAACAGTTCTACCGTGACGTAAGGACGGGGATCGTCTACTGAAACATTTAACTTTGTTTCTGCTACGGACCTATACAATTTCCTTTTTGATTTCATTCTTTCTCTGAGCTTTCGTATATTTTCTGACGTGGATGGAAAGGTGACTATTCTTTTTCGAGCTTCATAATAATCTGTAATGCGTTCGTGAAGAGTCTTTTTAGGCTTTTCATTCTTTTGGTCTTTAGGTTTATCAACATCTAATTTTCGTTTTGTCTCTTCAGGTGAACGTCGCAGCAAGGTTATTTTGGATGAATTGTTATTTGATTTGTCTAGTTCCCCGGGTTTTCCACCTTCGAGTACTTCCCCCCGGTCGTAGGGTTGCTCGTCGTCTGGTTTCCCGAACATGTCTCACATTTGGGTTTAATGACGTTTTCACGCCCACACTTAAAACAAAAGTAATTCCTTTTTGGACTGTCACACTCCTTAAATTTATGACCTTCTACTTTGCAGTTCCAGCATTTGAGTGTGTTGGCTTCCCTATGGTAGGCCTCAACTACATCTGAAGCTGCATAATTTAAATCAGCAGAGGGTGCTTCTACCTCGTTTACCTGACGTCGAAGTTGTTGATACTGGGTACCTGGAAGATATTTGGGTTTTGTAGGCTCATTTGCATTCAAAAACTTCTCAATGGTCCTGCACACATAGACCATTTCCGGTAAACTATGCGTATTAAACGTTAGTAAAAGCTCTCCTGTTTTACGGCGGACATTTTGCTTTATAAGCTCGATGATTTCCTTAACAGGTTTGGGTGTTCGTAAACGCGAATTGATTAACATTAAATCTTCATAGAAGCTGTCAAAGGTTTCATTCGACAATTGCTTACGATCAGCCATTTTCCTAGAAAGCTCCGAATCTGTCTCCAGACTTCGGTACTGTTCAATGAGCGCTAGTCTCAACGTTGACCAGTTAGCTGAACGATTATTTTTCGAAAACATCCAGTACCATGTTTCCACACTGCCGCTCACAAAGTGATGAAAGTTCTTGACAACCTCCGGCCAAGTAACATCGTAACTATCCTTGACTTTTTCAAGTCGATATAAAAATTCATCAACAGACATGTTTTTGTTGTCGAATCTTACTCCCCACTTGTGATAGTGTGGGAAACGTTGTACAAATGTTGAAGACGGCGGAGTTGGATTGGAGTGACTGGCTGATGGAGGGGAACCATTAAGGTTCATATTGCTCAATTGAGCGAGAAAATTATCCACATTTGACCCACGAGCCATATCTACAGTGTGAACGGCTGGTTCATTTGTGGGGTTACTATTAACGTTACAACCGTTCACGTTAGGAAGTTGTGACGGTTGAACATTCACTCTTTCTATTGGAGTGTTCAGGTTTGACAATGTTCGTGCTCCTTGCTGGTGTGTAGCCACAGCAGATAATATATTAGTAAGGCTTTCCTTAACAATGTCTGTAACTTTTAGTAATAACAGGTCTTGGGTTCGTTGCAGTTCCTCACGTATGAACTGTTGATCCTCAGTACGTGTAAGACCTACTGTTGCAGAAACAACATCTTGCACATACGCTTCAAATTGTTCTCCATCTTTGGAGTGATCATGGTCTCTAGCACTCGATGTTCTACTGCGACCACCATTATTATCCTTGTTTGCCCTTTGGCCTGATCCTCCCGGTTCGGAATCGTTCCGATTATCTTCCATTGTATTAACCTCTGATCGATCTCCACGATGCCTACTACTACTTCGGTTTTTTTGTGAAACTTGATCACCGTTAGCCGTGGGATTCTTTGGTCGACCCATTGGATTAGATTAGTTTTCTTAACCTTCTAGTACTATGATCTTTGCGTAATTAAAAAAAAAATGTTTTGCTTCTGTAAGACTATAATGTAAAAACTTCTTACTCAATAACTTTTAAGCCAACCATACAAAAAAACTTATGAAATTCTTAATTTTCTAAAAACACCATCTAACATCTTTCAAAAAAAAATCAAAAACCTTATTAACTCAAAAAAAAACTTCAATTTCTAAACTTTCTCCGATAATACCAAAATATTTAACTTTCCAAATTTTCATCTAAAGATTTGGGAAGTGAATTCGAAGTTTGAACTGAAGTTCCAAAAAAAAAAAAAAAATATATATGTAACATTGAGCTCCATTCCTTTTTATCAAAGACAATGAATCTCCAAAAAAAAAATGTAACGTGTTTTCCAACTGTGAGTATAATCTGCACCGGTAAATACTTTGTCAAAAGAACCATTTGTATCTTATTACAATACAACTGTCATAGGATGAAATCATAACATCTACCCACCGGTTAATGTATATAGATGGAAAATGATTCCCAAAACGCGGTACTGTTCCTCGGGATGTTAAAGTGGGATGATCGAAGACATAATTTTTATTTTTATTTGGAATCTTAAACTTCAGCAACAGACGTAAATCAGGATATCTTTCCACTAATCTAACGGACTGAGCTTTCGATCCACAAAAAAAAAAAAACTTTCCAAAAAAGTATGAAAACGTAAGTGTTCAACGCACTAAACTACTGGAATGCCATTTTATTTCCACGTAGGGACATTGAAAACACTAATTTGTTTGAATGCTAAACACGCAAGTTTACAAGGTTGCAACAGCAAAGAACCTTTCAAATTAATTACCACTTTCTGGTCAACCACAGCGACTTGCCATGTTGCGATGTTAGCTGCATTTGGAAGAAAAGCTTTCAACTTCATCCAAAATTTCCAAAAACTATATAAAACTCAACTAAGTTAGAGAAAAACATAAACAAAATCGATAAAAAAAAAATTCAGGCCCCACGTTGGGCGCCATCTGTAACGTTTGTAAAATTATATTAAATTTCTATTTATTCCCACACAAACAGTAACAATAAAAAAAATGTATACTATATGCTGCCCCTTTTTAGCTCCTCTGACTCCTCTACCCCCTATCAAATGACGTTTACAGACCCGTCAAATTAATATGGGTAGTGGTCTGAAGAGTTGTCCAAAAGCGTCGATAACTATTTAGGCCTTATAGGTTACCATGCTTAGCTCGCCGAGGTTGGGGTGGGATCTTGTTATCCGCTGGTGGACTTGTTACGTTTATTAAAGACCTGCGTCGGAGATGGTATTTGACTGTAAATAATATCCTCTTTTTAAAGAGTGGGACCCGAATCTTTATTCCCGATTTTGGTTTGCGCACACGTAAAGGAGGACATAGGTGTTCGTGTCCTCGAGCATTTTCTTAACCCGCCCTAATAAAGCATAACCGAAACAAACGTCTCAGAAACGCTCCTACGCTATTACGGCATGCCCTAAATATAGTAATAGCCCTTTTTGGAAAAGGGAGATAAAATCCCCCTTTAATTAAAATCAGGAACGTCACTTCATACTACCTCCTTCACTTCCCAAAAAAAAATCAACTTAAACTTTCATCTTTAAAATTTCTTTTAACTCACCTAAAAAAAATATCCCCACAGTTGGTAACCATGGATCTACTTTCAAGTCAAAGTATCAAAAACAAATCTAATCGTCTCTCTTCAAATTCATCAAAATAAAAAAAAAGTTCATCCAAAGTTTTAGTTTTAATTTGATTCGTAATCGATTTTATTATTTCACTCACTATCTCATAGAACAATCGCACATAATCTTAATATACTCTTCATACCCATATATCGTTTCCAAAGAACAATTAACATTTCAAAAAAAATTATTACAAAACAAAAAAAAACAGGCGAATGCCATCAAGGCCGCTCTAACATTAGTTAATAAGAGTGTCTTTATCGTTAGCTTTAACTTTCTTTTAGCCTACTCTTTTCTTTGTTTTGTTTTGATCATTCTTAAGTTACTTTTGGTTAATCTTTCGTTTCTTTCACGTTTTATTCTTTCTGTTCACATTTATCCTTTCTTATTGCATTTTTACTTCTTTTTTTATTTTTAAAATTTATTAATTTCTTCTTTGATCTTAATTTTCGTTTTGCTTTTTTTTTTGATGAAATTCAAAATAAATATGCGTTTTTAATAAAATAAAAACAATCTATAACAAAGAAAAATTAATGCACTTACCCCCGCTCCAACATGTTGTGCACAGCATCTTGTAGCGCCGAAGGTTGCTAAACGTTGATTGAAGAAAAGGAAACATATGCCTATATATACTGCATGAAATTTGTAGACCGATAAAAGTTGTGTCCGATTTAAGTAAAAAAAGTTCGAACAAAAAAAAAAAATAATTACATGACCGATAGATGGGATGTTACACTATATTCACTTTTTTTTTTAAAGATTATTCTTTTCTTTTGACTTATATTATTAACTTTCTGATTCTGATTCTAATTTTTTTTTTTTTTTTTTTTTGATTTTGATTTTAACTCAGTACTGTTTTTTTTCTTTTTATTTAAATGCTATTTAGAAAGCAACACAAAATTAATTTCTTTTTTTAAAATGACTTTCTTTTTGTTTACCTTTTTTTCAAATTTAATCTTTCTATGACTATCTCTTTTCTTTTTTAATATAACTAACTCTTTTTTTTGTTAATTTTCTTTCCTTTTTCTTTTTTTTTAATTTTTACTTATAACTAACTCTTTTCTTTTTTGTTAATTTTCTTTCCTTTTTCTTTTTTCAATTTTTACTTTAAACACTGATTTGTATCTTTTTTTAATTTTAAACTATTTTTCTGTTTTTACCACTTTTTTTGTAGTGATTTTTACTTCTTGATTCACTTGAAATGTTGTTTTCGCCTGTGACCGGCCACTTGACGGCCTGTAGAGCAAACGAGAAGGGCTTCCCCTTCCTCGCAATTTCTCTAGCTTGTTTCTTCCCTTATTTGATGTAATAGGTAATAGTGTTACTACTAAAAACAAAGTCCGCTCTATAATGTAACCCTAAATGAATAAATAATTTCCCATGTTAATTTCCATTTTTATGCTCTTTTTTTTTATATTACCTTTATAAAATCGGTTTTTTTGGGGTTTTCAATTCTTTTTCGACGTTAAATTTTCTGGACCTTGCTTAGGTAAAGAGGATGACGACGATGAGTGGACAAGAAACTTGGGATGACCAACCGAAAGATTGAGAGGTCGAGGGAATGGCTTCAAAATTCCTTTAAATTACCTTGTCAGAATAAAAATGTAAGGTAAAGAAAATGTCTATGAAATCGACTTGAGTTGATTTCTTTAATTTTCTTACCTAAAGATTTTTGCTTGGTTAGTAGAGTTCTCCTTCGCGAATTCTTTTGGGCGAAGGTGACTTGACTGGCTGACGTCTTGTGAGAAAAGAAAGATATCGAGCGGATATTGCAATCTAGCCACACGGTGTTTCGGCTTGAATGATCTGAAATGGAACGAAGCGGAAATGTGCCGCTTTTGGGTACGTGGCCACGTAAAAAAAACAAGTTTAGTCTGCATTATCGACGTAACTTTATTCTGGTAACAGAATGATGCTTACGCGTAAGCAACAATAACTTTTGTTTTTTTCTTTTTTTTTTTTGTTTAACTTAAAGAAAACAAGATTTCTAGGTTCTGGAAGAGTTTGGTGACTTTTGATTCGTATCCCGGATTTTTTTTTTTTGAAGATTCTTATGAATCTTTTCATAAGCATTCCAAAGTTTGAAAATCGTTTCCTACACGTGTCCCAAATACTTTACCTGCTCTACTTTATACTGCAGCTTATGAGGGTTAAATTTTACATTTATTTCTCTAGCTCGCTGCAAAACTCTTTCTAAATTTTCATCGTGTTCCTTTTCTGTCCAACCGCCCACTAAAATATCGTCGATATACACAAAACATCCTGGCAGACATCCAAAATATTTTTCATTAATTTTTTGAAATTTTTCAGGTGCTTTATTTACACCGAAAGGCAACACATTAAAATGATAGCAACCAAATGGAGTGCTAAAAACAGTAAGATTTTTGGATTTTGCATCTAATTCTAGCTGCCAAAATCCTTCTTTTAAATCAAGGACTGAAAAATGCTTCATGTCTCTCATAACAAAACAAAAATCTTCAATTTTGGGGATAAGAAAATGTTCATGTTTTATATTTCTATTTAATTCTTTAGGTTCTAAGCATATTCGTAGAGTTCCATTAGGTTTCTCCACAACGACCAGGTTATGACACCATTCCGTAGGAGAGTCTATCTTCGTGATAATTTTCTTTCTTTCCATACCTTTTAATCTATCTCTAAGGCTGATCGGAATCCGTCTAGGAGGACGATGGCATGGAATGGTACCCAACTTAACCTCAATTGAACACTTATCAGGAAACCGACCTATCCCACTGTAATGTTTGCTTATTTTTAATATAAATAAAACACGACCGTATTCTTTTGAAGCTAAATTAAAAGTACTTCTATTTTTATTTTTCGTAACTGACATTAAAATATTTTAGATTTATACTCTTGCTTATTATTAGCAAGTGTATTATTTGTTCAGATACTACACCCACTAAAGACATCTACGTTTCGCTTTATTAAATTATCTTTTTGACTATCTGACATTGCAAGTGCATTTACTCTATTTATCAAATTAAATTCAATACAAGACCTAAGACCGAGAATGGGTTTCGAATTTACATTGGCAACCACAAATCTAGTATTCAAACATTTCTCCTTATAAGTTGTAGGTATGACAATTTCACCTACCGTCTCGAGCGCGAACCCACCATAGGCTTCCAGATTGGTCTTAGACGACTTCAATTTAATATTTAATTTTTTAAATAAACTCAACGGCAGCACATTAACATCTGCTCCGCTATCTAATTTAAAATTAAAGAAATTGTTACCAACCTTCAACGTCTCCACCCAAATCGATTCTGTGCTATTGATTTCTCTAACTGTATCAATATGTTCAGTATAATAATCTGAGTAATCACTTTCATCTTGCTCAGTTATTTCACGCACATAAGCATTTTTATTGCAAACGGAATGAAAATGACTGCGTTTATTACAAGCCAAACATTTTTTGTTGTACGCTGGACAGTAACCATATCTATGTTTTTTGTTACATTTTTTACATTTAATATTTTCATTATTATTCTTATTTAAATTACTGTTCTTTTTAACACTGCTATCTACACCTCTTGCACCTCTTGCACCACCAGCATCCTCTTCTCCGAATCTCGAGAACTGTTCTTTTCTCCGACCTGCACCCACATCTCTGGACCCTGAGAACTGTTCATTGCGACCACCGGTAAATTTTCTTCTACGTATGTCATCGATACTACTATGACTCTGCATTGTCTTCACTTGACGTGCTGTCAATTCAGCCACCCGGCAAAACTCTATTGCTTTTGCCAAATCTAAATTTTCGATTTTTAGAAGCTGAGCTTGTACATTTTGATCAGCTATACCAATAACAAATCGATCTCTAAGCATGGACTCTTTTTGTGTACCAAACTCACAACTTTCCACCAATTTGGATATGTCAGCCATAAAATGGTCAAACGGTTCACCTTCTCGTTGGCCCCTTGTATAAAAAACGTATCTTTCATAAACCATATTTTCCGAAATTTGGAATGATTTTTTCCTCCTCTTATTTCTTTTATGTAATTAGCACCTGGGCCCTATTGCACCAGTTTACAAATTAAAACCACAAATTTGTACTTGTAATCTACAACAACAAAATTTGTATTTGAATTTGCTTTGCACCAACTACAAATAAGTGGGATCACATATTTCTGATGAGAGTTACAAAATGTACAGTAAACCTACAATTAACCGTTGCACCAATTATGCTTGGAAGTTGTAAGTTACAAATTTAAATCACATTTTTTTTTTCAACGTTCAAATGTTTTAAACATGGGAATTTTTCTTTCAATATGCTAATCGAGTTTTCAATTATTCTTCGAGTAGATTTGTGTGTCCGATTCTAACGTTCAATTACAGGGGAAGTTTCTCGTAAAATCGGTGTAAGTAACCAGTCTTTGCAAGGGTACCCGGTTTTTCCTAGTAAAACGGCATTGGGAAAAGGCCGAAAACCATTTCCAAATCGACTATACAGTGGACTTCTTCGCAAGACCCTAGAATCGTGCACACTTCCGGGCCAGTTCACAAAGCCATGATAGAACGTATAATCATCAGGCCCACATACTAACATACAATTTATTGAATGACTTTAAAATTAAAGAAATTGTTACCAACCTTCAACGTCTCCACCCAAATCGATTCTGTGCTATTGATTTCTCTAACTGTATCAATATGTTCAGTATAATAATCTGAGTAATCACTTTCATCTTGCTCAGTTATTTCACGCACATAAGCATTTTTATTGCAAACGGAATGAAAATGACTGCGTTTATTACAAGCCAAACATTTTTTGTTGTACGCTGGACAGTAACCATATCTATGTTTTTTGTTACATTTTTTACATTTAATATTTTCATTATTATTCTTATTTAAATTACTGTTCTTTTTAACACTGCTATCTACACCTCTTGCACCTCTTGCACCACCAGCATCCTCTTCTCCGAATCTCGAGAACTGTTCTTTTCTCCGACCTGCACCCACATCTCTGGACCCTGAGAACTGTTCATTGCGACCACCGGTAAATTTTCTTCTACGTATGTCATCGATACTACTATGACTCTGCATTGTCTTCACTTGACGTGCTGTCAATTCAGCCACCCGGCAAAACTCTATTGCTTTTGCCAAATCTAAATTTTCGATTTTTAGAAGCTGAGCTTGTACATTTTGATCAGCTATACCAATAACAAATCGATCTCTAAGCATGGACTCTTTTTGTGTACCAAACTCACAACTTTCCACCAATTTGGATATGTCAGCCATAAAATGGTCAAACGGTTCACCTTCTCGTTGGCCCCTTGTATAAAAAACGTATCTTTCATAAACCACGTTGCTACGAGGATTGCAATAACTTTCAAAAGCATCCATCACATTTTTAATTAACTTGGAGTCACTTTCTGATAAACCAAAAGTGGTGTACCTACAGTTGGATCGCTTCCTCACCCGCACAGCTTAAGAATCTAGCCACCTGGACTTCCTCAATTTCTTTGTCTGTTTTGCTGGCCACTGTATAAATTTGATAAAACTGTTTAAACTTTGCCCAATTTTCTTTTAAATTGCCGCTTAACACTAATGGATTAGGTTTTTTAAAATCCATTTTTTTTTTTTTTCGTTTATCACAGTGCCACGCTTTAAGTATAAAGTACCAGTTCTTTTACAATTACAGGATTTTTATTACTTAAACGAAATCACAATTTAATTTTTTTTCGCTTTTAAATTGCTTTTGACTGCGCTATGTTCTATACGTCGATCAAAGACGAGGTTAGATTTCGTTATGTTCTCTTTAATTCATTTTCATTATGATATACCATACATACATATTTATATTATTACATATTATGTACTTAAGTATTTTAGGAGTTGCCAGAAGGGCAATATAATATTTATGTTTAACAATAATAAATTATAAATATAACACCCATCCAGTTTTAAACCACCAATTCAAGAGAGCTAATCTTTCTTGCCGGAAAAAGGATGTCAGCCCTTCTCCATAAAAAAAAGCTTAGCTTAGATGTTCGAAAGATTTTAAGCCCTCTGCTTGTAGGTTTTGGAATTTTCTTCGAAAAAGCTTTTAGGGTTTAAACAAAATAGCAACTACATATGTATGAAGTGAAATTCTGAAGTAACAAGTAGGTTTACAGATGCCCCTACAGGCTGATGTCTTGAGTTTCGATCGATAGTGTTCGTATATGTGATAGGATGTTAATTGTGAAGTAGGCCAATATCAACAGTCGCATATTTACCTGTAATGAATTTATTATATATTGTTTGGATGCTTCTGAAATTTTCTTTTCTTTTTGACATGAGTTTTGTAATATTTTAATTGTGTCTTAGTGTCTTTCAAGTGTTCCCTATCTATTAATTCTGCGTTTATTTTCCGAAATTTGGAATGATTTTTTCCTCCTCTTATTTCTTTTATGTAATTAGCACCTGGGCCCTATTGCACCAGTTTACAAATTAAAACCACAAATTTGTACTTGTAATCTACAACAACAAAATTTGTATTTGAATTTGCTTTGCACCAACTACAAATAAGTGGGATCACATATTTCTGATGAGAGTTACAAAATGTACAGTAAACCTACAATTAACCGTTGCACCAATTATGCTTGGAAGTTGTAAGTTACAAATTTAAATCACATTTTTTTTTTCAACGTTCAAATGTTTTAAACATGGGAATTTTTCTTTCAATATGCTAATCGAGTTTTCAATTATTCTTCGAGTAGATTTGTGTGTCCGATTCTAACGTTCAATTACAGGGGAAGTTTCTCGTAAAATCGGTGTAAGTAACCAGTCTTTGCAAGGGTACCCGGTTTTTCCTAGTAAAACGGCATTGGGAAAAGGCCGAAAACCATTTCCAAATCGACTATACAGTGGACTTCTTCGCAAGACCCTAGAATCGTGCACACTTCCGGGCCAGTTCACAAAGCCATGATAGAACGTATAATCATCAGGCCCACATACTAACATACAATTTATTGAATGACTTCCATGTCTATCCACATAAGCAGCTTCAAAATTGTTTGGTTCATCAATGTTAACTAACGTTCCATCAATGCATCCACAAAAACGTGGCATACCTAAATAATTTTGATTTGAGAGAAAATTTGAACAAGAAGATGCTTGCAATAGCGTAAAATTTTTGAGATATTTCTTGAATCTGATTCGGCCATTTGACAACGTCCTCAAAGAAAAGGTCAACGATAGCTTTGGAGACACATCTACATTCTGTGGACTTATCAATACCATGCATATCCCCAACGCCATGGTATGACCCTCCGTTACCCATCCAATGCAAAGTTATTAAAAGTTGCTGTCTTCAGGTTAATGCACAATTTCTGTCCGTTTTGTGTTTAATTCCGGGTCCAATAATATTAATTATTTCTTCTGCTTTAGAACAACTCAGTCGGAATCGTTCATTGAAATTAAAAGTAATGTTCAAAATTATAATTTTGACGCGGACGATAAACTTTTTTTATTACAAAGACATCCGCTTCCGAATTACTGCTGTCACTACTGCTGTGCCTTCTACGCAAAGACATCTTAATTATGAATAACAAATTTGTAGACAAATTTACACACGGTCTTTCGCCTGTAGAATTTTTTCACAAACTGACACAAATTTGTGAACCTCATTCATATTGTGCAACGGAAATTCACAATAAAGTATATTTTTCACAATTTTTTTGATTGTGATTTACAATTACAAACTTTTTGTCGTGCAACCGAAAATCAATTTTTTTTAACAATTTTGTAATTTGTGAATCACAACTACAATTTTGTAGCCTACAGAATTTTACAAAACACAAAACTTGATTTTTTTACAAATTTGTGGTAAAAACGTTTGTAATTCACAAATTTGTAAGGTGGTGCAATAGGCCACTGGTTCTAGCTCTATGTCATGCCTATCTTTGTTTGAAATGTTAATTGCTTTCTCCTTCTTCTCCACCATGCGTCTTAAAATACCCTCATATTCTTCGTCCTTTACCTTTCCTTGTATGAAATCTAAAGGTTTATGGTTTGTAGTAGAATGTATAGTATTATTATAGAAACCATTTATTAAAATCATTTTTTCTTCTATAGGAAGGTGTATTTTCTTATGTTTGAGCAATCGTAAATGTTCGTTAATAGTACTATGTAGTCTCTCTATGTCTGCATTACTGTTATGGTTTGAGTTAGACAAAAAATGGATTTCCAAAAATTCTTTCATTAGTTTTGATTTCATCCCCAGTTCGTTGTCTTTTACAATTTTATTTATATTTCCATAAACGCTAATATATTTAAGTAAGGCTTTTCTGAATTCTGATTCCTTGCGGCTGTTCATTTTGACGAACAACGGAACTTTAATTGGCTTTCTTTCATATTTTTCTAATATAATTACATATTTCACAATAATTGACAAATTCTGTTATTTTATGTTTCATATTAGGATAATAATAGTCTCTTTTTATTTCTTCATATAATTCGTTTATTCCTCTGTGATTATTTTCGACATGTTTTTCTTTAATGATTAGGTATTTCAAATTCTTTTATATCCTTTATATCTTTTAATAGTTTGCAGCATCTTATTATTTTATAATTCTTAAAATGCTTTGAATATAGAGTCTGGATTTTATCGAAGATTTCATTACTAACTAATATCGCATTCATTGATTCTGGGCTAAAATGATTCTTAATGATTTGGACTAAACTTTTATCATCTGTTACAGATTTTATACCGATCACTTTACGTTTCTTGTCATGAATATTATAATTCTCTATATATGATGAACCAGACGTTACTTGATTAAATATGATTTGATTTTTATATAGATTAATAGGGGTTACCGTTTGTGTGATTGAATTTATTTTCGCTAAATTTTCACACATATTAATTTCTATTCTACTTAGAAAATCGGCTACTTTGTTTTCGTTTCCCTATTTGTAAAATATTTTATAATTATATTCACCTAGTTGGAGCTTTCACCGAATTAGCTTGCCGTTAGGTTCCTTTAAATTGTCTAACCAAACTAAAGGTTGATGATCTGTAAATAGTTTAATTTCTCTTCCAAAGATGTATGGCCTAAATGGTTTTAAACACCAAACTATACTTAGAAGTTCCTTTTCAATGGTTGAATAGTTAACTTCGTGCTCGTTAAGCGTACGAGAAACGTATGCAATTGGTTTGTCTTGCGACAAGGCTCCTGCTATAGCATACTGACTTGCGTCAGTAGTCACTTCAAAAGTTTTGTTGAAATCCGGGTATATTAATATGGGTGATGTTACCAATTTATTTTTGAGAATTTCAAAGCTTTCTATATACTTTTCATCGTTAATATCGATCCTTGCATTTTTCTTAAGAAATCTTGTTATAGGTTTTGCAATTTCAGCGTAGTTTTTAATAAACTTTCTGTAATAACCTGAAATGCCTAAAAATCTCTTTATTTCCTTTTGTGATTTTGGGATGGTATAATTCTTGATTATTTCTATTTTCTTTGCATTAGGTTGTATTCCTTCTTCATTAACCACATGGCCCAAAAATTCTACTTCTTTCCTTAAGAATTCACATTTATCCAATTGGATTTTCAATCTAGCTTGTCTAAGTTTTGCAAATATACACTTAAGGTTATTGATATGTTCTTCTAGTCCGTTAGAAAAGACGATTATATCATCCATATAAACTAAACATTTTGTTCCAATATATTCCCTCAATACCATATCCATAAGTCTTTGAAATGTACTTGGGGCGTTTTTCAGCCCAAAAGGCATTCTGCGGAATTCGTAGTGCCCGTGTTCTACCGAAAATGCTGTTTTTTCTATGTCGGTTTCGTCCATTTCGATTTGGTGGAATCCGCTTTAAGATCGATTGTAGAAAAGTAATTACTTCTTCCCAATTTGTCTAATATTTCATCAATATTCGGAATTGGATAGCGGTCATCTATTGTTTTCTCGTTTAATCTTCTATAATCAATGACAAGCCTCCATTTGGTTTCCCCTGACGAGTCTTGCTTCTTGGGTACAACCCATACAGGACTATTGTAAGGACTGGAGCTTGGCTGAATTATATTATTTTCCAACATTTCTTGAATTTGTTTTTGTATTTCGGCTTTATGAATATATGGATATCTATAAATTTTACTTTTAATTGGCGTGTTGTCTGTGGTTTTTATTCTGTGTTTTACTTCGTTAGTGAAAGTAAGTGGTTCTAAATTATTAAATATTTCTGGGAATTCTCTTGTTGTTTTCAGTTTCTGTTCTTCCTCTGTATTCAAATGTTCTTCTCTAATTTGTTGTTTAAAGTTGTTCTTCGAATTATGTATGGTTTCATAAGGCTCAGAATTATTAAACTCGAATATATCTGCAATTTCTGTGCATTTAAAGTTTTTATCTAAATTTAAAATGTGTGATTTATTATCTGTATTTAAAATTTTTGTTCTTGCTCTAAAATTATCAACATCACAAATACCTCCTAAAACAGTAATATGTTTGTTTAAATTTATTTCGTCAATTAATGTATGCCCTAATTTTTGTTTTACTGGAATTCTATAATAGTGTTCACCAGGGTCTATTTGATTCAATGTATTTTCGTTAAAATGATAAAAATTTAATTTAATATCCGTATTATTTATTTTAATGTACTTGTTTTTATAGTTTATTTCTGCATTATATTTTAAAAGGATATCATTACCTATCAACCCATTTTTTTTTTTTTTTTTTTTGTATTTTTTGTGTATATTTTGTTTGTATTTTTTTTTCTTTTTTGTGCCACCATGCCTATTCTACTTAAAACTAAACCCTAAAACTATAAAACAAGTATGTAAGCCGGCCAAGGCTTAAAACCCCATCCCGACTACCCACTATTAAGTGCCGATTGAAGCCACCAAAACTGGTTCTCCTGCTTCACCCTATCAGTTCGGTCCCGTTCGGACACAGCCCTACTGAACCGAAGGAGCTCTGCTCCGCCTTGTGCCATGACGTCCCGATTGTACAGGAGTCACCTATTAACGGTTCTTCGTCTGACGTGGTAGATTAACGGAACTGCCAATCTATCCTGTATCAGACCGCATCTGTCTAAAAAGCGGAATGCCTCTGGTGGAATGAAGCCGCCCAAGCGTGCACTCTCAAAATACTCGTCGTTCGGATAGAACGCCCCGAAAATTAAATTGTTGGTCGAAGACATAGCTCTTGCAATGTGACCTCGGACGAGTTTTATCACGAAATTGTCAATTCTGTTGATTCGAGCCCCATTGTATAGGACCTCGTTGGAATAGTAATGCACATAAGAAGATTCGGCTGTTCTGTATAAGCCGAACACCCGAAACTTCTCCATCTGGGAAGGGGCAACGTTGAACCACACAGGACAACCATAAACGATCAAATTACCTTCACTCTGGGGTCAAGCCGACTGCTATAAAACAGTCGTTTCGTCAGAGCGAAGGCTCCTCTGGCCCTGGTCAGAGCAGCATTTATATGTCTGTCGAAATATAAATACTGATCTAACCAGATACCGAGGTACTTCACTACACTTTTGCTCGCTAATCGATGCCCGTGAAGATCAACGATGACCATCTTGCGCCAATTCTTGCACGTATCCCTCGTGGCCCTAGCCAACGGAGTCCGGAACAGAATTGTCTCCGACTTCTGGACATTTATTTTCAGTTTCCAGTCGTCGCAATATCGCTGAATCTTGTCGAAATCACGCTGCAAGAGAATTCTAATAACCTCAACCTTTCGGGCCGTTCTGTACGCAATAAGATCGTCGGCGTACGCAATTGCCTTTGTAAGACTACCTATCAGATCGCTGGTGTAAATGCTGAAGAGAATCGGCGAATTCACCGCTCCCTGTTGAAGACCATTTTTAATTAAGAATGTTGTGGTAGAAGTTACATTGCCACTTTTGACAGCAAACTTTCTACCGTTAAGCATATCATAAAGAATATACAACAATGGCTTGCTTATGCCAAGCCTGCTCAGTTTTAGGTAAAGACCCTCTAACCATACGGTGTCAAAGGCCTTTTCCAAATCAACCAGAACAGCACCTGTGCATTGTTGTTTTGATTTATTCCATTGGATATCAGAAACGAGTTTAGACGCAGCATGAATTGTGTCATGACCCGCCTTGAACCCGAACTGTTTATCCGGAATTATTTTGTTGTCCGCAGCCCACTTAGTCAGAGCCCTATTGATAATCTTTTCGAAAACTTTGCTGATGCTCGGAAGAAGACTTATCGACCGAAGATTTGACGGGTTGGAGTTGTCCTTTCCCTTTTTCGGGAGAGGATGAACCACAGCGGTCTTCCAATGCCTTGGATAATATGCATTATTCAGTGCATTATTGAAGAGTGTGGTGTAAATGTCAATTGCCTCCATCGGTAAATGTCTTAGTACAACGTTGGATATACCATCGACACCTGCTGACTTTTTATTTTTTATTGAGTTGAAGATGAGCTGAAGCTCAACCTTCGTTACTAACAAGGAACTTCGTCCCGTTTGCTCGGCGATTATGGCATTTGCCAAGGAATCGTCATTGAACCGCATGAAACCGTGGTTCTCAGATCGCCATTGTGTTATATCATTTCGAAGGTAAAAGTGATTAAGTAGGGCTCTGTTTTCCAGGTCGTGGTTGGGGCGAATGCAAGCATTCACCTTGTACATTTAAATTGTTGGTCGAAGACATAGCTCTTGCAATGTGACCTCGGACGAGTTTTATCACGAAATTGTCAATTCTGTTGATTCGAGCCCCATTGTATAGGACCTCGTTGGAATAGTAATGCACATAAGAAGATTCGGCTGTTCTGTATAAGCCGAACACCCGAAACTTCTCCATCTGGGAAGGGGCAACGTTGAACCACACAGGACAACCATAAACGATCAAATTACCTTCACTCTGGGGTCAAGCCGACTGCTATAAAACAGTCGTTTCGTCAGAGCGAAGGCTCCTCTGGCCCTGGTCAGAGCAGCATTTATATGTCTGTCGAAATATAAATACTGATCTAACCAGATACCGAGGTACTTCACTACACTTTTGCTCGCTAATCGATGCCCGTGAAGATCAACGATGACCATCTTGCGCCAATTCTTGCACGTATCCCTCGTGGCCCTAGCCAACGGAGTCCGGAACAGAATTGTCTCCGACTTCTGGACATTTATTTTCAGTTTCCAGTCGTCGCAATATCGCTGAATCTTGTCGAAATCACGCTGCAAGAGAATTCTAATAACCTCAACCTTTCGGGCCGTTCTGTACGCAATAAGATCGTCGGCGTACGCAATTGCCTTTGTAAGACTACCTATCAGATCGCTGGTGTAAATGCTGAAGAGAATCGGCGAATTCACCGCTCCCTGTTGAAGACCATTTTTAATTAAGAATGTTGTGGTAGAAGTTACATTGCCACTTTTGACAGCAAACTTTCTACCGTTAAGCATATCATAAAGAATATACAACAATGGCTTGCTTATGCCAAGCCTGCTCAGTTTTAGGTAAAGACCCTCTAACCATACGGTGTCAAAGGCCTTTTCCAAATCAACCAGAACAGCACCTGTGCATTGTTGTTTTGATTTATTCCATTGGATATCAGAAACGAGTTTAGACGCAGCATGAATTGTGTCATGACCCGCCTTGAACCCGAACTGTTTATCCGGAATTATTTTGTTGTCCGCAGCCCACTTAGTCAGAGCCCTATTGATAATCTTTTCGAAAACTTTGCTGATGCTCGGAAGAAGACTTATCGACCGAAGATTTGACGGGTTGGAGTTGTCCTTTCCCTTTTTCGGGAGAGGATGAACCACAGCGGTCTTCCAATGCCTTGGATAATATGCATTATTCAGTGCATTATTGAAGAGTGTGGTGTAAATGTCAATTGCCTCCATCGGTAAATGTCTTAGTACAACGTTGGATATACCATCGACACCTGCTGACTTTTTATTTTTTATTGAGTTGAAGATGAGCTGAAGCTCAACCTTCGTTACTAACAAGGAACTTCGTCCCGTTTGCTCGGCGATTATGGCATTTGCCAAGGAATCGTCATTGAACCGCATGAAACCGTGGTTCTCAGATCGCCATTGTGTTATATCATTTCGAAGGTAAAAGTGATTAAGTAGGGCTCTGTTTTCCAGGTCGTGGTTGGGGCGAATGCAAGCATTCACCTTGTACATTTGCTGGAAAGTGGCTCCCACCGCCTCCACTTTTTCCTTCGGATCTTCAATTATAAAAAAGTCATCGTCAAAGATGGCTTCTTCTGGATCTATTTGCGCTGTCCTAAGTACGTTTGTGTTCTCTTCAGTTCTTTGGAGTTTCAGACACGGAAGGTCATTGTCGTTCTTTTTCCTAAATATCTTGTTGATTTTAGGGAACCTATCAACCCATCATATTTGTCATGAAAGTTATAAACGAACAATTCTAATTTATCTATTGAAGTCCCGAATTCGGGGAAGAAATCTACAACTAATTTTTCTGATATTAAGGTTTCTTTATTAAGTGATCTTAAGGCTATTGGTTATCTAATTTGACGAATGGTTGATTTTTAAATGTTTCAGGATTAACTATCGAATTTGAAGCACCTGTATCAATTAAAAATGTCTTCTCTTTAATTATTATGTAGCAGAGTTTGTTGGGGCATTTTCCCGAAAATTTCCTATATCAATTGCATATTGTTGGTTCACATCCATTGGTTCTACTTTGTTATTTGAATTTAACGGCTGTTGTTGATTTTGGTTAGTATTCTGGTGTCTAAAACTTGCATAAGGGTTATAATTATTTGGGTTAGAAGTGTGGCTGTTGTCATTGTTCTGATTATTGTTATTGAAAGATGTATGTGGAAAATTTGGTTGTCTATTATTTGGATTTCGATAGTTAGCGTTATTTGGATAACTCTGATTTTTGTTATTTGAATATCGGGAATGATTAGTGTGGTTAAAAGTGTTTATTGGATTTTGGAAATTATTTATTTGATTTCTTGAATTATTAATTTGATTTTTCCGACTTTGTTCCTTCTTTGGTTATAATTCATGTCGTTACTAGAATTGTTCATGTTATTATTATTTGAAGGCGTCATTCTGTTAATTTCTTTGTTGTTGCTTACATTATAATAAGCATACCCTGCCTCATGCAAAATATTAACAGCTTCTTCTATAGTTTTAGATTTTCTGCAATATAGTAATGAGCGCATTGGCTCAGGTAGTTTTGCTTTGTATATATGCAAAGCAGATTGAATGTTTTGGCTAACGTTATTTTCCCAAATTTCAGTGTTTGCTGTGAAAACCTGCTTCGTTTTGTTATTAAGTCTTCTTAATATTGACTTAATATGGTTAAAAAACTCTATACTATTATTTCTGAATGTGGCTCCTCTGAGCTCGTCAAACAATTCTTCCAATGTTCGTCTATCACCGAAATTGTTGGTTAAAATTTGTTTGATGTCGTTCCATGTTGTTACATGGCTATTTATTTCGACGACTTCTCTAGCTTTACCTTTCAATTTTGATTTGATCTTATCAGAGAAAATACTCTGACTTAATTCGTCATATTTGATTAAAATAGGGTGAATCTTATCTATAAGATCCAAAAAATTTTAGAGGTCCTGGTATTCTCCTTGGAATTCAGGCAAATTTGACAAATATTTTAAGGGGTCAATTGTCAATGACAATGGTAGAGACATGTTTTGTTTTGATAACGAACGTGATTCTAAATCTGAATGGTATTGATTTACTATTTCATTTAGTGCCAGTGATTGGCTTTGAAGTATTTCTATATCTTCATACATGAAATTTTGAAAAGAGTAAATAGGTTTACAATAAAATTTGATTTTTCATCATACGAACAATAACACAGAGAGAAAAAAAAATGTACGTATATATTTATATATGTATATATAAAGTACATATACATACAAAATGAATAAATAAATAAATATTATATTTTTTTTTGTTACTGGATACTTGCTCTTTTTCTTGTTGTTGATGGTTTTTGTTGCTAATACCTGTCACTGTTCGTTCTCCTTGTTTTTAGTGTAATGCGCTTGACTTTTTCTTGAATTCCAACTAAATCAACAGCCTTGGGCTTTTTCGACTTCTTTTCCAATTGCTTTCGATTATTTTGTCTCTCAATTTTTTGATCACTTCAATTAATGTTTTTTCCTTGTTTTTAATGGTTTTGTTGCTATTTTTTTTATTAGTTCTTTTTTTTTTGTTTAATTATTTATTTATTCCAAAATATTTTGGATATCCTAATAGTAGTTTTTTCTTGTTTTACTTGTTCTTTTAGTTAACTTTAAGCTTATTTCACAAGAAACTTTCTCGTAATCACAGACACATTTCATTTAAAAAATCGTACTAGAATTATATTATTCAATGTTTTGCTTCTCTATATTTTTTTGTTTTGTTAACATTTGTTTTCTGATTTAGATTCTGTTCGCGTATCTATCTTTTTCGCAGATAGAAGTATTCACGAATCCTACCGACTGCGCCAGAAATGAAACAAAACGTTTTATTTATTTTTGAATCTTTAATTTCATATAATCTCGAAAACTTTATATCAACGAAGCCTAGACGTCCGAAGCCTTTGACGAATCGATTTCAACTATATCAATCATTTATATTTAAGTCTCCACGAAGTATACAAAGTGCATACTTTGCGATAATAATTAATTAGTTCAATTAGTTCTTCGAACCTCAATATAAACAAAATATGATGAACTCAGATTTTGTTTATATTGACTTCATATCGATTGCTAACTGTTTATTTGCGATTGTGAAATACAAAATTTGCTGAATGCATACATACAGCGTTGCCACAATGTTACAAGTGTAACAAAAGTGTTACACTTTTCTTAATTTTTTTGTATTTGTTACTATGTTACTTTTTTTTCTTTTTGTTACACTTTTTTCTCCAATTTTTGTTTTCTTTAAAAATTTACTTTATGATTTTTTTAATCAGTGTGAAGTGCGCGTTGTACACCTACGTCCTAAATTGAGTGGAAATCACCTTCATTCGACTCGATCGAACTCGTTCAGTTACAGTTTAGTCGAAATCTTGCTATCTTTCACTTCAAATTCAAACTCGATCTTTCGATCCAGCATATACACATGGTTAGATATCCATTCCTCAAAGTATTGCTGCGGCAGAAGGAATACATTTTTTCGGAGCTGAATTTGATAAAAAATGATTTAACCAATAGGTATCACTTGAATACCATTGAATCAATAATGTTTGCAAAACAAATAAAAGATCAATTATTCTCTTAATTTGCCTAAACGTGTTTTATTAAAACTTAAAATGTGTCTTACTTATAATAATTTATTAACTTATTATTTAATGTATAGTTTTGAACTGAATTTAAAAACTGTGATGAAGAAAACTTATGTTCCTATTAAAAATAAAAAATTGAGTTCAAGAGCATTCTTTGATTTAAATTTTAAATCTTTTTTTTCAATTTGTTAAATTTTTTTCGCTAAAAAAAAAATGTGTTACACTTTCGTGAAGCCCAGCGGAAACGCTGCATACATATTTTGTGGAGAAAAAAAACGAAAGAAAAGAAACAACAAAAAGAATTAAATTCCATTGCTATGAGGGGTTGTGGTTGATACTATAACTATTAAGCACCTCGTTGTAATATTCAAAGAAAAATTAAATTTCTCTGGGCTCTGGGTTATTGCTAAAGCGAATTCAATGTTGGGATTTCTTAAAAGAAATTGTGTCGAATTTTCGAATCCATATACAATAAAATCCGTCTATATGTCTCTTGTACGTCCTCATTTGGAATATGATTCAGTTGTATGGGATCCTCATTATACAGTTTCAAAAAATCGTATTGAGTTCAAAAGTCTTTTACAAAATTTGAAGTTCGACAACTTAAAGGCGAATTGTTAATTGTGTAATGTTTGTTCATGATATAATGTCTTACCATATAAAATGCTTTGATTTACTTAATCTATTAAATTTGTTTGTTCCTCAAAGATATGTATATAAGATCACCTGATTATCAAAGAACGCTAAGTAAAAGTATAGATAGTTTATCTTATTATTACCAAAATGTTGGTGGGCTAAGAACAAGACTAGATCATATTTTACTTTCATTTTCCTCTTTAACTTATGATATAATAATTTTAACTGAAACTTGGTTATCTGATAATCACTTAACAACTAAATGTTTTTCAAATTATTATACTGTTTTTAGAAAAGACAGATGTTATTTTAAGACATGCATGGAAAGAGGTGGTGGAGTACTGATTGCGGTCCGTGCCACTTTGGCATGTAGGCAAATTGAATTGTAATCAAACTCCACTATTTCGGACCTTGATATTGATCAGCTTATTGTAAGTTTTAAAATGGGTGAATCCGAATTATTTGTATTTGTAAGCTATATTCCTCCAAAGAGCAATTTGGATTATTATAAAATTCATTTAAATAACTCAAAATCCATTTTAGAAAATTTAAAATATTCACAACATGTATTATTTACAGGAGATTTTAATCTTAGTCATATTGAATGGACATTTGACACCGAGGACAAATGTTTAGTTCCTTTTAACGTTTCATCTGAAATAGAATGTGTAGTTATAGACTTTTTTGGTCAATATAATTTAATCCAAATCAATTCTCATTATAACGGTATTAATCGAATTCTTGATTTGATTTTTGTTGATAATGATTTTCTTATTTGTCTTGATAAATGTAACTTTCCAGTTATTGCAAATTCAATTCATCATATAGCCATTGATGGAAATATTCATTTCTATCATTATTTAAAAAAAGTATCTAACGACCAAAATATTTTTTATGATTTTCGAAAAGCTAATTATGACGGTATGGTTGATTATCTTTTGTCTTTTTCGTGGGATAACGTTTTTTGTTCATCTGAACTAGATAGCGTGTACCTATTCTTGTTTTTTAAGTGTTTTGATGGGGGCAGTTCATGAATTTGTACCTAAAAAGCTTTCTAAAAATAATACTTGCCCTATCTGGTATAATAAAAGGTTGACCAATCTTAAAAACAGAAAAAATAAGGCATTCAAATTGTATAAATCTGATAAGAATAATTCTGAACTGCGTTTAAACTATCTAAATTGTCAACGAGAATTCGATTGTCTCAATAAATTCTTATATCGTAATTACTTGTTTTTCTGTCGAAAGTGGCCTCAAATTAAATACCAAGCGTTTTTGGAATTTCATAAGCTCAAAGCGTAAATCCAGTGGATTTCCTAGTAGTATGAAGTATCAGGACACAATCACAAGTGATATACCTACAATTTGTAATTTATTCGCTGACTATTTCCAATCAGTTTACTCTTCAGATACTCCCCCTATCCAGAGGTTACCTTATATAAGTAGAGTTGTCAATATCGGTTCTTTAGTTTTTAGTCCATTTGAATTGAAGAGGTTTTATCTAAATTGGATATTAATAAGAGTGAAGGACCTGATGGGATTCCTGCTATTTTGTTAAGGAAATGTTGTATTGCATTAGCTCAACCACTTTCGTGGATTTTTAATCTTTCATTAGCCAAAGGGCTATTCTTGGATTGCTGGAAGGTTTCTTATTTATCACCAATTTTTAAATCGGGCTCAAAACAGGATATCACCAATTATAGACCCATATGTAAAATTTCTTGTATTCCAAAAGTATTTGAAAAACTTGTCTGTAATAAGTTGACTGAGCTATTTCATAATCATATTTCAATTTTTCAACATGGGTTTGTAGCAGGGAAATCAACGGCAACAAACTTAGCATTATTAAGCAATAACATCATAACAAATATGGAAAATGGTTTCCAAACTGATGTTATTTTTACTGATTTTGCTAAGGCATTTGATAGAGTAAACCACCAAATCTTGTTAAATAAATTAACTTCTCTAGGAATCCACTCTTTTCTATTAAAATTTGTTGAGTCATATTTAGCTGGTAGAGTTCAAGTAGTAAAAGTTGATAATTCGCTCTCAAAATTTGTTTCTGTCCCATCTGGTGTTCCGCAAGGAAGCCATTTGGGTCCATTACTTTTTTTGTTATTTGTAAACGATATACCTGATCTATTTCAAAATTCAAACTGCCTTCTTTTCGCGGATGACCTCAAACTATACCGTAAGATTTCTTGTCAAACTGATTGTTTTCTTCTTTTGGAAGATCTGTCGAAGCTTGACAATTGGTGTAAGCAAAATCACCTTCTCTTAAATGTTTCGAAGTGTCAAGTTTTGTCGTGTTTCCGAAATTCTAATCCTATAGTGTTTGACTATAATATCAATTACACAAATTTAGAACGTGTAACTAGGAAGAAAGATCTAGGAGTAATTCTAGATACAAACCTTTCTTTTTTACCGCATTATGATTTTATTATAAACAAAGCAAATCAAATGCTTGGTTTTCTTAAAAGAAACACAAAAGAATTCTCAGATTCATATACTTTAAAATCCCTTTACAATTCTCTAGTAAGATCAGTTCTTGAATATTGTAGCATTGTTTGGAACCCTTATTATAATAATTCAATTGACAGAATTGAAAAAGTTCAAAAGAATTTTACAAGATATGCGTTATATAAGCTTAATTGGAGGATTGCAAGGCCTTCTTATTATAGTAGGTGTTTATTGTTTGGTATGCATTCGCTTTACGATCGTCGGGTTTATTTTTCAGTTATGTTTATGAGAGACATAGTTACATTTCATATAAATTGCCCTCCTTTATTAAATTTAGTTGATTGTGTTAACGTACCCTCTAGAGTCTAGAACTACACGCTATCGGTTTCAATTTTATGAGCAGTTTCATCGTACAAATTATGGCCGTAATGAACCAATCGCGCGTTGCACTAGAGAAGTGAATTTAATTTGCAATAGGATTGATTTTAATATTGATGTTTCGAGAGATTTATTTAAAAAATATTTGTTAAATAATATTAAATTATAATTTCCTAATAAATTTAAAGAATTAATCTTTTTTTTATATTTATATTTATTAATTGTAAAATTTCGAATAATAATGTATAACTTATAGTAATATTTATTTATATAAGCATACAGCCCCCAACAATTATATTATTTAGTATCTAGTCTATAAAGATTGTAATCTGATTGATGAAATAAAACTAAACTAAACTGAACTTAATTAAAGACAGTTGTTTTATATGCCATATCATAGATTTAATTATGGTTTTAATGAACCAATTTTAAGATGTATGAAATCATTTAATGAATTTGAATTATGTTTGGATATTTTTTTTTTATAATTTACAGGCACTCAAGGGGTTATAAGTACCTTGTATATGTTTATATTTAAACACAGTGCGAGTGTTAGGAAAAAAGGGAAGGATTTAAGAGGAGATACCGGTGCATATTGGTCTTAAAGTTCTGAACATCAAAATGGGAGGGAAAAACAGAGTTGGCCAAAGCATTCCACATTCTCGATGTGCGATTTAAGAAAGAATCTCTGTACTTGACAGTACGCCCGAAATTGAGCTCAAGGGTAAACTGATAAGCATTCCTGGAAGTGCAAGTATTACGACTGAATCGTTTAAGGGATGGAATGCAACTGGCTAATTCGACTGAACAATGTTTGTAAAAATATCGATAAAACAACGAAAGGCATGAGACATTGCGGCGATGTTCTAGCGATATAAATGTTTCGATTATAGTTCTATCGCCTATCAGTTTAAAAGCACTTTTTTGAATTCTATCCAAGGGATTTAAACTTGTTTTAGGGGCACCTGCCAGATATGCGAATTATATTCAAGCTTTGGACGGATTAAGGCTTTGTAAATTACAGCCAGACCGTCGGAGAAATCCTAAGCACCTGGCAGCATTTTTGGCAATATCAAATATGTGATCATTCCATAAAAGGTGATCTATGATACACTTCCCGAGAACTGACAGTTGATTAGTTTCCTGGATGCAAGTGCCACTAATAGATAGCGCCATCGAGTTTGTGTTACCCTTTAACGACAGGAAACAGCATTGAGTTTTCGAAGCAATAAATTCTACACGGTTTTTGATTGCCCATTGAACAATGCTGTCAAGATCAGAATTTAATGAGGTTATCATACGCTGCCGTTTAAGTTCCACATCCGAATACAAGGATGTGAATCTTGAAACGAATATGAAAAGCTAAGGGTACTGTCATCGGCGAAACAGTTTAATGGATTAGAAGTGGCAGACAAAAGATCATTTATGAATATAAGGAAGAGAGTCGGAGACAAAACGGAGCCCTGGGGGGCATCAGCATCTATTTTATGAATTTCAGACTTGAATCCATCCAATACAACTTGTATTGAACGGTTAGAAAGGTAATATCTAATCAAACGAAGAAGGAATTCGTCAATACCAAAAGCACGCATTATCGATAAGAGAGCTTGATGCCAAGCTCTATCAAATGTTTTTGAAATATCAAGTGCAATAATCTTACTTTCTTCAAAACGATGTAAAGATTTGTTCCACTGTTCGATGAGATAAACCATGAGATCACCAGTGGACCTATTGCTACGAAAGCCATACTGTCGGTCATTAAGAAGCTTCCGTTCTTCAAGATATTTCTTAAGCTGTTAATTTATCAGCATTTCCATGACCTCGGAAAGAAGGGACGTGAGTGCTATTGGACGATAGTTTGAGGGAGAGGAGGATTCGCCTTTTTTGGAAATAGGCTGGACAAATCCGGTTTTCCATCAGCTCGGAAAGAGACCTGTAGTGTAGGAAAGATGGTAAAGTTTACGCAGTGGTTTTGCCAGCGTTGAAGAACACCTCTTCAGAACAATTGGGGAGATACTATCCGGGCCAGCGGATTTGTATATGTCAAGGTCTTTCAGTACTCTTGCAACTGCACGATCCATAATCACGGTTGCCACTTGAAAAAAAATTGCATGACCAAAGCTGAAAATAAAAATGACCAATCGTACCAAAAAAGGACCAAAATAATTTGTGTCCACAATAGCTTTTAACTTCCCATAGAAAGTTATTGTAATCGGTCCGATTTTTTGAATTGAACATTTTGACATTTCTCGACGTTTCAAGGTTCCTAGAGTCTAAATAAAAGATTTTTAGAGAGATGTCTGTGCGAGCGTGTGTACGTAAGTTCGGGCAGAATAACGTTTTTGACATCTGGTAAAATTTTGAGAAAATCGAATTGACAGTTTTTTACAAAAAATAAAAACCTTAAAAAAACAATAGTAAAACTTGGTAAAAATTTACTTTCAATTCAAGTATCTCTTCAAAAATGAAAAAAAATATTGGATTTAAGCTAATTTTATCTGACAGAAAATATTGTTTCCGACATTCCGTAAATCATGCATAAAAATCCAACAGTCAGTTTTTTTCATAAAAAATTAAAATCTACAAAAAATAGTACGGAAATTTGGTAAAAATTGGTTTTCGACTAAAAATCTCGTTAACAAGAACAGACATTGAAATCAAACTATTTCATCATACTGAAAATATTGTTGGTAATTTTTTTTTTTTGTAGAATATTTCAACTAACAACTAGCAAATCAGGAAAGCCTACAAACCTTTTAAGCAAGACAAATCAGCAGACGGGATGGGAAGTTATCAGTGTTTCTGCAATGTTTTTTGCCTCTAGAACAATTCGACTCCAAATAGAATCATCCCTCTTTAATTTTTAAGCTCTATGCTCCTTTTCCATTCTATTAAAAATTTCATCTCCTGTAATCAGGCACTTAACTCTTACACAGTGTGCAATAAGAAAACCTGCACGCTCTGATCCATATGATTCCGTATAAATAAGTTTTTTTTTTAAATATCTCCCATGTTAGTTTCGATACTCAGTGTGCAAAAAAGAAAACTTGCACATCCATTCACCATTTGTAGCAAAGACACCTACCTACCTAATTTCCAAATATATCACCCTGTTCATACAAGAGAAAAAATCTCAACAGAAAAAAGTTCCATGCCACCTCATATGTGCAAGATATATTTTATGCACACCGAGTCCCAAAATTAACATAGAGAGTATGACGAAGCAAAATACTTATTCATATTGAATCGTATGGGCTTGAACGTGCAGGTTTTGTATCACGCACACATAATCTCAAATTTCATAATGCTAGATTTCAAATTTTATAATGCTAGATCGTATGGGAGCTCAAAAAACAAAATGCTAGATTTTAAAATCCATATAAAACGTCCATATCGATGATTAAAAAACAAACATCTTAAAAAATGCAAAATAATATTTATTTTCACTAACAAATACCTAACAAACATAGGTATATAACAAAAAAAAAAAACAAAACAAAATTAATTCAAAAATAACAAAACTTAAAGCTTTATATGTAAATAGGTATTAACAGCAAAATGTTTTTAAGTATAGGAACATGTTTTATAGTTAATTATTTAATTTTAAATCATTCAGACTTATCACATTCTTATTCATAGCTTTTAAAAATAAATTTCTTATCTCTTTTTTTTTTAATTTTAGATAAATAATGAGTTATCCCAAAGTTCTTCATATAAATAGTCTTCTTCGCCCTTAGGTTTTTCATACTTTGCTGAGGCTCCAACTTCATCTATAATAGTTCTTGAAACCTCATAAGAAAAGCATTTTCAGCCCCTCGCGTATTTGGACAATACTGTTCAATAGTTCTATTCATACTTACCTTTCCATCATTTTTTCTCATTAAACTGCAATCTTTGAATATCAACATCAACAAAACAATGACTAAACACAACACTTTCTGAATAAATCCAAGGACAATAGAGAATAGAAAGAAAATCAAACGGTAATTGACTTTCCAGATTCCAATATGAAATAGATGTTTACATTAATTTATTTCTATTTCACATATACATACATACTTAGAAAAATTCATGATCATGAAAAATCAATTTTGGCATTCAAGAATGCAAAACTTAAAAACAATAATGCCAGAAAAGCATTTAGCATTATTTTAAAATTTCATAATGCTTTTCTCTTCTCTATAATGCTAGATCTAGCATTAATAATGCCGTTATGGGAACACTGTGCACGAGTACGAAGGAAGAGTGTCCCATAGAATCGTTTACGCTCTAAGGAACAGGAGGACTCATGACACTTTCCGGTAGCGTCGAATTAACAGCAAACTGTGCTGCAAGCAATTTGGCTTTATCAATCGAGCTTATATAGGGAGTTACATTGTGGATGAGCGTTGGAACCGAGGATGATGTGGTGTTTCGTACGTTTTTTACAAATGACCAGAAATTTTTACTACCTTTAGGACATTGTGGTATTTTTTGCCTTAATTTCTGATCATGCAAAAATTTGGTTCATCGAATATGACCATTACAGGTCTTTCTAGCTTGTTTGAACTTATTCCGGATTTCCTCAGTCGGGTTGGCTTTATGACAACGGAAACTTACATCTCTGAACCTAATAACCTCTTTACAGCTCGAACCAAACCATGAGTTCTCTTTGGGTTTAATAGATTTCAGACTATTCGGGATAAAATTTCTCATTCCACAAAGAATTAAATTTGTAACCATATCTGCGCTGGAATCCACGTCACTATCGAGGAAGCATAGTGGCCAGTTGAAGTTCCTAAAGAATTCGTTGAGACCGTCTCAGTTGGCTTTCTCTTATTGCCAAACGGTTCTCATAGGATTTTTTTCTTTAACTGGGTTTTTTTGACATGAGAATTTTGCATATACATACGATACAATGATCTGATGTGTCTAGAGGCGGTAATACACTGATTGTGTATTTATTAGGGTCAGAGGTAAGAAACAAGTCTAGGGTGTTGGCGGATTGACCTGCAAAATCAGGGATTCGAGTTGGCTAATCGACAAGCTGAGTTAATTGATTTAACCATATGGAGTTAAAGTTTGTGTTAGAACACAACCCATATTGTGGCTGAAGTTGGTATGCAACATCATTTCTTATATACACGGATAATCCATGATGAGGAAAAAATAATGGCACTAAGTTATACCCATTTAGATTGAATTCCGAATGATCGGAATCTTCACATATTTGAGTTTCACTCAATGCCAAAACAGCTGGCCTGTTTGATACAGTGTGGACATATGTGGCATAGCAGTTCTTTCTTAAACCACGAATGTTGCTAAAATACACCCTGAATTCACCCAACATTCTAATGTATAAAACCAGTAAAACACAAATTCGAACAATTACCTATAATAATTATATTATGTTCTATCTAGAATCCAATGTGAACTTTTCAATAACAGACTTCCACTATTGTTATGCCTTAGTGAAAATCTGCATACTGATCCGCCCCTGGTTAACTAGATATCACATATACTAATCTATCCGAAAACACATCAGCTCAATTCATGTATACATTAGGGTGGGCCGAATTTCAATTTTTTGGATTTTTAACAGGGCTCAGCGATTCAAAGGTGCTAAATGGTCCCTTTAGCTTATACGTAAAGTTTCATTTTATTATTTCAAGCCTAAGTGCATCCGGATTGTTGTTTAAGTTTTGAAGAAAAGCTGAATTTTGCCTTAAAATCTCACATCCTTTGCTCCACTTATTTTTATCAGATTTGTTGGTAAAACCTTTCGAAAACTAAATAATATTACTATTATAATATATAATCAGCCATTATATTTTTGAAGCTAAGCTTTGTCCAACATGGATTCTTTCACAAACAACTGCTGAACAAAAACGACCGACATACCAAGTTACGATTTTATGAAAAAAACAATATACCTGGAGTAGTAGGATACATAGACGGAACGCACATTCGGATTATTGCCCCTAAAGAAAACAAGCATCTACACTACAATCGTAAAGGATATTTAAGCTTAAATGTTATGCTTGTAAGTATTAAATCTATATTTACACTGAATTTTGAAAACAAATTAATCATTCGTAGGTTTGCGACGATGAAATGCAAATTAAATTTTGTTTCCTTAAGAAGCAGTTTCTGTTGGTCGTGAATTCGATAAATCGAACAATAAATCTTTTTTACACTAGCTTGAATTTTAGTTTGGTGATTTTTCATTATTAAGACAGCTTCACGAACTTGTTCATACATTTTTTTCCTGCAAACCTAACTCCTTCTGCAGAAACTCAACGGAATTTTTTACTTTGGGGCAACTTTTATTTGACCTCTTGGGCGTTTTCTCGCCAATGCAATTATCATCCAATGCTTCGTTAAAAACATTGCACGCAGTGTCATTTTCCTCAATCAAACTTTCGAAAATTGCATTTAGTTCTTTCGCTGAATTATGTTCTTAGTCCTTTTGCAAATTATGAGAGTTGTTTACATTCAATTCCCCGTCACAAGGAGATTCCAGGTTTCGCTTTTTAGAACAGGAAGGCAGTCCAAAACCTTTAGAATCAGAGTGGCCTTCCACAGACTCACTTATTGCACAAATTTGTATAGTAGATTGTTCTAAGTTCGAGAACTTATATTCTTTGCTGGGTCCGCCACCTGTTGCACTCTTGAATTTAATGTTTTCAGACATTTTCTTTTTTTACATACTTTTTCTTGTCACTCCAAACCTGACGCAGCATACACAAAAACACACTTTATTATGCATAAAATAATTGATTATTGTCGTTTTTAAATGCTTACTCTCTTCCACTCAAAACTAGATTTCTTTGGAAGACCGATGCAATTGAATTCGTTTTCGACTGTCTTCCAAATATCGTGAACCTCTTCTTTTGTTTTTTTTTGTGTACCCCGTAGCAATATCTGGAAATTTTTCCATTAAACCAACGAGGACGTCAAGCTGTTTTTTGTTTGTTGAGTTAGACCTTAAAAAAATATTTTTGTATTATTTAATTTCACATTTTTATAAACAAATTCTTACATTTTGCCGCGCTACAGGTTTTTCCCCGACAACCAACTTGCGGAAATTTTCGCACTCAAATGAGAAAAAAGTTCCCTGGAAAAAATTATTCACGATAGCTATTTGCCAAAAGAAATATTTTTCCCTCTTTTCGAAGATCATTCACGATAGCAACTTTCCCAAAATGGGAAAAAACTCGGGTGGAATTTTGTTCGCGATAGGGCTGAATATCATTCTTCAAATTAAAAACATTAATTATTGTAAGTACTTATTGGAAATTAGTATTTATTTGAATACATTTTAAATCGCGCGCCCATCGGCCATATTTAATTTTCTAAATTCAAACGTAGAAGAAGAAGAAAATTAAATAAATATTTTGTAGAAAATAATGATTTTGGTAATGTTTGTACTATGAACTTGAAGTAGATTTTTGTGAAGTAAAGTTCTGAATTTGAAATTCATGACACTTAAAAAGCTTACTAGTTGCCTTGGTCAAAATTTACGTTCAAAGAAAGAAGTTGACTGCAAATGAAGTCCCTTGTGTTGTCTGAACCAGCTAATTGCCTCAGCAGTTCTGCATGCATCGACAGACAAAATAATAGACAAAAATAATCTGCGTCGAGAAAGACAAAAAACCAGGCAAAATGTGATTTCACAACAAACTGTTTCACTGTTTCCCGCATTGTACTTTGATGGAAGAAAGGACCAGACTTTAACTTTATCTGAAAAAGATGGCAAAAAATATAGACAACAACTGAGGAACGCATTTCATTGATAAAAGAACCAGACGCAAAGTTTTTAGGCTACATTGCACCTTCTTCAGGCACTGCAAAGTGTATAGAACAAGAAATATTAAATTTTTTTATGAATGCAGATATATCAATGGATATTTTAATTGCAATTGGATGTGATGGCACAAATGTAAATGTTGGTAAAAACGGCGGAATCATACATTTATGCTCGAAAAAAGATTAAATAGGCCATTGCAGTGGATCATTTGTTTATTGCATATGAATGAGCTACCATTTAGGTATCTCTTTCAACATATTGATGGCAGTATTTCTGGGCCACCGACGCGACGTTTTCAGGCGTTATTGGCAAAGATCTCGAAAATGTGAAAATCTACCATTAACTTAGTTCCAACATATTCCGACGAACTTACCTGCACTTTCTGCTGATGATATTAGCACAGACCAAAAATAATTGTACAGAATAGTTGAAGCAGTTTCATCCGGCATTGGCAAACAAATCACCAGGCAAAATTCTTCGGCTTTATGTTTCAACATAGTCTGATTAGATTTGATTAGATTAATTCTTTATTATACAAAAAATGGTTTACAAATTTCATTTCTTAAGAATAAGAGCATGGCTTTTCTGCCGTCTGCCGGATGTTACACTTCATTACAATTTTTAATATGAAGTGAACAATAAAAAATGAAAGTTGCTAATAATATAGTATGTATAAGTATTCTTAAATGGGTTATAATTCTTATTTAATTGAAAGTTAAGGTTGTGAGAAAAAAGATACATTTGTATGTATATTGTTATTAATTTTACACTAGATTTTGATAGCGTTAACTCAATTTTAATATGATTTGAAACACAAAATTTTGCTAATGTTGAAATGATTTGAAATACAAAAGATACAATTTTGAAATGATTTGAAGCACAAAAGTATCAACAATTTCAAATTATTTTATAAGCAAAAATTTCACTTTTTTTTCAACTTTAAAGTGATTTGGAACACAAAAAAAAATTCAATTTTTAAATGATTTGAAACACAAAAATAGGATGCATTAAACTGTAGTAACTGGATTTTTTAAGGATTTAAATATCGAAACTGTTGCGGAAGGTTAATGCGTGTCCTCCTAGTCCTCCGTTTAATATTTCGTAAAGTCCGCTTGGAGAAATGTAGCTCTCATCAAAATAGAGTCGGCGGATTTCCTGCAGTATTGGGCAAATGGCAATGAAATGGTTCATATCTTCATTTTCCCTTCTATTGCAAAGCCAACAGATTTGGGGTGAATCTGCTCGATGAGGCATAAAGTTTAAGTTAAGAACTTCAACACGTGCTCTAAATATGTAGCTTATAATTTCAGCCGAGTATTCATTACGAAAATAGTTCATTCCTGAAGAAATTTGGTGATTGAGATTCTTATAAGTTCTCCTAGACAATGTTGAATTCGCTCTGGACAGATGTTGGTTATAAATCTTTTCGTCTATTTTCGCAGTAACCTTCGCAAACATACTCTGCCATTCATCAACATTTGACTCCAATAATGATAGATGAGCTGCATGAAAATGAGCTAGTTCATTCCAGTCCTTGAATGGAGAAGCGTTTGTTTGCAAAAGTCTTGTCATGATAGACTTGTGAAGACTTGTTCCATTTCTTCTCATGACCCTTATCAAATAAATCATAGTTGGCTTTTAGATTTCTTATGTACAGAGGCATTATACCAGATTCCACATAGATAGCATAGTTAGGCGTTGAGTTAGGTAGTCTGAATAATCGTTTGAAGAAATATCTCTACACCGATTCAAACGTCTCGAGATTTATATAGCCAAAAACCTGGGCACCATAGCACATACAAATGTTGACCGTTGCATGAAAAACACTGTATTTTGACGCGAGATCGATATCTTGGTTTGCAAAGAACTTAGTCCACATCATACTCAAGGCTAGTTTTGCTTCATTACTTTTTTGTTTGGCATGTTTTGAAAAATTGAGATTGTGTGTAATCCAAACACGCAGGTACTTAAATTCTTGCACAACATCGATGTTTATATTATTGAGAGACCATTTTTCATCGGGTTGTCTTCTCCTTTGACGTGCTTCAAAAATCATCACCTTTGTCTTTCTTGTATTGATGACTAACCCCCATTTCTCGCAAAATGCATTCAGCCTGTTTATTTGTAATTGCAGAGTGTAAGGGTTTTCGGCGAGTAGTACTAAGTCATCAGCATATAACAGAACTTTAATTTGTATATCAGCATATCCCTCCTGGGAGTATATCACAAATGTCGCCAACAAACAAAACAAAAAGTAATGGGCTTAAATACAGCCCTGTGGAACACCTGCAGTTGTTTCAAACCATTCTGAGAAATCCGTTCCATCCCATACAGATGCACTAGATAAAGCAAGAAATTTAGAGTACATGGTCAAAAATTTTCGGGAGATTCCTATCGTTGAAAGCTTGTACAGCAAAGCCTGTCTGTTTACTTTGTCAAATTGTTGTGAATTTTTCCACCGACCGATCGACTGATTGAATATATCAATATATAATTTAAACACTATTGGATTTCCGAATCCAATATTAACTACCCGATTTTAAATTCTTTTGTTTTAATTTTTCGGAGTCTTCCTGCGATTATAGTCTCGTTTTTCTTGCTTCTCTTGTAGAACTACCGACTGGTAGTACTCTTTACACCTAGAAGATGAAGATTAAGCCAGTTGACTGCGATATGAATGTTTCGATTCGTACTTACACAATTGATCTCCGCGCGCAGTTGCGTCGTTTTTTTTTGGAGCCGCTTGCATTTTATTTCTTGGCAGCTGATGAATAGGCCGAGTTGGCAGTTGCTGCTATTATGTCGTTCCAACACCAACACTCAGCTGCTGGGAGAAGGGCGTTAGAGTGCGACTATTGCATGGCAAAACTTCCACTTGCATCATTGACTTGGTGGTGTTGTTGCATTGAATGCGTTTGACTATTGGTAGAGATGGTGACACCTCCACCGTCAACGCCTGCGGGAGCTATGCCGTTGAGATGTACATACAAACACAATGGGCAGTATATGTCGTTAAAAACATTGATAATATTTTGTTAAGAGAAATATAATATATAAAAACTTGCCTGCAATTCAGCGCCTTGTTTGCTTTGTCTTCCAGATATCTTCAGGGAAATTGCTTCCTGTATTATGGTTATTGGCAGCATCTAAAATGAAAACACAGACTATAAAATAAATCGATTATTGTTGCACCTCCTTCACTGCAATTTGACTTACTTTTTATTCAATGAAGTGAACTTGTATATACTTTCTTCATTATAAAGAATTTTGGTCTGAAAAATATCAAATTATATTAAATATCAAAACAATTAACAAAAACTTATTCTTCAAATCCGAAATCCATTGTTTTGTTTTGCAAAATTGATTTTCATTTTTGACAGGTCACAAAAATTACATAAGTTTCTATTTTAGCCCAATCCCCCATTTTATTTTTTTTCCCCACTCATATGTATTCACCGATAGCGAATTTGAGAGAGTTCACCTCGAATTTGAGAGAGTTCACCTGGAATAAAATTTGAGGGTGTTTCAGGTAGGACGGGTACCGGTCGGGACTCTAGATAATATAATATTTCCTCTATGCTGGGGGGGAGAATGTTGGATGCTGCCATAATCGGAATGTAAACTTACCATCAATATAATGTGTAATTAAAAATCACCAACTTCTGAACAAATACCTTTTTGACTGTTATACAAATTCAATAAAAGAAGGTCAGATGGAGGTTAATACAAGAACCATGGACACTTCTGTTTAATTCGTGATTTGAAAATAAAGAAAAATTTAATAAAATTGAAGTTTTGAGTTTCGTTTTATATTTTACATACCAAAATTAAACTTTTGTGCAAAACAACAGGTGTTCCAGCGATCATGATGACCAAATGGAATGGGTGGTTTCAAAATTGATACGCGGACGGGCGGTCTCTCGTTCCAGCATATTTTGTTCCGGCGGACGAGCCGAAAAGTTGTTATAAATGTTCGTTATTTTTGTATAATTATAATTCTCATCAAAATTATAATTATGAATTGTACAAAATGGGGTTTGACGCCGGTAAATTTAAATAATTAGAATAAGTTTTGACATTTAGAAAAAAATGGTAGTCTATATAACACTTCTGTCTACATATCCGAACCTATTTTAATTGAATTCCTACTTCGAATTCCGCGTTCGTACAATAGTACGAAAAGGCCTAATTAAGACTCCTTCTTGATTTGTTTTTTCTTTTTTTTCAATTTTTCTCGAAAGGAAATTTAGTTGGAAGAGGGGTCTGAACTCGCCATTACGTTTCGGCAAGTTTTGGAAACACATCCAACAACTTTTCGAAACCATGTTTGTGTGTGTGAGAGTTAAATTTCGTAGAGAATCTACAACGGTTGGTTTCTCGGTTAAGCTAGGCATACACGATGAACATGTTCGGCGAACCTGCTCGTGTTCGCTGTTTGTTTTCTCGTGTATGGGCTGGTATGCGAACCGCTCGCTGTTGGCGAAAGTTTTCAATTTTTTCATGTTCGTCGTATATGGCGATGTTCGCGAACAAATTCTCATTTCTCATTTCTCATTTCTCATATGATATGAATGTTGTCGAGTGAACATCGCGGAAGATGGCAATTGCAAGTCACATTGTTATAGAGGAGTTTTTAGAATTACTGCAGATACCAAAAGCGAAAAATATAAAAATAAAATTGAAAAAAACAAATCTTGGGAAAACCTGCTACAAAAATACAGGGATGTTGACGAAAGTGCCACTTTGGACATCGTAAAAAAAAAATATAACGCACTTAGATCCTCGTACAGAAGGTTAAAGCAAAATAAAGAAAAATGAAAAATCGGGAGCAAGTCCCGAAGAAGTATACGTGCCAAATTTATGGTACTTCAATAACATGGAACTCAACTTGATGGTATAAACACTTATGATGAGACAGAAAAGGTAATTTTTTTTATTTCATACAATTTTAAATGTATACATATTTATCTTGCCAATCTACACTACCAATAGTGTTAAAATAAGAACAAAATTTGTGGCGAATATTAGCTGCATTTACGGTTATATTGTCACTTTTTATTGGCTGCAAATCTGTTAAAATAGCACTATTATCATCAGTTGAACAATTAGTTTCATTATATTCATATTTATTCAAGTAAGGCACATTTTTTTATCAAAAAATTATGTAAATAACAGCATGCAAGTGTTATTATAGCAGCTTTGTCAGGAGCTAAATTTTTTGTTGTGTGTAGAACTCTGAAACGGTAAGCCAATATTCCAAATGCATTTTCCACTATTCGACGTGCTCGAGACAACCTATAGTTGAAAATTCTCTCCTGTTTTGTTAAATTATGTCGACTGTATGGCTTCATAAGGTTTTCCAAAAGAGGAAACGCATCATCTCCAACTCTGACATGAGGAAGCACATCGTCAGATAATGGAAGTTTTTCTGGTTCAGGTAGGTTAAGAAGACCTTCATCGTACTTGTATTTCAATTGTGACTGTCCAAATACACCGGAATCAGAAGTTCGTCCATTAATACCAACCTCTATTCCGAAAAAATCATAATTTGCGTTCACCAGCGCCATCATGACAATGCTAAATTGTTTTTTATAGTTGAAGTAGTAAGAGCCAAATTTATTTGGTTTAACTTTGTTCACGTGTTTTCCATCCAGAGCACCAATGCAATGGTAACAATTCCATTTATTTTCAAAATCGCACGCAACTCCCTTCCACTCCTGTGCATTATTTGGCATCTAAGATTAATAAATAATTGTTAAGCATATTTTTTTTTTTATTATTTACTTATTTATTTATTTATAAATATTTTTTTATCATAGCAACCGAGACCAAAAAAAAAAGATGGATGATAACTTTCTGGAGAAAGCGGTTTCTTTTCTGGAGAGCTCAAAAGCTACGCCCGAAAGAGATAAATAAATAAAAAATAAATTAGGTGGCGCAACAGTCCGTAGAGAACCAGGGCCTAGTGACTTACAACTCTCAACCATTCCTGTGTGCGAGTACTGTTGTCAGGGATGGAGGGGACCTACAGTTTAATGCCGAATCCGAACGGCTAATTTGAGAAAGCACTTTTTCATGACAAGCATTACTCTTGGAGAATTTGTCAATTCCTCGCAAGAGGCAGTACCCGTTTTTTTTTTTTAAATTAAGGTGGCACAGGCAGGGATCGAACCCAAGACCTCTCGCATGACAGTCCAACGCACTAACCATCATGCCACGGGTACTACCGAAAGAGATGAAGCTTCGATTTATGGCGAAGCATGGGCAATTGGCTTCCGAAAAATGGACGCAGAGCAACAGTTATTCGCCAAACGGATAATTGATGATGCAATACTTCAAGGCCAGCTACGAAACCTTAACATATGGACTTCCATCAGCTCACGAAAACAAATAGTTTCACACTATACACCACCCAACATCCAATACAGCCCCTCTGTTTCTCCATACTCTGGACACTTTTCTTCGTCAACATGTTGTGAACGCCTGTCCAGGAACCGCATCCTCAATCCTACCTAAATAAGAAATTAAAAGAATAACCAAATTAAAATTTATTACAAGAAAATAATAATAATAATAATACTTACCCAAATGTTGTTTATGTTTTGTTTGATAATTCCAAGTTTCGTAGCTGTCATTCGTATCGTTGTTGTTCTCAATGGAAATTCCATTGGAAAGCAATAGGTGTGTTCCTAAATGCGAGTTCAGTTTTGTGTACTGTCCTCTAAGTTGGTTGAAGAGTTAAGTTGCAAGTGATATGTGAATGAAACTTTGTTTTTGTCCGTGTTTAGTTTTTATTATTGACTGTTAATAAATGTTATTGCGGTGGTTAGGTGATTTGTATTATATGTTTTGTTGTTATTTTGTAATTATTTACATAGATTTTTGTAGTGTTCTCGTCTCGTGTGGTGTTCTGTTTCATTTATTTCACTTGCACACCCTTGGTTCTTTTGACACTGATACCCCTATTTTGTGGGTTGATGGTAACTTCAGCTTGCCCTCATTTGGTCGGTTACCACACAGTAGAGTTGTGGCAATTAAGTTAGATTTAGATTAGATTGGTTTATTATTTTTTCAATGATTAAATTCATAATTTACAAAAACAAAAAAGCATGGCATTTTGCCGTCTGCCTAGTTGACAAAACATGAAAATTTGATTGAGCAATAATTCGTATGTATTTTTGCAATATATATTTATAAAAAAAAAAAAGATTAGTTTATCTTAAAAGCTTTCATTTATGATTTTGTTTCTATAGAGAAGAGCTAGCTTGCAGTATTTGTATAATTTTTGTATATCCATATTGTTAAGCAGTTGTATAATTTGGCTTTGTGTCAACATGGCACTTCCGAATACATCCCTTCTGATTTCTCTTAAAATCGGACATTTACCCATAAAGTGAAAATTATCTTCTCTTTCACCTAAGTTGCACAAAGAGCACACAATGGGTAAATCATCTCTATGAGGTATGTAGTTCAGTGGCATAAGTTCGCTCCGCACTTTTACCATCATTGAAATCTCGGCTGTACTATTGTCATCCCTAAAATAATTTTTCTCCTCCAGGTTATGATTCAATTGGCTATATAGTTGTCTGTAGATAGATCCTGTTGCATCATTTAAATATTTATCACAATGTTTTAAGTCCACTGCAGCAATGAGTTGATAAAGCGAGGTTTCTAATTCTTCACTGCACAGGTTTAAGACTATCCCACATTCTGAAGCAAGTTCCAATCAATCAGCGCACCAACTTGTCTTTGTCCTTATGACTTGAAGAGCTACTATTTTAGGTAGTCGATTATCATCCATCTTCAAGACTTTCGTGACATAATCCACTTGCATTTTTAATGTTCGAATGAACAATGGCGAGATTCCTGTTTCTAACATGAGTTTCCGCTACGCGGAAACTGGAAGATTATTTTGCAGTAGTATCGTAGAAGTTTTTCCACCGTATCGTACTGCCTTGTACCCCATGTCTGAGCTGCGTAGAAAAGGATTGACTGATATCGCTTCAAATAATTTGAATTTACTGCTGTGTGCTATACTTTTGTTATGAAAGCATCTATTCCATGTAGCGCTGATTGCGCATTTTGCCTTCATTAATTTTTACTTCAGATGTTTTTCCATACTCAGATTTTGCGTGAAAATAACTCCTAGATATTTGAATTCCGTTACAACCTCTATATTTTCTCCATTATAATGCCATTTTTCGTTTGCACTTTTGCAGCCTCTTCCACTTTTGAATATTAAAACCTTGGATTTGTCAAGGTTAACTATCAGATTCCAAACCCGACAATATTCGAATAATCGGTTAATCATCAACTGCAATGATTCAGAAGAGGCTGCCAACAGAACAATATCGTCTGCAAACATCAATAGTTTTATTATCATCCCCGCGTACTCTACTCCACATGGCAGAATGTCAACCAGATCATCAATGAACATGGCGAACATGCTTGGGCTCAATGTACAACCTTGCCTGACTCCCGATTGTGTTTTGAATTCTTCCGAAAGCGCTTCACCATTCCATACTTTACTTGTTGTGTCGTCGTAGAGATTCTGTATGACTCTTCCAAACTTCCATGACATACCTTTACTATATAGCTTATAAAATAGAGCCTTTCTATCGATCATATCGAAAGCAGCTCTAAAATCCACGAAGAAGGCATATAGCTTCTTTTTCTTGCGAAGGAATGTTTCAGCCATACATCTAAGGGTAAAAATATGATCGATCGTTGAATATCCACTTCTAAATCCTGCCTGGTACTCCTTCAGTAGTTTGTCGCTATCAATCCATTCGTTGAATCGTTTGTGTAGTATTAGTGTAAATATCTTGTATGAAGCATTTAGGAACGATATACCTCTGTAATTAGCTGGTTCGGCCATGTTTCCTTTCTTGTGAATCGGAAAAATAATCGATTCCTTGAATTCATGTGGTATAGTCCTGGTTTTCATGATATTGTTAAATATGAAAGTTAGCCTTGTGAGCAGTTCTGGTGTCCCATACTTATAAAATTCAGCTGATATGCCATTCGAACCTGCAGCTTTTCCATCTTTAAGCTTCGTTACAGCTGATATTACTTCTTGGTAACTAATTGTAGCATCAAGAACACCACATTCATAGGCTGGTATAGCGTATTCCACCGAAGGTGTCTCATGTACTGGATTCAACAGTTTCTCAAAGTGAGCTGCCAGAAGGTTTGGACTCAAGTTCGTTTGGATTGAAAACCGTTTGCCATTCAGCTGTCTTGCCAAGTTCCAAAAATTTTTTGAGTTTTTGCATAGCGGCAATTAAGTTCGTACGTTGAAATTTAAATCAAAACAAAAAAAATCATTAAAAGATATCGTTGGAGGAATTCAGGTAAAATTTTTGTCTTGACATTGATTTGTTTTAAATAAAAAGAAAACAAATTTTTTTAACTTAATTATATATAGAACACAAAAGTGAAATACGGAAACAAACCAGTGAAAATTAAGTGCCGAGCAAAGTTCCACAATCCAAAGGGAAAAAAAGAAGTAAGGAACCAGAAAAGGTGGTGAGTCCGTTGAATTTGCATAGTAGGTATAGGAATTTAATAAGTGTTATTTTTTTATAATAGTTTGATTTTCGGCGGCCCGAAATTAAATTGCGGAAAGCGGGGCCACCGTCTGAAAAAAATTTAAATTTAAGGAAACTTAAAAAATAGAAATTAAAGGAAATCAAAAAATTGGAATTAAAAGAAATTTTAAAAAAATTTGAAATTAAAGGAAATAAAAAAATTGAAATAAAAGGAAATTTAAAAATTTAAATTGAAAGAAAATTTAAAAGAAAAGAAAAAAATTAAAAGAGCAGAAAAAAAAAGAGGTTAAGAAACATGCTTGTGGTTAAACAAGCTTACGGAAATTCATAAGTCTGAAAAAGCGAAAAAGTGCAGTGAAATAGCGGTGGAGACAGAGTTCGCTTAATCTACACTAATATTATAAAGAGGAAAGATTTGTATTTTTGTATGTAACGAATAAACTCAAAAAGTACTGGACCGATTTTAATAACTCTTTTTTCATTAGAAAACTACATAATCACTGAGTAACATAGGGTATATTTAGTACTAGATTACTACAGAAATCTTTAGAAATTCCTATTAAAACCAACCGAAGGTGTACAGAGTATTAATGATATAACAAAAAAATGTTTTCTAATTTAGTGATTCATGGTCGATTTAATTCGCATGCTTATAACTTTAATATCTGTACCTATTTATGTCTACCCGTGCGAAGCCGGGACGGGCCGCTAGTAATTTATATATGGTATACCTACCTATACATACCATTGCGAGGATTTGTGTTTGTGATTGTCCTATATTTAAATCCTTTTCTTAATTTATAATTTATTTAGTTAATTTATTAATTAATTCTGATTAATGGGCGTGGAAGTTGTTTTTTTTGATTAATATTAGTAATTCTTTTCATTTTCTTCGTTTGTAAGGTATCAAAAAAAAAAAGAACGGTTGGAAGTGTCGCGTTCGGTTCCGTAATTTATTTAGTGTAAGGTCCTAATAGTTACCTCCATCGAGCTCTTTAGGGATAGGAAATTAGGGCTCCGTTGATCATTTAAAAAAAACAAAAACTAAAATACCGCAAAGGGTAATTCTACGAAACAGTAGAACAGTAGTTGAGTCGTAGGACTACCAGAATGTTTTTTTTTGTTACCATTTTTGCTTTTTTTTCTCTCTTAATTTATTATTTCAATTTAAATTTACGATTTTTGGTTCGTTATATTTTTTTGTTTTGTCAAATTAAAATTTTGAAAAATTATTGTTTTGCCATGTGAATAAAAAAACTTCCGACAAAACGCCGCGCCGGTGAAAAAGAAAAAGAAAGTTTTTTTATGTTTCGCTATGACCATTTAAGTATTTTCAAGGGTGGCGAGGGTTCGGGGTGGACAGACATGGAGCCAAGATGACCTGAACCCGATCATCGACCAACAGATTGGGGGTTTCCGACACTGGCCGCGGACACCTAAAGGTAGGGTGGATAATGGTCTCACTGCAATAACATCCACAGTGCCCTGATGTGCCAATAGTCCGTCCGTTTATGTTTCCTTACCTTTTCCTTATTCCTTGGCCTGATCTGTGTTTTTGTCTGCAGGCGAGGTTGAGGCCGCATCCCCCGGAGCTTAACATTCCAACCTACCCTTTCCAAACTCTTCCTATCACTTCTTCCTACCTCATCATTATCCTACCCTTCCACTTCACCCACCTCCTTACCTCCTCTTGCCTTGCAACAAAATGGCGCCCAACGTGTTTAATCGCAACAAAATGGCGCCCTACGTCATTAAAGGGTGTTCCGACCAAGTTGGAAAATTTTTTTTTGGTGAATTAGTTTATGTGGTACTAGTTTCAGTTTTTTTATGTCGTACTGTCTCAACCAAGTAGTACCCGTGGCATGATGGTTAGTGCGTTGGACTGTCATGCGAGAGGTCTGGGTTCGATCCCTGCCTGTGCCACCTTAATTTAAAAAAAAAAAACGGGTACTGCCTCTTGCGAGGAATTGACAAATTCTCCAAGAGTAATGCTTGTCATGAAAAAGTGCTTTCTCAAATTAGCCGTTCGGATTCGGCATTAAACTGTAGGTCCCCTCCATCCCTGACAACAGTACTCGCACACAGGAATGGTTGAGAGTTGTAAGTCACTAGGCCCTGGTTCTCTACGGACTGTTGCGCCACCTAATTTATTTATTTTTACTGTCTCAACCAAACTTGCTGTGGATTTTTAAACCTCGTATGTCTGCGTCAGGAAGGCCACAGGCGTACCTAGTCGTATCGCGACGAGTGTTTGAAAATTCACAGTGACCGCGGTTAATGAATGTAATGTTCTTTCTGGAATTACTGTAGTTTTTGCAAAGGGCGTATGTCTGCACCAGGAAGGCCACAGGCGAACCTAGGTTTATCGCGACGTTCCTTTGCGAAAGCTTGAGTAAGGTCAGTCAGTACATTTTTAGTATTGTCTTTTACCTATTCCCATCCTAACTTTTTTTTACTTTTCTATTTTTCTAATTTTTCAATTTTCTTTTCCTAGTTTCGTCATTTTCTACTTGGACGATTGATTGTGCGAGGCGTGTACTCCGACATCATCGTTCCAAAATTTTTGTGAGTTTGATCCTACCGTTTCATGTCTTCTAGCAAGGTCCCTAGAGACTGTCTAGGATTGCGGGAACGGTAGGGGAAAACTTTGTAACGTAAATCATTTGTGTTTTTAGTAGTTTTCCTATCCTTTTGTTGCAAAGTGCGTACTTCACAACATTCCCTTATCATCCTTTCTTATACCATTGCAATTCAACCCATTGCCACTTCAAATTCCCACAGTCATCATTTCCTTTGATTGACCAATATTCGACCCACTTTTAATTCCCATATTCATCATTTCCTTAAGTACCCACAAAAGTTCCATTCAACTCCAAAGTCGTCAAACACGCAATCAACGATCGCTCCACTTAAACCCATTCATTTTCCCAATACATTAAACTTCTCCAATTTGATTGCCTATGCCTCATTGAAACATAACCCAAAATTCCCAAACCATCATTTTCCATTTCTTTCTGTATCCAACAATCAATGCACTCCATTTCAATTACACAATATTTAAACCCATTAAACGTGCATTGATCCCACAGGCACACTTGTGCTGATGTTGCATCTTTTCCTTTTTCGTCGTGTCGGGTGACGAGCTATCGAGGGGACACTCTGTATCTTGAATTCGGATCGTTCGGTCGTCTTACTATATCTTTTCTTGAACTTCGTTTTCGATAATTATAAATTGTGCTAATTATTTTGAAATGTATAATTCTTAAAAAAAAATCTGTTAATCTTGTTAATCGTTAAGACTAATTGTTGAGACTAAATTGTTAATGCTTAAGTAATCCTTAGACTTAAATATATGTGTTTCCGTATGTAATTATTAAAAATTATTAGGAATTGTGTAAAATGATAAAAAAATATGTAAAAGTAAAATTATCAAGACAAAGGAAAAAACACCACTTCTTTAGAAGTTACTACTTAGTTAGAATGAGAAGAAATTCTATAATTTTGCTTTGTGGATCGTGTGGAACGCATTTATAACTCCAAGGTTTGTTCGTATCTATTTTACGAGTAGATTCGCACCGCAGCCGCCTCTCCGTTTGGCATCCCTGTATGTTCGAACATTCTGCCGCCTCTCAAATTAAGTTCACCATCCCTGACCATTCGAATCAACTGCAATACCGACGTCATCGGCTAATGGCTCATTTGAAAAGAGATAACAAATTCATTAATGTATAAGATAATGCAATCAAACAGAGAGCAATATACTATGTGACGTGACAATACATGCAAAAATCTCTACTTTTGTCTCTCAATGAAATGTAGAGACACAGATTACACCTATACTAAGTTCGCAGTTAGGTATATGGTTGTAGTCATAGGCTCATAGTATCGGTATCGTTTTTCGTTGACGGGCGGAGTTCAATTCGTGTGGTGTTTTATTTGTTTTGTTTTTTATTTTATTAATTATTTTTGAATTAAATTTTTTAAGATAAATTGTAATTGTAAAGTAAATTGTTAATAGTGCATTAAATAAAGAATTTGTATTGTGATTTAGACAGGTAAGTCCAGGTGTGAATGTGAAATTGTTGATTGGTGTGCCGGTGAGTTGCGCGCGTACGTTCGGCAAATTTATATTTCGCGGCCGCGGTGTGTGTTTGCTAGAAGTGAGTGCCTTTTTACATTTTATTTCTTGTAATAGTTTTAATTTTAAATGATTTATTGATTGTCGAATTCAAGTCAATAAATTATATAGGATATAGAGTGATATTGGCGTGGCGTCGGTTTATTGTGATATATACGGAATATATATATTTATATTAAAATACATAGTTTCATTGAGTGTTGGAATAATTCGATTTCCAATTGAAGTGCGGGAAGTTGTTTACCTTTTACTTGAGTGCGTACTTTCACTCAAGCAAATGTGATATAAGAAGTGAGTGAATTTCCATTTCTTTTATTTTGAGTGATTCGTGAATTGTCTTCGGCGAATTAAATGGATTTAATTAAATTTGTTTTATTTGCTGATTTCATATGATCGAATTATTAATTAATAACCGGCGCGGTGTGATTTAAATGGATTTTTTTTTTGTGAATATATATCCTTAATATACATAAATGTGATTTGGTATTAAAGTTTAATTCAATTTTGTTGTTCGGAAATTTCGTTTCGCCGATGGAGTTTGACATTTGATTTGTGGATTGTGTTTATTCAAAATGAAGTTAATGTAATTTGTAAACAAACAATTATTGAATAAAGATTATTTGTTAGAAATTAAATTTGTTTTCATTATTTTTGTTTATGAATTATTTACATGTCTTGTCGCAATGCAAATTTGTTCAAATTATTAATAAATATTTTAAATAAATTATGATTGCTTGTTTTGTTTAATATTAAGATGAATAATCTAGTTATATTAAATAAATTTTGTGCTTTATTGAATTTTATTCTTTAATAAATGAAAATATTATAAAAAACTAAGTTGTTTTATTTCGTATTCATGGTGTTTTATGCAAAATTATTGGTTTTTGTATACATTTTGGTTTTGTTTTGTAGATGTGTTTCCTTTTCAGAGTTTTTTTTTTTTTTTTTTGCTGGATTTTTAAATGATGTCGATTTGTTCGGTTTGGCATTCGGTTGATGGTAAAAGACAAATCTTCGCAATTGGTCGCTTCTTTGTCCATTTTGGGTTTTTACCGTGACAACGCGTACTAGTCCGTCAGCTCCTGTGTGTGTGCCTTCTATTCTCGCGAGATTCCATTGCGTTGGTGGAAGTCGTTCATCCTTGAGAAGAACTAAGCCTCTTAGGCAAAACCTGGATTTGTGTCCACTTTGGTCTCTGTTGAAGGCGAGCTAGGTACTCAGAGTTCCATTTTTTCCAAAATCCTTCTGCTAATGACTGAACTCGCTTCCATCGGGCCATATGGCTGATATTGGTGTTTAGTTCGCCTTGAGGGGCAGCATGTAGGGATTCTCCGACTAGAAAGTGTGCAGGGGTGAGCGCGTTCAAATCGTCGAGGCTGTCGGAGAGAGGGCAGAGGGGCCTCGAATTCAGACAAGCTTCTATCTGAGCTAGAAGCGTCGCGAGCTCCTCGAAGGTTAGCCTTTCGGTCCCAACAACTCGTTTTAAATGGTACTTGACTGATTTCACACCCGCTTCCCATAATCCACCAAAGTGTGGAGAAGCCGGGGGAATAAAATGCCAATCGGTACCGTGATTTGACAAGGTTTCTGCAACTTCCTTCCAATCGTGTTGTGCTTCCTTCAACATCTTCGCTAATTCATTATTAGCACCGACAAAGTTTGTTCCGCAGTCGCTGTAGATTTGTTTGCAGCTTCCTCTTCTGGCCGTGAAACGCCGAAATGCTGCCAAGAAAGCTTGTGTCGTCAGGTTTGATACTACCTCTAAATGTATGGCTTTTGTTGCCAAGCAAATAAATACGGCAAAATAGCCCTTTAAAATTTTTGCACCGCGGGCTTTCCAGGACTTCACTTCTATTGGACCAGCGTAGTCGACACCGGTGTGACTGAAGGGTCGAGACATCCGCACTCGAGCAGCAGGTAAGTTTCCCATCAGCTGTTGCATCTCCGAAGCCTTTTGCCGATAACAGGAAGGACATCTGTAAAGCTGATACTTAACGCCAATATTTTTGTCGGATGTAGCTTATCATCTGCTGGATGCCGCCATGAAGGGTGTTTTTATGCGCCTCTCTGACTACCAAACTTGTGAAGTGGTGTTTGTTTTTTAACAAAATTGGATGTTGCGCATCATAGGATAGGAGGGAGTTCTCTAAACGTCCTCCCACTCGTAAGATCCCATCAGCATCGATGAAGGCATTCAACGCGCGGAGGTTCTTGGGAGTCTTGGAGTTCTCTACAATTTGCTGGATCTCTGTTTGGAACATCTCATGTTGTGCTGCCTTGACGACGATGATATGTGCTGCCTCGAGTTCCTTGGAGCTAAACCTACCTTCTATAGGCCCCAATTTCGGTCAACACTTTTTTGTAAATCGAGAACAGTGCGCGATGACCCGTACAACCTTGAGTAGGCTCGAACAGTTGTATATAGCCTGCAGGATACTGTTGCTGTTTGACACATGAATGTTGAGTATCTTCACCGTCCGCTTTTCTTCAGTTGTGTCAGTGTCGATGGGTTGATGCGGAGCATCGAATTCCCATTCTGGCCCAAACCACCAAGTTTCCAGTGATTTCAATTCTGACGGAAACACACCCCTGGACGCTAGATCGGCTGGGTTATGAAGCGTTGCGACATGTCCCAGCAATCGATCTCCACTAACCGCTGGATTTCTGAAACGCGGTTAGAGACAAATGTGGTCCATTTGGCGGGAGTGGCGCGTATCCAGGCTAATGCGATTGCAGAATCTGTCCACGCATACATCTTGACATCGTGAATTTCTAAGACCTCCCTTGTGTACTGTAACAGCTGAGCCAAAACCACAGCACCACACAGTTCTAGACGAGATAGTGTTACCGTTCGTTGACTTGGTGCACCTTTGTCTTGGATAACAACAGATTGACATGGGTATTGCCATCGTCATCCAGAACGCGGAGATAGATTGCTGTGATGTAAGCTTTCGTTGAAGCGTCACAAAACCCGTGCAGCTCGATCGCCTTGTTGGTCTTGCTCAACTGGGTCCACCGTGGGATGCGAAGATGTTCGATCAGAGGAAGTTCTCTAATAAAAGTGTCCCAATCCTTCATCAAAGTTGTTGGAATCTGTTCATCCCAATCATATCCAAGGTCCCATTTTCGCTGCATCATTAGCTTGGCCGTGATGATGCATGGGGAAATCCATCCCATAGGGTCAAAGAGTTTGGCTATTGTAGATAACATTGACCTTTTTGTTGTTGCTTCTGTTGGCGGCTGTAAGTTCTGGTACGAGAAGCAGTCATCTTTGGGATACCACTTGATCCCGAGCGTCTTAACGTGATCGGACGAATTGAACGGAAGTTCAAAGTCAAGCTCACGATCTTGAGCTGGGATATCCTCGATAAGTTCCTATACGTTGCTTGTCCATTTTCGTAAATTGAAGCCTGCAGACGCCAACAGTTGCCTCGCTTCATCACGTTTCTTCCGTGCTTCTTCGAGCGAATCAGCACCGCTGATTAAGTCATCGACGTACATGTCCTTACCGACAACATTCGCCCCCACCGGAAAATTTTCTTCTTCGTCTTCAGCTACTTTGGTAAGGACCTTGATAGCAAGGTATGGTGCACTTGCTGTGCCAAACGTAACGGTGTTCATTTTGTAAAATTGTATAGGAGCAGTCTTCTGCTCTCTCCACACGATAAGCTGATAGTATCGGTCCGGGAAACTAACCAAAATTTGCCGATACATCTTCTCGATGTCGGCCGTAAAAGTGTCTTGGAGCACGAGATCTATGATACTCGACTGCAATTTCGGACCCACAAGTAAACGGTCGTTGAGGGATTTCCCGTCCGAAGCCTTCGCAGCTGCGTCAAAAACTACTCTCAGCTTCGTTGTGGAGCTTGCTTCCTTAAAAACGGCATGATGTGGTAAGAAATAATGAAATAGGGTATGTAAAACCGCATCATTTGCATCTCGGATACATTTAATGTAGTCCGTACGAAGCTTCGGATCCGCATCAAGCCTCCTTTCGAGATGAAGAAATCTACGGAAAGCGACTTGTCTACTCGTTCCCATGGCTGGTAGGTCTTCATTTTTAAACGGCAATTTTACCTCATAACGTCCGTCTGGTAAACGTCTTGTGTTCTTCTTGAAGATTTCATCACAAACGATGTTCTCCTCGGTTTCAAGTGTCTGGAACGGCATTTCTTCCATCTCCCAAAACTTCTCCATTTGTGAGCTCAAATCCGTTATTTGGACGAAGCTTCGAATTTGCCGGGGAATTTCCGCTGGAACTTTCCCTAACACTATCCACCCTAGTTCCGTCTTTTGCGCGATTGGTCCCAATCCATCGTCTGGTCTTCTTATCTCAGGAAGGAGTATCTGAGCACACACGTCACTCCCTAATAGAAGATCAATGGGTGCAGGTTCGTAGAGATGGGGATCTGCTAACGAAAGACCCTTTAGATGGTTCCATTTGTCGGGTATCACTCGTTGGGTCGGGAGATGCCCAGTCAGCGACTTGAAGACCAAAGCCTGAACGGCAGTCTCAAACGTCGAGTGGCGGGACGCAAAACGTACTTCGACGGAGTGTTGCGTAGTGCCGCTGCTGACCAACCCTAACCCAGATACCTCGGCAATGTTCCGTCGCCTTTTTAATTTCAGCAGTTGTGCGGCAGCTTCGGTGATAAACGACGTTTCTGAGCCGGTATCGATCAGAGCACATAAAAGGCGTAGCCCGCCGTCCGCTGCTCGTGCCTTAACAACCGCTGTTGCCAGAAGCACCTGATGTGCGTGTTTGCAATCACCATCTATCGCGTGGTAATTAAAGATTTGTCCATTTGACTGAAGCTGTTGTTCCCCCATTGGCTGAAACTCAGGAGCGTTTGGGTTCACTGTCACTTGTAATGCCTTTGTATTGTTTTGTAATGCCTGAGCAGATGTACTGGCTACTGGCTACAGGCTGTTGTTGTTGTTTGTTAATATGTTGTGCGTTGCAGTGAACTAACGAATGATGCCTTTGTTGGCAAAAATAGCATGAAGTGATGGACAGACAGGCTTGAACAAGATGGCCGTAAGATAGGCAATTTTCGCAGACCTGGAGCCTACGAACTGTATCTTTTCGTCCCAAGATGTCCATATTCAAAAACTGTTGGCATTTTCTCAGCGTGTGCTTACCTTGGTTGCACAACTTGCATGACAGCTGCTCTGCAGGGTTCGATTTCGCTGCTTGTCTATACGGCTTCTTAACAGTTTGCTTAGCGTGTAAGACCTTAGGCTTTGCTGCTGGTAAACGTTGCCTTATGTTGATGGGTGGCTCATCTTTGGTCCGATACCCTACTACAAGTTCCTGCTGGTCCACAACCTCGAGAGTCCGGAATCTAGTCTCCAAAAAGTCGGTAAACTCTTTAAAACTCGGTAAATCTTTCCTATTCCATAATTTCTCTTCCCACAGTTTTTGGCTTACATTCGGCAGCTTCTGGAAAAGAAACCAAATCAACACCGTATCCCATTCAGAGACTGGTACGTCCATATTTTCCAGTGCAAGGAGACATTCTCTTGTTGTGTACAATAAATCTCGAAGCCCAGAAGCAGTTTCACGAGACAAGGAGGGTTGTCCAAAAAGGGTCTGCATTTGGATATGAACAAGTATCCGTTTGTGATCGTACCGTTCCTTCAAAAGATCCCACGCTTTCTCATAACTAGCAGCCTCATTTGCAAAATTTTGCAAAAATCGACTAGCATCACCAACTAAGCATGATTGCAGAAAATGCAATTTGTCGATGTCATCGAGGGCCTTGTTATGGTGAACGAGAGCTTAAAACCTGTCGTGAAAAGCTCGCCAGGTGGTGTATGAACCATCAAACTTCGGTAGATCGATTCGTGGAAGTCGGATTCCCGATGATGCTGCGACAACAGAATGGGGCGGAACACCCGCGGTTGTTGGAGCCGCAATAATTGGCGCGGATTTGTCTATAGCATCAACCAACTCTGCCCGATATTCCAGGTAAAGTTCGTTAATTTGATCATACACCACCACTAATTCCTCTTGTTTTAGATTTTCTTCAAACAAACCTGCTCCAATAATGGCTTCGTGATAAGATTTGGAAGTCAAAATGTCATCTTCCAACTTGCTCAAACGTCCCGAAGCATAGGATTTACCCTTACGCTCTTTTGGAGCTTTCTTAAAGTTTGTAAGATCTCGTATTAATTTGTTTAAGATACTCTTTTGGAGTTCTCCATATTTGTAGCCTTTTGCTTCAGCCATATTAATTACTAATTATTTTATGTATTCAAATAGGAATTACAAAAGAAATGAAGACAAGTTTACAACACGTAAATGAAGACTTACTGCTTGTCTGTTTCTGCTGCCGTCTTATCTGATGAAAAGCTGATGTCAGGAGCCTCCGCTGGTCTTTGATGATGTAATTTTTAAGTTATTTATGTTTAAATTTTAATTAATTAATTTATTTAAGTTTAAATTAAGTAATTTTAAGTTTATTTTTTGAGAAATTGTTCAGATTATAAAAGAAACCACTTTTTAAAAGATAGAATTGTATGGAAATTTAAGTCTCGTGACTATATATATATATATAAGATGAATTGTAAATTCGATCTTTCTTTTTAAATGTTTAAAGTTCAGGCACTCACTGCACACACTTATTGTCTTAATTGTTTTTTAAAGCCGTTTCCAAAAAAAGGCTCGAAGGACCAATGTTTCCGTATGTAATTATTAAAAATTATTAGGAATTGTGTAAAATGATAAAATACTATATATTGAAAAATATGTAAAAGTAAAATTATCAAGACAAAGGAAAAAACACCACTTCTTTGTTAAATTGATTTCTTTATTATAAGTTAGAATAACAAGAAATTCTATAATTTTGCTTTGTGGATCGTGTGGAACGCATTTATAACTCTAAGGTTTGTTCGTATCTATTTTACGAGTAGATTCGCACCGCAGCCGCCTCTCCGTTTGGCATCCCTGTATGTTCGAACAATATGTTATAAAAAAAAACAGAAAATAAAAACTAAAAGGTACACTTCTCTTTACCGAAAGGAACAATATTCTTTTATTTAACACTAGAAACAAAAATATAACACGAATAAACAGGAAAAACCCAACTGAGAATCGTGCTTCTCAAAAAACTAAATATAGCACAACAAAAATTGGTGTCAGATGTGGGGTTTGCCTTGAAAGTGTTTAGTGCCAAGTGATACTCCTTTTTTTTACAAAAAAAAAATATAACAATCGAAACAGCGAACATAAAAAAAAAAAAAATGTCTGATTATCTTAAAAATTAATACAAACAAAATAAAAACAAGTGAAACCTACAAACTACAGAAACAATAATAAAAGACTATTAATCATCTTTAAACCAACTACCATCTCTATCATTCATTTTTAATCCAACCATTATATATCAACCATTCATCTTTAAACATCTTATACATCTTTACCCACCAGCATACTAATTCTTATAGAGGCAAAAAAAAGAAAATTATTTCAAAAAAATTATATTGTAAACAAAAAAATATATATTTTATTACTTTTATCACTTAATATACTTATATCAATTAATATAATTTATTATTATCATTACTTTTATCAACCTAAATTTTTATGAATTCGAATTAATTTTTTTTTAATACTTATGATTATAATATAATCAGTTTATGTCCGAAAGTTAGACTAAAAAAATATCCGAAGAATCCGATTCTAGTACTGTCCAAGACTCCTCTTCCTCTGAGACCTCTAATTCTATTCTTGAACTCGAAACCGTAATGGCTCCAAAATTAGATCGATCTTTTGCCCTCAAATTAATTCCCGAATTTGATGGGAACAGAGCTAATCTGCACAAGTTCCCAAATGCGTGTGATTTGATATCCGAAGATATCACCTCTGCCGAAATTCCTATCCTCCTACTAATCATCAAAAGTAAACTTATTGGCCCAGCATATAATATAGTCAAATATACAGAATTTGCCACATGGGAATCCCTTAAAGAAAAACTTGTTCAACAATTCTTAGAAACTAAACCTCTGTCCCAACTCCAATTAGAACTTATACATATAAAGCAAAGGACAAACGAGACAGTCCGTTCTTACTCCAATAGATTGGAACAAACGCTAGGAAATCTGAACGATGCTTGCATAGCTAGCGAAGGGTCAGACAGTTCCAGCGTTATTATGAATCTCAACAGTAAAACAGCTTTAAAAGCGTTTGAGAGAGGTCTTAATCCTGGAATAAGCCTCATCAATAAAGCTTCTAGACTCACTACTCTGACGGAAGCCATAGAAGCTGCCGTATTAGAAGAGAAAAGTGGTTTCTCATATTCTAATCAAACTTCCTTTAATCCATCTCAACATAAACTCAGACATCCTACCTCTTGTAATTTTAAAAAAAAAAAACTGTACATAGTATCGAACAATGCTATTTAAAGAAAAATAAGGAACTGCTTCCCTCTTTCAAAAGTGTGGTTAAGAAAGTAACTATTACTTGTAGTTACTGTAAGAACCTCGGGCATCATATAAATGAATGTCGAAAAAGGAAATATAAAAATAATAAAAAAAAAATGATACTAATCCTTATTCCCCCTCAACTGTAAAAAAAACGTTCGGAAACCGTTCAGAGGCCGAAACCAGTGGCAGGCTTCGGACCCAAACTTAATCTCATCTTGCCACATCTTTCATATAAACTTAAATAATACAATTTGTAGAGTAGATTCTATAAAAATTTTATCCGAAACCTTGTTAAATCCTCAGGTAGGTAGGTAGGTAGAAATGGCGATCTCAAAGCAACCTAGCCTGAGATCCAATTAGCGCTGTAGTGCGCCGTTTTGATACCAAAACTCGTTTGACCTGTGAAAGAAAGGAAAAGATTTATAGAGAAGCTTCATAGCGATTAAATTAGAGCCATTTTGTCGCATTGAGAAAAGAGATTAGGTCTCTAATCTTTGTCTCAGACAGCTCATCCAGTTCGTGAAAGAATGCTTTCCCAAAGCATTTCATTCCAGTCCTTGCCAAGGCAGGACATTTGCAGAGGAAATGAATTATCGTTTCACTTTCTCTTTGGTCGCAGCAACTACGGCAAAAGGTGTTGTAAGAGATACCCAATTGCTCTGCATGTTCTCCTATAGGCCAGTGTCCGGTACAAACCGCAACAATCCTGGCTATGTCTTGCCTTGGCCTGCATAGAAGATCGTTTGTACGGGTTTTGTTATAGGTGGGCCATATCTTCCTAGATATAATGCAGTTGGGTAAATTGCTCCACCTTTGATTTGATTCATTTTGGTAGATGGAAAAGATTTTACCCTTCAAAGCACCAAGAGGAATGTTAACCATTTCCGCAAGTGAGCTATGAAGGGCCGATCCTTGCCTGGCTAGGTCGTCAGCCCGTTCATTTCCCACGATACCACTATGGCCCGGAACCCAGATCAGGGTGACACTGAGGTTAATGTTCAGGCTCGCAAGCTCATCGCGACATTGCTGGACCAATTTAGATGAGGATGTAGCCGAGTTAATGGCTTTGATAGCTGCCTGACTGTCTGTGAAGATAGCCGCATTTCGGTTTTGGTTTGGGCTTTGTTTAAGTATCTTACATGCCTCCCTAATTGCCAGCAGTTCAGCCTGAAAAACGCTAGCAAAGTCAGGAAGCCTAAAAGATTTAGCCACATTTAGGGACTCAGAAAAGATCCCAGAACCAACTCCGCACTCCATCTTTGAGCCGTCAGTAAAGATGGTTGTATCGAAACCTATCGACACGATGTCATCCTCCCAATCTTCTCTGGATGGGAAAATGACCTTAAAACCCCTACTGAGGCTCAAAGTAGGAGCGCAGTAGTCAGTGTCTACAGAGATAATATCTGAGGGAATCAATTTCGCTTTGTTGCTGTGACCATAAGGTTTTGACAACCAGCTGTTTGATTCCTTCAGCCTAATAGCGCTGCAGGAAACTATGTATTTAATGAAAAGGTCGATTGGTAGAAGATTCAAAATAAAGTTTAAGGCGTCCGTTGGGCAAGTACGCATGGCCCCTGTGGTGCCCACGCAAGCTGTTCTCTGAACCTTCTTTAGCTTAACGATATTGTAGGCTTTGCTAAGAGCAGGCCACCACACAATCGAACCATAAGTTACGGCTGTGTACGTCCATAAAATCATCTTCGACTGAAGTTCCCACTTTTTGCCGAAAGTTTTGCTGCAGGCGTAGAAGGCAACACAAGCCTTCTTAACCCGCACTTCAATATTTCGTTTCCAGTTTAATTTAGGGTCGAGTACAACTCCCAAATATTTTGCACTGGAAGACAATGATATGATTTGACCGTTGGGTCGAGGTAGCGTGAAGGCCGGTACTTTAGTTTTGGTGGTAAAGAGCATCAGTTCAGTTTTGCTTTGGTTAACTCCTAGACCACAACTCGTGGCCCAGCTGCTAACTTTCTTCAAAGCTGACTCCGTGATTTCACTAATCACAGAGGTGTACTTTCCTGACACCAATAGCACCAAATCATCCGCATAGGCTACCGCCTTCACTCCACATCTCTCTAATTTAGCGAGAATTGTATCCATGACCAGAAGCCACAGAAGAGGCGAAAGGACACCACCCTGGGGTGTTCCCCTACTCACGTGTTTTGTTGCGATTGTATTGCCTAAAGTGGCTTGAATCTTCCTAAATCCTCAACCTTCGAAATTTATCATTGATGGTGGCAGTGAAATTAGTCTGATTAAAATAGATAAACTAAAACCAGGACTACCCATTGACTCAAATTTTATTCATTCATTATCTTGTATTACTGATTCCGTGATTCGTACTAAGGGTGTTATATACTTACGCATAAACTTACCCAAAAATATTACTATTTCTTATTCCTTTCACGTTGTAGATAAAAACTTCCCTATAAGCACTGAAGGAATCATAGGTAACAATTTTCTAGATGATCATAAAGCTCAAATCGACTATAGGACTAAAATGCTCACATTCTCTTTTCAAAAATTCATTATCGAATATGATTTAATCCCTTCACATTTAGTCACTATCCCACCAAGATCCGAAGTCGTAGTCCCTGTTTTTAAAGAAGTTAATGGACAGTAATGTTTGTCCCAACAGTTTCCCAATGGATTATATATTGGCAATAGTATCACTCCTGCCAATAGTTCTATTTCTTACATATCTGTCGTTAATTCTTCTGAATCTCCTATCGAATTTAATACCAAAGACCTTATATTCGATGAAGTCTCCAACTACAACATTTTACGAATTAAAAATTATCTTGAATCATATGATAGAATCGAAGCTATAAAAGCCCTAGTGGTGACAGATCACATGTCGAAGAACGAAAAAGAATCGATATTAAATCTGTGTATCTTGTATAGCGAACTCTTCTATCTAAAAGGAGACAAATTAACTCATACCTCTTCTGTACAACATCCAATCATAATCCAAGATGCTACACCTACATATGTCATATGTATATAAAACCCTACAGATTGCCGGAAGCGAAACGACAAGAAGTAAATAAACAAATCCATGAGATGATGGACGATAATATTATCCAACCATCGAATAGTCCGTGGAATTTCCCACTAATTGTCGTTCCGAAAAAACCTGATAAAGATGGTAACAAGAAATGGAGAATCGTTGTCGATTTTCGCAAACTCAACGACAAAACTGTCGGTGACGCATTTCCATTACCCAACATAACTGATATTCTAGATCAGTTAGGGAGTTTAAAGTTCTTCTCAACTTTAGATCTAGCCAGTGGCTTTCATCTGATCGAAGTTCGTCCGGAAGATAGAGAAAAGACCGCTTTCTCTTCTCCTTTTGGTCATTATGAATTCATTAGGATGCCTTATGGATTAAAAGGTGCTCCAGCCACCTTCCAAAGGTTAATGAATAATGTTTTGACTGGACTTCAAGGTATAAAAACCTTCGTTTATATGGATGACATTGTGGTCTATGGTAAGACTCTAGAAGAACACAATTCAGAATTAAGTGAAATCTTTGAACGTCTTAAAATGCATAATCTAAAACTGCAACCCGATAAATGCCAATTTTTGCGAACTGAGCTCACTTATTTGGGACATGTCATAAACGAATCCGGTATTAAACCTGATCCACAAAAAATCGAATGTGTGAAAAATTTTGCACAAGTCTTGCAGGTTATTATCGGCGCTTCATAAAAGATTTTGCAAAAATTTCTAAACCTCTTACTAATCTTTTACGTAAGGATGTTCGCTTCGACTGGACTCCTCTTTGTTCAAATTCTTTTCATGGATTAAAAGAAAAACTCATTAATCCACCCCTCCTCCAATATCCCGATTTCACTAAAAACTTCATTCTTACAACGGATGCTAGCGACTTTGCTATTGGTAGTGTCCTTTCACAAGGTGAAGTTGGGAATGATCTTCCTATCTCCTATGCATCACGAACTCTTAATAAAAATGAAAAAAATTATTCTACTACAGATAAGGAACTTTTGGCTATCGTTTGGTCAGTTAAACATTTCCTACCATATCTGTATGGAAGAAAATTTCAACTTTACACGGATCATAAACCTCTAGTTTATATCCATAATTGTAAAGATACAAATTCTAGAATGATGAGATATCGTTTACAGCTCGAAGAGTTTGAATATGAAATCATCCACAAAAAAGGTGAACAAAATACAAATGCTGATTGCCTAAACAGAATTGCAAAAATGACTCTTCGTTCAGATACAAAATCTCCTTCTACTTCTTCTCAAAATTCATCTTCTGAATCATCTCCAAAGTCGTCTTCTATCTCAGCTACTACGTCGTCAATTACTAATTCTTGTTCTACATCTTCAAAAACAAATAATTGTGCTACATCGTCGATTACTAATCTCGTTCTACATCTTCAAAACCAAATAATTGTGCTACATCGTCGATTACTAACTCTTTTTCTACATCTTCAAAAACAAATCCTTGTACTACATCGTCTAATACAAACTCTTGTTCTACATCTTCAAAAACAAATCCTTGTACTAAATCGTCGAATACTAACCCTTGTTCTACATCTTCAAATACAAATCCTTGTACTACATCGTCCAATACTAACCCTTGTTCTACATCTCCAATTCCTAAATCTAGTTCTCATCCTACATCTATAAATAATAGTTCTAATTCTTGCTCATCTACTTTGAATACAAACCCTAGTCCTTCATATTCAGACATGAATTCTAATTCTTCTTCTAACCCTTCAACAAAACGAGAACTACCTCAAAATGAAATTAAAACTATACTCAAAGAATTTCATTTAAATCCTATCGAGGACACTGTGGTGTTAACCGTACTTTTAAACGCATACGACTTTATCATAAGTGGAAAAATATGTTCCAGGATATAAAAAACTTTATAAAAACTGCGAACTTTGTCAAAAGAACAAAGTTACTAAGTACACAATGGAACCAATGGTCATTACTTCTACTGCTAAGGAATAAGGAACCCTTTGAGAAAATTTCTATCGACATCGTTGGTCCATATCCTATCACTAACAATAATAACAAATATCTTTTAACATTCATTGACGACCTTACAAAATATAGTGATGCATTACCTTAATTAATTAATTAATACAATCGCAGAAACATTTGTCAAAGAAATAATATTTCGTTATGGCACACCCAAATACGTTTTGTCAGATCAAGGACAAAATTTTCTTAGCGACATATTTAAAATGTATGTAAGCTTCTCAAAATAACTAAACTACAAACCACTGCATACCGACCACAGTCAAATGGATCTTGCGAACAAAGCCACAGAAACTTTGTAGAATATTTGCATTGTTTTATCAATAAATCTTAAGATTATTGGGCTAATTGGATAAAATATGCCGTTTTCGTCCATAACACGACCCCGAACACTTCAACGTCATTTACTCCGTTCGAACTCATGTATGGTAAACAGGTTGAACTTCCTTCTAGCGTAACAAAAAATCCAGAAATTTGTTACAATTACGACCTTTATGCCAATGAACTTAAATCAAGACTTCAACACTGCCATCAGATAGCAAGAGATAATCTCCTCAAGAGTAAAGAATCCTCAAAACAGCAATACGATAAGAAACTAAACCCTGTTGATTTTCAAATAGGAAACCTAGTTTTACTCAAAAACGAAAGCAATCCCAAAAATAGAAATAAAAAATTACTTCCCCTTTGGTCAGGACCATATGAAATCATATCTATCTATTTCAGGAGTAAACTCAAACATTAAAATCAAGAATAAAATAGTTAAAGTCCACAACAATAGACTCAACATTTTTTCAAGTTAATTAAAATCTTCAATCTCAATATTCTTTCCAGAAATGGATAAACCTATAATTGTAATCCTCATCTTTAAAACAATACTGAGTTACCCAATGATGATCAACCACGAGCAACCATATGAAATCGTTGACTTAAAAAACAAGACGGGAATATACTACGAACACGTTGGTAACCTAAAGCTTTCCACTAACCATTGGAATTTACTCATATATACTAACCTTACCGATCTCAACCTTCAATACAATTCTATCTTGCTGACCTATGACAAAATTCTATCCTCTTGCAAACAACTTCTTTCTTCTAACTTACATCAATGCGAATCCCTTCCTACCCTCTCTACGTTAGTCCTTAATCGAATTTAATCACAGGACCTAATTATAAACAAATACTTAGGAACCACCATCAAACCTCGAATAAAAAAAAGAGGATTAATAAATGCTATTGGTTCTATATTAAAGCAATTATTCGGCACCCTCGACGACGAGGATGAACAAACTTTCTCTCGTCATATAAATAAACTTAACCAACAACAACATTATGAATCCCAATTAAACGAAAAACAAATTTCAATATCTAAAAATATCATCCATCAATTAAACGTTACAAACGACCAAATTATTAAAATAGAAGAAAAAATTGATGAAACCAGTAAAATCATAAATCAAATAAGCAACAACTCAAATAGTAACAACATAATAAATAAATCCTTTCTTCACCTAAACGAACTTTTTAAGGTGTTCAACTCCTTGTCAGAATACTACTATTCAACCAAAGATCACCTCCTGGACGCTATTTACTCCGCAGCCCATGGAAAACTTCACCCATATCTTATTGATCCTTCTAAACTCACCGAAGAAATTAAAAAGATACAATTACTCCTTCCAGAAGAAAATCGTTTACCACTTCCTCTACAAGAGCAATATATAGACACACTTTTTAATCTCTTAGAAACTCATGTTTACTACATTGACAACCAAATAAATTTTGTATTAAGAATTCTTCTTACTTCTTCCAAGAACTATAACGTTTATAAAATGACTAGTATACCAAATCTCATCGAAAACAAAACTTATGCAATTATAATACCCGAAAAACCTTTCCTTATCGTAGACTCAGAAAAACAATCGTATTTTGTCTATGATAACCATGACTTAGACAAATGTCAAACAACTACAAAAAATAACTATCTTTGCGAAAAAAACACACCAATCCTTTTTACATCATCAAGCAGTGCCTGCGAACTGAATTTACTTTCCATTCTTCCAATTAAAATCAGTAGTTGCAATATTCAGTTAATGCAAATATATCACCCGATTTTCCTACAGCTAGCAGACTCTAATTCTTGGATTTTCATTTCCCCAAATCCAGAAAATCTTATGATTAAATGCCAAAATCTTAACTCGCAAATAAACATAAATGCAACTGGTATTCTTAAAATCGAACCAAACTGTATCGCAAATACAAGATATCAATCCTTAAGCTCCAAAACAAATTTCGAAACAAAAACTAATCTTAACTTTATTTCATCAAATCCTTATCTTTCATTTAATATCACACCACCACAATTTGAGAAAATTCACAGTTATTCTACAAAGTCTTTAAATATACATACATAATCAGATTGATGACCTTAATTCTATCAGTAAGAATATAAATAACCTACAAAATTCTCAGTTTGTATATTCGAATTCCGATAGTGAAAATAAAAACTCTACAATCGTGTTTTTCCTTTTAATGCTTTGCATCATGTTAATGGTTACAATAATATTGCTAATGCGGAATATGAGAAAGAACTCAGTTCATAATAAAAAAGAAACGGAATCATTACCAATGCCAGAAATAAAAGTTGATTCAACCTCAGTAACATCGGTAGAAACTGAACCAATACCAAAACCTCGTTTAGCCCCATCAAATCTATCTCGTTCACTCCCAATTCCATCTTCTCACAGCAAAGCCGAAACTCGCACCACTCCAAGGTACAAGTTTCGTTCTTAAGGGGGGAGGTGTTGTAAAGTGCGTACTTCACAACATTCCCTTATCATCCTTTCTTATCCCATTACAATTCAACCCATTGCCACTTCAAATTCCCACAGTCATCATTTCCTTTGATTGACCAATATCCGACCCACTTTTAATTCCAATATTCATCATTTCCTTAATTACCCACAATAGTTCCATTCAACTCCAAAGTCGTCAATCAACGATCGCTCCACTTAAACCCATTCATTTTCCCAATACATTAAAATTCTCCAATTTGATTGCCTATGCCTCATTGAAACATAACCCAAAATTCCCAAACCATCATTTTTCATTTCTTTCTGTATCCAACAATCAATGCACTCCATTTCCAATACACAATATTTAAACCCATTAAACGTGCATTGATCCCACAGGCACACTTGTGCTGATGTTGCATCTTTTCCTTTTTCGTCGTGTCGGGTGACGAGCTATCGAGGGGACACTCTGTATCTTGAATTCGGATCGTTCGGTCGTCTTACTATATCTTTTCTTGAACTTCGTTTTCGATAATTATAAATTGTGCTAATTCTTTTGAAATGTATAATTCTTAAAAATAAATCTGTTAATCTTGTTAATCGTTAAGACTAAATTGTTAATACTAAAGTAATCCTTAGACTTAAATATTATATGTTATACAAAAAACCGAAAATAAAAACCAAAAGGTACACCTCTGTTTACCGAAAGGAACAATATTCTTTAATTTAACACTAGAATTTCATACTAGTCTGACTGTGACAGAGAACGGACGTGCAAACTCTGAGTCTTGCGGGGTGCAAACTTTTTGTTAATAAAACGTCAATTTTCTTTAGCATACAAAATGCTGTGCTCGCAGTGCAATAAAAAAATAGTTAACCATAAATCTAAAGCCACTTGTGGTGATTGTAAATCTGTTTTTCATTGCTCATGTGTTAATCTTGATTTGTCTGAACTGGAGCAGATGAAAGCTCAGAACACAAGTTATCGTTGTGATAAGTGTAATGCTCTTCGACGAAAATCATTACAACATCAAAGTCTTCAGAACTTTAGACCAAATCCAATAACACTGGCTACAAAAAATGCTAAAATAGCCCAATATATAACACAACAAAATGTAAAAATCGATACGTCATCATCGCAAAAAAAATGTGGTTCAACTGGCACATCAGTTACGCTGCAAATGCTTTACGAAGAAATTATATGCATAAAAAAAATTAACTGTGATTTTCTCAACACAATCAATCAGCTGGAAAAGAAAAATAAAGAGCTTCAATCGAAAATCAATTCTCTTGAAAACACAATCAACTGGAGAGAGCAGAAGATCGTTGAAAATTTCGTTGAGATCGTAGGAGTACCTGATGTCAACAACCAAAATGTTGGAGAGTGTGTGCAGAAAATATTCACTGATGCCCTGGATATTAGGGTGGAGCGTCAAATTTTTTTTTGGATTTTCAAATTCGAATAGCTTTTAAAGATTGCATAATTACGTTAACTATACGTAAAAAATAAGAAAAAAAATATTTTTCAATTTTCTTAGCCCTCTACCACAGCTCAAAGTTTTGAAAAATAGGCGAAATGGTCACTTTTTTTTTGTCGGCTCTGTAACTCTAAAAGTATAAATCATACAAAAAAGTATTCTTGACAAAAAAGAAAGACAATTTAATTTTCTATGGAAATAACACTAAAAACTTGAAATTGCGATCAGCCGTTCTCAAGATATTTGTTAAAAAGCATCCTAAGAATACTACCTGAAGCCTTTTTTTTTTTTGAATACCTACCAAGTCATAGAATAAAATTTGAATATTTCTGCATTACGAAATCGTTTCTTTTTTTGAGCGACTAGACCGGAAGAAAAAAGGGTTCACACATGGTTTTGTTATTGCAATTTATTGTTTCTTGGTGTCGGTCTTTAATGTAGTAGGTAGGTACGTATTCGATGAGAAATGTTTTCTCGCGCCAATCGAATGTACCGATATTTGATATTAGTTCGTGCAAGTGCGTAAATTTAAATAACTGTGTTTGTCCAAGAGATAAGAAAGTTCCCCTTCTAGAAAGATCTTTTCTTTTAGATCAAAGAAATGACAGAAAAACGGCTATAGGCGGGTTGGACCTTTTGGAAACCAAAAAACTAAAGGAAAAAAGTTTGAGAAAAAAAAATCAAGCGAGAAGGTACTAACACAAGAAACTTTGACGACATCATCAATTAGCACAAAAATTAGATCAAGATCAAGATCTCAATCAAAACCTCCAGTTTGCCCATCTACTGATTATGATGATGACCCACAGCCAAGTACTTCTTCAAAATGCCAAGAAATTTAAAATGTAATTTAAAATGTAAGAAATCGGTTATGTCTTCCAAATTTGGCAAGAGTTTGTGATCAATACGGCATTTCGGATCGATCAGCAGCAGCAGTTGCGAGTGCAGTCTTACAGGATGCTGGCTTGGTAACCACAGCAAATGTCGAAAACGTCTTAGAAGTAAAGTTCGTAGGGCCAGAAAACGACAAAGAGAAGTTCTCCAAACTAAAGACTGTCTTTCGAACATTGAAAGCATTTATTTCGATGGAAGAAAAGACAGGGCATTGGTTTGTAAAAAACGAGGCCAACGATTTTACAGAGTGACTAAAGTAATGGAACATATTTCACTAATAACGGAGCCGGGTTCAAACTACCTAGGACATCTTACCATATTCTCTGGAAAAGGCAAAACTATAGCGGATTCTATTAACTCCTTTCTTGCGGACAGAGAACTCGATTTAAGTAAACTGTCTGTTGTTGGTTGCGATGGAACTGCTACAAATACTGGTTGGAAAAGTGGGGTTATCCGGCTAATGGAGTTGAAGCTGGGGAGACCACTGCAATGGTTCATATGCCAACTACATGCTAATGAATTGCCTCTGAGTCATTTATTTATTAAATTGGATGGAGCTACATTAGGACCTCAAATCTATTCAGGACACATTGGAAAGGCGCTGGAAAATTGTTGTGACCTTCCTGTTATTGAGTTTTTACCAATCCCAGGGAACCTACCTGGTTTGTCAAAAGAAATCCAAGATACTTTAAGTACGGACCAAAAATATTTGTTTCAAATGTGTGACGCTATAAGTAAAGGATCCTGTCCTAGAAATCTCTCCAATAGAAACCCAGGAAAAATGGCACACTCTAGATGGTTGACAACTACCAATAGAATTCTAAGGCTTTATGTTGCCACATCTAATCCGAGTGAAAACTTAAAAATACTTGCAGAATACATTGTAAAGGTGTATGGCCCAGTTTGGTTCAGTGTGAAAAAAGACAGTTCTTTCCAAAATGGTCCAAGTCACGTTTTCCAATTAGTAAATTTGTCAAGATGCTTCAATTCGAGCGTAAGAGAAATGATTGACCCCGTTATTCAACGCAATTCTTATTTTGCACATCCGGAGAACATATTAATGCAATGCTTTGTGATGAAAGGCCTAACATCAGAGAACTGGGGTTAAGAAGAATTATCCAAGCTAGAAAAAAACATAGGTATTCAGTTAGAGTCTTTAAACTACCGAAATTAAACTTCAATGCCAAAGATTATATTGACTTAATTATCTGGACTGAATCACAAGTTACAGCACCCCCATTATTGGAGAAATTGAGTGATCAGGATTTAGAAGACATTCTACAAAAAAAAACTCCAATCGACATGTCATTTCCAAACTACCCTTGTCACACTCAAGCAGTTGAGCGCTGCGTGAAGATGGTGACCCAAGCTTCAAGTACAGTAGCTGGTGAAAAAGCAAGAGACGAGCTTACAAGATCAAGAATATATTGGCGAAGTATTTTGCCATTTTTCCACACAAAAAGAAATTTTAACATTAAACAGTAAAAATGAAGGTATATTAAGGCTGGTTTTTGAATTATTTCTGAATTTTAAAGTTTTAATTACTAAGTTTTTTGTGTTTTTTGTCAATATAAAGCTAATAATATCATAATTTTTGTGTGTTTTATTTCATAAATGAATAAGTATGAAGTTATTTCACACTTGTGGTTGAATATAAATCAAACGGAAAAAAGCACTATCTTTCAATATGAGTCGAAACTTTGAGCTCAGGTAGAGGGCTAAAGACTTTATCCGAATTATTTTTTTTTAATGTAGAATTATTTAAATTACCAACTCGCAACAAAATGGAGGTATTCGAATTTGATACAGCAACTTTTTTATTTCTCCATACATTGACGCTCCACCCTACTGGATATATCTGTACCTTCTACTGATGTCCAAAATTGCTATGTGAAAAGAATCTGGCTGAACAATGCAAACACTGGCCCAGCTTCCGAAGAATCCAGAAAAAACAAAAAAGAGTTCAACGATATTATATGCATTCAATTCTCTTCTCTAGAAGCAAAACAGAAGGTGATGAAGTGTAAGAGAGCTGCTAAGAATAAATTAAACTCTTCCTTATTTAGTGAGGGAACCGAAGACAATATTTACATCAACGACTGTCTTACTGGCTACAACCGTCATCTGTTTATGGAGGCAAAAAAAAAAGAAAGCTGAGAAAAAATGTAAGTATTTATGGTTTCAAAACTCGCAAATTTTAATGAGAAAGATTGATAAAGGTAGGATTGTTGTCATAAGATGTTTTGATGATTTTACAAAGCTGGAAGACTAAATGTCTTTCGTTTAAAATTTTTCATTTAAACTATGTTTGATTTGAATAATTATTTTGATCCTTTAAGCAACAATCCAACCTCTAAAACTATAATAAGCATTAGCCAAAGAGTTTTTAATTGTAATACCAATGAAGGCAATTCATTTTTTGTTGTGCATCAGAACATACGTAGTTTAAGGCAGAACTTTGATTTATTGGTGTGTTATCTGGATGCTCTTGTTAGACTACCAGATTTTATATTTTTGTCAGAGATTTGGATTTTTGAATGTGAAATAGATGATTATTATATTCCTGGTTACAATTTGTGTGCCAACACAAATGAAACATATGCTGCAGGTGGAGTGGGAGTTTTTGTTCGTGATTCTTTGAATTATGAAGATTATAAAATAAGTTGTGTTAATTTTGTGAGTGCAGATGTGATTGAATTGTTTTGCAAAATACGCAATGAAAATTTTAAATTTGTGTGTGTTTATAGACTACTCGCTCATGATATTCAAGTGTTTTTGGATGAATTCTCAATGTTCTTAAGCAATGAAAAAGCGGGTAATTTAATAATATTGGGTGACTTTAATATCGACATTATGAATCCAGGAACTGCATCTGACTGTTATCTTGCCTTAACAGCTGAGCATGGTCTTAATTCTTTCGTTAATGGAATCACAAGACCAATCTCCAACTCCTGTCTTGACCATGTTCTTGGTTCAAAATATTAAGTAAAACAGTTAATAAAGATATAAGGTTGGCTAGAGAAAGATACTATTACTCCAAAGTACACGGAGCTCTCGGTGATCCTAGAAAAGAATGGAAAGCAATAAGTAGTATCATTGATGGCAAGTCTCAAAGTTCTCCTAAATCTATAATTCTTAGAAATGAAAGTGTTGTTATTGATGATCCAACAATTATATCGAATGTATTCAATGATTTCTTTTCTACGGTTGGTCAAATATCCCATGAGAATGAGTATCTCAAACATTGTAGGCATTGTACAAGGACTCAACTAATGGCAGACAGTATGAGTAATGTAAGTTTCTTCTTTGAACAGATTTCTGGCCTTGGACTTTATAAAATTATAAATTCGTTGGATAATTCCTATTCCTGCGGTTGTGATGGTATCTCAAATCTTACACTTAAAAAAATAGCACTAAATATTGTAGACTTTCTTAATTGTTAACTTTCTACAAGTTTTTTTGAGTTATTTATTAATTTACCTTGATATAGTTACAGTTTTTTTTTGCAAGTAAGTACAGTTTTTGAGGAATTCGTTATTTATTTACAATATTTTTCTTTACTTTTTTTCGTTTCCATTATTTATTTAAGTGGTTTCGTTATTTATTAAACCTTTCTTTTGTTATTTATTAATTGTTTTGTTATTCATTAAAACTTTTTGTTGTTGTTTGTTATATATCTTTAGATACAATATTATATTTTGTTTTATAATATTATGTTTTTTATCTCATTTATTTATTTATTTTTTTTTGTATACAGTTTTCGTTAAGTTTACATTTTGATTTTTTTTTTTGTTGATTAATTTATTTTTCTTAATTAAGTTTTTCCAATTCATATTTTTTATTTTTTTTTCCTTATTCTAGTTTCGTTAAGTTTACATTTTTTCATCATTGCATTATTTATTTATTTTTCTTTATTTGACATTTTCGTTTTCGTGAGGTTAGTTGTGTACATTTTTTGTACAAATAGGTGTTTTTCTAAATAGTTGAATTTTTTTGTATAAGTGAAGAAATTAGGTTTCTTAGCTAAAATAATAATTTTTTTTTATCCGCAAAACTATCGCCAAAATTCATAAAATGTAGAATCGTTAAACAAGTTGGAAACAACAGGTACGAACTTGAGAATCTTAGCAGCAAAAAGATTGGTATATTTCATGCAAAAGATCTAAAACAATAATAAATTCACGACACGAAACTGATCACATGAAAACCGATAAACTAATTCGTAAACCGAAACGTCCGTCGATGAAACAAAAAAAAAACTAAGCCTATTGTCCGTTTATCATGGACTTCCTTAAATGTTTTTTTTGATTCATTTAGTACCCGACTGAATCACTTTTAGTTTATTTATTTTTTATGAAATAATTCCTTTAAAACTCGGCACACGTTTCTATTCTTATAAAGAAAAACAATTTTTTTAAAAAAAACTATAGTCACCTTGTACCTGGAAATATCCTACTTGTTAAAAAAAAAAAAAAAAAACAGATTTGTAAATTGTTAGTAATCATTTATTTATTGCATGGATTTCCCTACTTATCTAGTCTATTCATGTATATTATTTATTAGAATATTTTCGTCTATTGTTATCATTTGAATATATGTTATGATTGTTTATATAAGGGTACACTTAGTCAATAACATCGGGGATATTAATTTTAGGCATCCGCAATGATTAAAAACAACGACCTGTGGTATTTACATTCATTACTAATTTTAGTAACTTAAGTACTATTCATTTATTTATTTATTAATATCTTAACTTTTTTTATTGAGCATCTGTGATAAAATGGTTTAACCATTCCATCTGTGATACTTTTACTAACCTTATTAATTCTACTAAGACTGATATCTTTAAAACCTTTTTTTTTTATCCGTGATATTTATATTTTCTTTTAATTTAGCTTAAGTAACTTATCTTTTAAAACCTGTGATACTTAATTTACTAATTTTATTAACTTAGTTACTATCCGCAATGATTAAAAACTACGATCTGTGATATTTACTAAATTACTAATTTTATTAATTTATTTACTATTTGTTTATTTATTTATTAATTTATTATTTTTTTTATCTATAACCTAATCACTTAAAATAAAGTAATATGAAAAAAAATCACTCACCAATAAATACTTGATTGGTGTATGGGTACTTTAACGTAGAAATTCGTAATGGTGGCAGACAGAGATGAAGGGATAATAAAAAAATTGTTGACTGGTTTCATAGTAGGATTCCTGAAAAAAAAATACATTAAAATTAGTAGGAACGGCAAAGTAAATATAGTTTTTTTGTATGCACTTTATACTTGACATGATATACCAGCTTGGTTCTTGCTTGTCAGTCTCTAACCTCCTCCGATCCACATCTCCAAAAGTGTGTACCTCCCAGCATCCTAATCCTTGGTACACAGGTCGCTCCAGCAGGTGGGGGTTTCGGCAAAAATTAATGTTAATTGTTAAATGTATAGATAGCTATGTATATATATGTTAATTACCCGTGTCTAATTGATTAAACACTATTCATGCTTAAAAGCAAATCGCACCTAATATTACTAAGGTTGAGGTAGGTCGTCAACCTTGTTGTTGTATTTCCTTTTGTTACTGTAGTATCTGAACAAATAATACACTTGCTAATAATAAGCAACAGTATAAATTTAAAATATTTTAATGTCAGTTACGAAAAATAAAAATAAAATTACTTTTAATTTAGCTTCAAAAGAATACGGTCGTGTTTTATTTATATTGGAAATAAGCAAACATTACATTGGCGACGAGGAAGAAAACCAAACGGTTAGCAAAATAAGGGATACCAAACAATTAACAAAATTATTTAATAAGAAGACGAATATACCAAGCAATTGACAAAGTGATTTAATAAGAAGTCGAATTTTATTGGAGGAATGGAAATCGGTGCCGGAGGTACATACATAGGTAATATGTTTAAAAAAAAAAAAAGAATATGTATAAATATTTAAATAATAATGCTTATACATATATGTTTATGTATGGATGTATGTTTAAGAATGTTTATACACATGCATATATACATTCATATTCATGTATATGCAATTAAGTTATATTTGAAAAAAAAAATATATGAATGAATAATTGATAGCTTTAATGCATGGTTTTAATACCGAATTTGTTGTTTAAATACCGATTGTGTAGCTTAAATGCCGAAAGTCACAAGGTTTAAATACATACCGATTGTGTGGCTTAAATGCCGAAAGTCACAAGGTTTAAATACCGATTGTGTGGCGGTGTGGAAAAGTGATACTGCCAAACAGAAAAAGAGGCACTTGCACTTGTGTGGGCTGTAGAACGATTTCACTACTACTTGTTCGGAAGAGAATTCGAACTTATTACAGATCATAAGCCACTACAAGTAATTTTTGGTGCTAAGTCAAGACCATGTGCAAGAATAGAAAGGGTTGAATCACTGAAACCATTTAATTGAGTTGATTTATTGACCAATTTGTGTACTTATTTTGATTATTGGAATTATAGTTTTCCGTCGGCCGACGGAAAACTATAATTCCAATAATCAAAATGAAACCATTTAAGCCATTTGAATGTGAGTTTTGTTTTACTGGTGATATTCTGTTACGTGGCACTCGCATTGTGATGCCAGAAGCTCTTCGTGAAAGAACAATTCAGCTTTCACATGAGGGACATCCTGGTATGACTGTAATGAAACGTCGTTTACGTTCAAAAGTATGGTTGCTAAAGATGGATCAACAAACAGAAGATTTTGTAAAAAAATGTTATGGCTGTACTTTAGTTGCTGCTCCTTATGCACCTGAACCAATAAAAAGGAAAGAACTACCAACACACCCATGGCAACATTTAGCTATTGATTACCTTGGTCCATTGCCAACAGGCCATTATTTACTCGTAGTTGTAGATTACTACAGTCGGTTTGTTGAAATAGAAATAATGAAGAAAATGGATACCTCAGAAACTATTAAACGATTGCAAGTTATTTTTGCTCGTTTCGGACTGCCTCTTTCCATAACAGCAGACAACGCTAAGCAACTAACCGGCGGCGAAGAGTTTCAAAGGTATTGCGATGAAAATAACATCAAGTTAATTAGTACTATTCCTTACTGGCCACAGCAAAATGGAGAAGTAGAACGGCAAAATCGCTCAATACTTAAACGTTTGATTATCAGTCAATTGGATTGCCGATTCAATTAATAAATTTAATTAATAAATTTCTTGTACTGTACAGATCTACACCTCATTCTACAACACTTAAAACTCCAGCTGAGCTTTTGTTTGGTCACAATATTCGAGATAAAATTCCAACAATAAACCAAACATTAGAAAAAGATGAAGAAACTAGCGATCGTGACAAAGAGAAGAAGGAAAACTAGAAGAACTATTCTGATAGCAGACGCAACACTAAAGAAATAAACATTCAGAAAGGTGACGAAGTATTGGCTAAAAGAGAAAATAAAACAAACAAATTATCTTCACCGTTCGACCCCACTAAAAGTGAGGTTACAATCGAAGCCCCAGAAACAAAAAAGCAGTATCGTCGAAATGTGGCGCCCCAGAAAAAAAAGCAGTATCGTCGAAATGTGGCTCATCTAAAAAAAATAAATGATGACGAACCAGTTTCTAAGAGGTTAACACGTTTAACGACACGACAAGGCAACAAAATACGTAGTAACATGAAACGAAAATAATTGCATTTTTAAACTTTGTTAAATTATAAAAAGAAAAGAGTAATGTAGTATCTGAACAAATAATACACTTGCTAATAATAAGCAACAGAATAAATCTAAAATATTTTAATGTCAGTTACGAAGAATACAAATAAAATTACTTTTAATTTAGCTTCAAAATAATACGGTCGTGTTTTATTTACATTGGAAATAAGCAAACATTACAGTTACCCTGTCAGGGTCATTGACCTTCCTAATGGATTACTGTAAAGAAAAAAATAGGAGTAAAAACAAAATGGAAGCCGACTTAGTTATATGTGAATACTTACTTTTACTGAATTGTAGAAGGACAATATTTTGCCCGGCTTAAATCGTGGGTTTTTCCCCACAGTTTTCCACACACTCAAGTAATCTAAAAAAGGAAAAACAGACAAATAATTTCAAAGAAATCAAATTGCGATTTTCAAAAACTCACCCATCTCAGCATCCCTTTGTACCTCCCGTTCATTGACGTCATCCGAATCTATTTCCCTGGCATCCAGAATTTTTGTTTTTGCTATTTATTGAGAGTATATCTCAATAAACAGCAAATTTTGTTGTCAACGCCTGTGCAGGAACCGCATCCTCAATCCTACCTAAATAAGAAATTAAAAGAATAACCAAATTAAAATTTATTACAAGAAAATAATAATAATAATAATACTTACCCAAATGTTGTTTATGTTTTGTTTGATAATTCCGAGTTTCGTAGCTGTCATTCGTATCTTTGTTGTTCTCAATGGAAATTCCATTGGAAAGCAATAGGTGTGTTCCTAAATGCGAGTTCAGTTTTGTGTACTGTCCTCTAAGTTGGTTGAAGAGTTAGTTGCAAGTGATATGTGAATGAAACTTTGTTTTTGTCCGTGTTAAGTTTTTATTATTGATTGTTAATAAATGTTATGGCGGTGGTTAGGTGATTTGTATTATATGTTTTGTTGTTATTTTGTAATTATTTACATAGATTTTAGTAGTGTTCTCGTCTCGTGTGGTGTTCTGTTTCATTTATTTCACTCGCACACCCTTGGTTCTTTTGACACTGATACCCCTATTTTGTTGGAAGTGTACTAATACCTACGTGGGGTCCCACTTATTTGAGTGTGATGATGTTGGTTGAGGTATACACTATGGATAGGTGGATCGGATGATGTGTTCCTGTTAGAGGTACAAATACATCATCCGAATACTTTTTTTGCCTGTGTGGGTTGATGGTTATTTCAGCTTGCCCTCATTTGGTCGGTTACCACACAGTAGTGCTGTGGAAATTAAGTTCGTACGTTGAAATTTAAATCAAAACAAAAAAAAATCATTAGATATCGTTGGTATCTAATTACATTTTTTTTTGTTTGATTTTTCGTTATATTGTTTTTTCTTGTTATTTATTTCTATTTACGTTTCATTACAAAAGTATTGGAATTTTATATTTTCTTCTTAATTTTCTTTTTGTTGTTTTCTTAGTTTGTTAAGTTTGTTTTTGATAAGTTTTCTTACTACATAGAGTTAATTTGTTTTCATTGTGAAAGACTAATTTAATTTTGGTAAGATAACAAAATTTAAAGATAACATTGTAACGAAACCACTCGGGTGTAAACCTCTCCCCTCCTTACTACCATTACAACCTCGGGCTACAGGCTCCCGGGGCTGATCCTGGCAGCAGAAAGGAGAGGGTGTCCAGGCCACGGTAGCTTGGCATGCTTGCATCCGCACAGACTAGCTCGCCGACGGGGGGGTTCTTGCCACCGTAGCACTGGACGGGGTTACGACTTCATGCCATAAATATATAAAAATAAAAAAAAATGGAGACCCGAATTGTCCTTGGTTTGGGTAGAGTGATCCCTATAGAGGGGGAGGGTCGTTGATGGAGTTGACCCTCGGAGGATTTGCCCACCCTTTGTATCCATTGGATACCACCTTGGCTACTACAACCTCCTATTTTGTGTAGTAGCCCCTAACTCACCCTTTAGCTCCGCTTAACGCACTTTACTCCCGTGCGTCACCTTCTCCTCAGTACTAAAGTATTTAGCCGGCCATCCTAGCTAAAATGATTAAAAAGAAAGAAACAACCGCCTTCCCAATAAACCCATAAACAACAAAAATCCAATCAGGAAAAGACCATTTTCTTCTTTTTTTTTTTGAATCGTTATAAACTATAAGTTCTTTATTAAATTGTTAAAACTATATAAAATTTACAATAAAATACACTATATAATCAAAATTAAAATTCTTTAAAGAAAAATTAAGTAAAATTAAATAAAAATTAAATGAAAAATAAATAAAATTATATGAAAATTAAATAAAAGTAAAATATAAAAAAAAGGAAATTAAATAAAAATTAAATAAAAATTAATGGTAAAAGAAATAAGAAAAAAAATTTAGTGAATACAAAAAGAATAAGACATCTGGTAACCTATACCATAATTTGGGAATAATAAAAAAATAATCGTAAACCAAAATCAATAAAATAAAAAAGAGTAAAAAAAAAATGAACTTACTTTGGAATATTTCTTTTTTTTTTCTTACAAAATCTGTGGGCAGCCCCACTGTAGTGCACTACTCCGGGTCCTCCACCTGCAAGTAATCTTTTTTTTGGTTCTAAAGATCTATTAATTAATATTTTTTTTTTTGTTTTTGGTTTAATCTTCTATTATTCACATTTGACCTAATATTCTTTTATTTTCACTTTTTAAATTAAATTGAGAAGTTTCCTTTTAAATCTTATAATTAAACACTAATTTTTTTTAACACGTCACGAAATCACACACTTGGATTAGGGTTTGCACAAAAAAAATCAGGGGGGAATAAGAAGGTAGGTATGTATGTACATATGGTAGGTAGTAGGTTGAGGAAAGGAACTATTGATCACCACACTGGGACACTATACATTTTCAACAGGGAAAAATTTTGGGGGGTACTGCATCTGCTGCTGCTGCTGCGGCGCTGCTGCTGCTGCTACTACTGCTGCTGTTGTTGTTGATGAGGGGGTATGATAAATCGAGATGCTGATGTTAGGTAGGTGCACCGGGCACAGGTTAATATTGTCTATATGTTTTGTTTTTTTTTTTTTTTTTTTGTTCTTTTGCACGGGGGCACTTGTAGGAATTATAGGTACCTAGGTATATAATTTTCTTTTAGGTGGCACGGGGCACAGATGGGTAAGTATATAAGTAGGTATATGTATTTTTCTTTCCTTTTCAGGGGTCACTGAGCACTGGTAAGTATTTATTTCTATACATATATAACTTTTTCTTTTTTTATAGGCACAAGTCACAGGTATATATATATATAACCTTTTTTTCACACTGCACAGGGCACAGGTAAGTATTTTATTTTTTTTTAATTTTAGGATGCAACGGGGTCACAGGTTAGTATTATAATATTTTTGTAGGTATTTTCTTTTTAGGATACTCGATCACTTAGTAGTTTATATTCTGTTTGGATGTATTGGGGGTACCGGTAAGTATTTTATATATATAATATATGTATACATAACTTTTTTAAGAGGCACGGGACACAGGTGGGTAATGTTTGAAAATTAACTTTCACAGTTTCACTCCACTTTTATTTATTTTTTTTTTATTTAGTTTATCATATGAAATTAAATTATTTTGTCACTTTGAAATCTCGAAATTGGTTAAATTTTCGCGAATATTCAATGCCGACGACGGGGGTTTACTTATACATTAGTTTCTTCCGATCGTCTCGCGTAGGTACATTTAATGTTCTTTCTAATTTTTGCGCTCGCCCGTATCACTGCCAATTATCGAATGAACTGCTTTTATTGCAAATGATAATTGTTTCCCATGGCCATAGTGATGCTCCGCCTCTTTTCCAGCACTTTTTTTGGCAATTTGTTGGTTGACAGTTTGTTTTTGGCCAACGGTCCTTTTATAGTTTACTGTGCTCTAGCGGGGGTCTAGGCAGTGGTGTGATTAAAGAACGGAGCATCATATGGCCTGATGGATGAGGTGTTGTTTAACAATTTATTATTTTGCGATCGTGTTATGTTTCTATTTGGGTTAAAACAGTCGTGAGCGCCGAATTAGACCCATTTATTATTAATACTATTATTATTATTATTATTATTATTATTATTATTATTATTATTATTATTATTATTATTATTATTATTATTATTATTATTATTAGTATTATTATTATTATTATTATTATTATTTGTATTGTTATCGTTATTATTGTGATGGTTATTATGGTTATAGGTATGAATATTATTGATTATTAGTAGGTACTATTTATTATTAGGTAGTATTATTTGTATTATAGGTATTATTCTTATTTGTAGGTATTATTCTTATTTGTAGGTATTATGATTATTAGTATATTATTATTAGGTGGTATTATTTTTTTTTTTTTTTTAGGTAGGTATCATTATTATTTGTAGGTATTATGCTTATAGTGAATTATTAATAAGATTATTATTACTGGTTTATTATATGATTACTATTATATTGATATTATATTATTATGGATTATGATGATTATTATTATGTATTATTAGTATTATGTTATTTTATATTATGATATTATTATATTATGATTTATTATTATTATTTTAGGTTTCCTACAAAGCTTCTTCTTTCAGTGAGTTCTTACGAACTGAAAGAAGAAGAGAAGAAACCTTATTTGTTATTTTTCTTTACTTCCTACGTGTCTCATGCACAGACTGCAGCCGGGCTTTCGCCATTTTCATTTTTTCAAATCCTTGCAGTGAAAAATGCCTACTTTCTTTCCTTGTAGATCTTCCAATTCGTACAGATTATTGCCTACGACCTTAGCAATCTTCATTTTTACGAATTTTGGCCCTAGTTTCGCGCAGAACTTTTTTGAAGCGTCACTCAAAGCGTAATTCCTTCGGAAGACTATATCTCCTTCGGCAAACTTGACGTTATTGCTCCGCAAATTGTAGGTATGCTCATAATGGGAGTGGGCATTCGCCAATGCCTTCTTTATATAGGCGTGCAAGATGTTCATTTGCGCCGCTTTCGAAACAACTTCCACATTAGAGTTGTTCAACCCGTTAATTTTGCGGAGCAACTTGTAGTCGGACCCATGTTCTATACAGCTTTGTCCAAACAACGCTTCATACGGCGACATGTTGATCGCTGAATGAATCGTCGTTCGGAGGGCACTGGCTATGGACTGCAAGTTACAATCCCAGTTCCTTTGGTCGGGATCTATATAGGATCTGATTGCTGCAAGAATTGACCGGTTGACTCTTTCACTGGCGTTCGCTTGCGGGGAATATGCGGCTGTTCGAAAGTGGTTTATCCCCAACGATGTCATTCGTTTCTCAAACTCACGGCTAGTGAACTGCTTACCATTGTCGGAGAGTATTGTTTCCGGGATCCCAAAAATGGAGAACACCTGTTCCTGTAAAAACTTCAACACCGTATCTGTTGTTGCTTTGCGAAGAGCTTTCACCACCACAAACTTAGTCAACTGGTCCAGCGCAATCACAATATGCGTGTTCCCGTCTCTCGAGCGAGGATACGGACCCAAAAAGTCGATGTACAACATCTGGAAGGGCCTCTCAGCCAAAAATGCTTTACCCATCGGAGGCCTCAGGGTGGCATTTGGGGCTTTCGTGGCCTTACAGATGTCGCACCTCCCAATAAATGCTTTCACCTGGGCTGCCATGTTAGGCCAGAAGAATTGACGCTGTAGTCGGAACAAGGTTTTAGCGATACCGCCATGCGAAGCTCTTGGTGGCTGATGAGCGAGTGCGATCAATCGTTCGGTTAGAGATTGTGGAACCCAAAGCTTCCAAACGAGGTCATCCTCTACCGGATTACCTGTGCAATGTTTGACCTTCTTGTAGACGAAATTTTCCGACACTTGAAGATCAGGTAGCTTATCTTTTTGTTCTTCGATGCTGTCTATGAGCTTGAGGTATTCCGTAGATTTAAAGCTAGGATCCTCAAGATCAATATGCAACACATCGCAGGGATCTGTCAACATTGTAACCTTGGAAATCAGAGCATCGACTCCATGCACTCGCGAAAGCGCATCGGGTACGACGTTCTGAGATCCTTTTCGGTGCTCGATAGTGAAATCAAATCCCTGAAGCTTTAAGCTCCATCTCGCCAAACGACCGCTGAGATCTTTCTGATTCATTAACCATTTCAAACTCGCATGATCGGTCACAATCTTAAACGCATTCCCTTCTACGTATGCGCGAAACTTCTGTACTCCCATGACAGCAGCCAGACATTCACGCTCGGTCACATTGTAATTACGCTGGGCCGCATTGAGCTTCTGTGAGTGGTAGTAAATGGGGCGTTCGTTACCACTCTCGTCTAACTGGCTCAGCACACAACCGATGCCGGTGTTGGAAGCATCACAAAGAATGATGAACTCCTTGTTGAAATCCGGATTGACAAGAAGCGGGGCGGTGGTAAGTGCCGTTTTGAGTTTTTCGAAGGCTTCAACCGCCTCATCGTTGAAGATAAACTTCTTTCCCTTCTTTAGCGTATCGGTGATGGGAGCCGCCAGTGAAGAGAAGTCTCTCACGAATCTCCTATACCATCCTGCTAGTCCCAAGAATCGTCGCACTTGTTTTGCCGTAGTGGGAGTGGGAAAATCTGAGATGGCCGTCACCTTATCTGGATCCGTCTTCAGGCAACCATCTCCAACAATGTATCCCAGGTACTTTAATTCCTTGAAGCAGAATTTCGACTTCTGGACGTTTATCGTGAGTCCTGCTTCCTTCAGTCGACCCGCCAAAATCTCTAACAGCTCGATGTGCTCTTCGAACGTGCTTGACACGACCAACAGATCATCCAGGTATGGAAAGATTTTCTCTCGCAGTTGATGAGGTACCACTTTGTCCATCAATCTGACCATGCGTTGTGGCGCATTACAGAGGCCAAAGGGCATAACAGTAAACTGCAACAGGGGCATACCGGGCACAGTAAACGCCGTCTTTTCCCGAGAAGACTTCTCCAACGGAATCTGCCAAAATGCGTCTTTCAGATCCACACTTGAAATGAAGTGTGTATCTGGAAGACGCGATAGCAGTCCTTCTATATGAGAAAGAGGATACGCATCTTTCTTTGTCTTGGCATTAACTTTCCTGTAGTCTAGGCATAAGCGATTTTTGCCGGGCTTTCGCACTAAGACTACAGGAGAGCTCCATGCACTGGTACTTTCCTCGATAACTCCGAGTTTAAGCATGCGATCCAATTCCTCATATAGCAGTTTCTGTACTGCTGGTGAAATCGGGTAATGACGCTGTTTAATGGGCTCAGCATCCCCTGTGTCGATGGTATGTACCTCTAGCGTGGTTTTTCCTAAGCCTTGTACAGCAGAGGAAGGAAACAGGCTAATGGCATCTTGTAACCTTTTTGATTGTTGTTCGGTCAGCACATGAGCATTGCGATCCGTCTCTATCGGGCAAGGAACTGAAGAGATTTCGGAGATCAACTGAGGAGCAATGTCAAATTCCTTCCAGAAGTCGATACCCAGGTACAGTTTCTGCTGCAGGGATGGAACCAGATACAGGGGTATTGTTTTCGTCCTCCCTTTGTAGGTTATCTCCACACAGATTTTGCCCACTATAGCCTGTTGCTTACCGTCAGCGGTCTTCACTTCGGAAGTAAGTTTCGAGAAGGTTTTGCCGAGTTTTCGAAGGAAGTCGAAGCCATCCGCACCTAGGCAGCTTATGCTAGCTCCACTATCGAGTAACCCTAGTAGAGGTTCTCCGAAGATGTGAACCGTAGCATAAGGACGGGGATCGTCTGAACTGCATAAGGTGGTAGCTTCAATGGCTTTGTACGACTCCTTCTTTTCTCGAAACTTCTTCCTCAGCTTAGCCACTTTCTCGGAAACGACGGTGTTTTGACTTCCGAAAATTCTTTTCCGGACTTCCAGATAGTTTTGGAGTCTTTCGTGCAGGGGTTTCAGCGGTCTTCTGGGAGTAACAGGTGGTGTAGATTCGGGAATGGTCTTCGGTCTTGTCAGGATCCTGACGGCTGGGACTGGAGGGATTGATGATGATTTGGGTAAGGTGTTGTTGAGTTGTGAAGAAGGAGTGGAAGCGAGTTTCATTTGGACTCCGGGGTCTTCTCCAGAGAGCAATTCCCCCGGGGCTTCAAACTGCTCTTCGGTTCGTTTCCCGAGCAACGAGGACATTGAGGCGTGGTGGTGTTGTCCCATCCACACTTAAAACAGAAGAGGGCTCTCTGCGGGTCAGGGCATTTAACGAAGGAATGACCCTTACCCTTACAATTCCAACACGTGTAATTGTGAGAGTCCCTCTCCGTTTTCGGATGGAATGCCTTGAGCTCGGGAGAAAATTCCTCTTCCACCCTGTCTTCGACAACCAGCTCTGAAACTGCGCTTCTTCTTGTCGGGGGAACAGCTCCAGGTCTTGGTCTCAGAGCTCCGGCTTCACGGTCAAGGAGATATTTTTCGACCTTCCTGCAGACGTAAACCATATGGGTCAGAGTACGAGTGTCGTACGTTATGAGTAACATTCCCATCTGCCTTCTGACGTTTGTCCTCAGCACCTCAATGATCTCCAGATCAGATTTGGGAATCCTAAGCATGCTGTTGAGCTTCTGGATGTCAGCATAGAAGTCATCGAAGGACTCGTTTTGACCCATATGCCTGTCGTACAGCTTCCTTGACAGCTCGGAGTCTGATTCCAAGCTCCGGAACTGCTCGATGAGGGCATCCCTGAGCGTCAGCCACGGAACTTCCGGATTACCCTTCAGGTAAACCCAGAACCATGTTTCCGCTTGTCCGGTAACAAAATGGTGGAAATTTAGGACTATTTCGTCCCAAGAAGCTTTGTTACCCTTCTTCATCCTCTCCAGCCTGAACAAGAATTCGTCCACCGTCATCTTCTTTGGGTCGAATTTCAACCCCCACTTGTGGAAGTTGTGGTAGCGGGTGCCTGTAGAACGGGGTGGTGCTTGGATGGGGTCGTTTGGTTCACTCAACGTGAGGTCATGTAACCGGCGCAGGAATTCATCCATATTGGAAGTGTCCGCTGCTGCATTCCGTTGAGGGGGAGGCTGCATCCGAGGAGGAGTTCTGCTCTGAGGAGGGGAGGAAGATCTTCGGACAGGCTCACGAGACGTCGAGAAATGGCTGGGTGCTTCACCTGGGTTCATTTGCCTGGAACCCTTGGCAATTGGTGTTGGTGCTGCCAGCGTTTCTCGAATGATGTTGGCCATTTCATCACGAAGAGCCGTCCTTGTTCTCTCCATCTCACCAGAAAAGAACCGGAAATCTTCCGCGCGACTAGCCCCAACAGCAGCAGTGACCACTTCCTGGATGTACCCGTTTAGTTCTTCAGCATGCCCTCCCAATGACTCACGTGCCCGTGGATTGGTTACCGGTTGACGCGAACCTGTCCCATGACCCTGAGCCAACAAGGATGCTGCTTGTAGGAAACCTAAAATAATAATAATAAATCATAATATAATAATATCATAATATAAAATAACATAATACTAATAATACATAATAATAATCATCATAATCCATAATAATATAATATCAATATAATAGTAATCATATAATAAACCAGTAATAATAATCTTATTAATAATTCACTATAAGCATAATACCTACAAATAATAATAATACCACCTAATAATAATATACTAATAATCATAATACTTACAAATAAGAATAATACCTACAAATAAGAATAATACCTATAATACAAATAATACTACCTAATAATAAATAGTACCTACTAATAATCAATAATATTCATACCTATAACCATAATAACCATCACAATAATAACGATAACAATACAAATAATAATAATAATAATAATAATAATACTAATAATAATAATAATAATAATAATAATAATAATAATAATAATAATAATAATAATAATAATAATAATAATAATAATAGTATTAATAATAAATGGGTCTAATTCGGCGCTCACGACTGTTTTAACCCAAATAGAAACATAACACGATCGCAAAATAATAAATTGTTAAACAACACCTCATCCATCAGGCCATATGATGCTCCGTTCTTTAATCACACCACTGCCTAGACCCCCGCTAGAGCACAGTAAACTATAAAAGGACCGTTGGCCAAAAACAAACTGTCAACCAACAAATTGCCAAAAAAAGTGCTGGAAAAGAGGCGGAGCATCACTATGGCCATGGGAAACAATTATCATTTGCAATAAAAGCAGTTCATTCGATAATTGGCAGTGATACGGGCGAGCGCAAAAATTAGAAAGAACATTAAATGTACCTACGCGAGACGATCGGAAGAAACTAATGTATAAGTAAACCCCCGTCGTCGGCATTGAATATTCGCGAAAATTTAACCAATTTCGAGATTTCAAAGTGACAAAATAATTTAATTTCATATGATAAACTAAATAAAAAAAAAATAAATAAAAGTGGAGTGAAACTGTGAAAGTTAATTTTCAAACATTACCCACCTGTGTCCCGTGCCTCTTAAAAAAGTTATGTATACATATATTATATATATAAAATACTTACCGGTACCCCCAATACATCCAAACAGAATATAAACTACTAAGTGATCGAGTATCCTAAAAAGAAAATACCTACAAAAATATTATAATACTAACCTGTGACCCCGTTGCATCCTAAAATTAAAAAAAAATAAAATACTTACCTGTGCCCTGTGCAGTGTGAAAAAAAGGTTATATATATATATACCTGTGACTTGTGCCTATAAAAAAAGAAAAAGTTATATATGTATAGAAATAAATACTTACCAGTGCTCAGTGACCCCTGAAAAGGAAAGAAAAATACATATACCTACTTATATACTTACCCATCTGTGCCCCGTGCCACCTAAAAGAAAATTATATACCTAGGTACCTATAATTCCTACAAGTGCCCCCGTGCAAAAGAACAAAAAAAAAAAAAAAAAAAACAAAACATATAGACAATATTAACCTGTGCCCGGTGCACCTACCTAACATCAGCATCTCGATTTATCATACCCCCTCATCAACAACAACAGCAGCAGTAGTAGCAGCAGCAGCAGCGCCGCAGCAGCAGCAGCAGATGCAGTACCCCCCAAAATTTTTCCCTGTTGAAAATGTATAGTGTCCCAGTGTGGTGATCAATAGTTCCTTTCCTCAACCTATTACCTACCATATGTACATACATACCTACCTTCTTATTCCCCCCTGATTTTTTTTGTGCAAACCCTAATCCAAGTGTGTGATTTCGTGACGTGTTAAAAAAAAATTAGTGTTTAATTATAAGATTTAAAAGGAAACTTCTCAATTTAATTTAAAAAGTGAAAATAAAAGAATATTAGGTCAAATGTGAATAATAGAAGATTAAACCAAAAACAAAAAAAAAATATTAATTAATAGATCTTTAGAACCAAAAAAAAGATTACTTAAAGGTGGAGGACCCGGAGTAGTGCACTACAGTGGGGCTGCCCACAGATTTTGTAAGAAAAAAAAAAGAAATATTCCAAAGTAAGTTCATTTTTTTTTTACTCTTTTTTATTTTATTGATTTTGGTTTACGATTATTTTTTTTATTATTCCCAAATTATGGTATAGGTTACCAGATGTCTTATTCTTTTTGTATTCACTAAATTTTTTTTCTTATTTCTTTTACCATTAATTTTTATTTAATTTTTATTTAATTTCCTTTTTTTTATATTTTACTTTTATTTAATTTTCATATAATTTTATTTATTTTCCATTTAATTTTTATTTAATTTTACTTAATTTTTCTTTAAAGAATTTTAATTTTGATTATATAGTGTATTTTATTGTAAATTTTATATAGTTTTAACAATTTAATAAAGAACTTATAGTTTATAACGATTCAAAAAAAAAAAGAAGAAAATGGTCTTTTCCTGATTGGATTTTTGTTGTTTATGGGTTTATTGGGAAGGCGGTTGTTTCTTTCTTTTTAATCATTTTAGCTAGGATGGCCGGCTAAATACTTTAGTACTGAGGAGAAGGTGACGCACGGGAGTAAAGTGCGTTAAGCGGAGCTAAAGGGTGAGTTAGGGGCTACTACACAAAATAGGAGGTTGTAGTAGCCAAGGTGGTATCCAATGGATACAAAGGGTGGGCAAATCCTCCGAGGGTCAACTCCATCAACGACCCTCCCCCTCTATAGGGATCACTCTACCCAAACCAAGGACAATTCGGGTCTCCATTTTTTTTTATTTTTATATATTTATGGCATGAAGTCGTAACCCCGTCCAGTGCTACGGTGGCAAGAACCCCCCCGTCGGCGAGCTAGTCTGTGCGGATGCAAGCATGCCAAGCTACCGTGGCCTGGACACCCTCTCCTTTCTGCTGCCAGGATCAGCCCCGGGAGCCTGTAGCCCGAGGTTGTAATGGTAGTAAGGAGGGGAGAGGTTTACACCCGAGTGGTTTCGTTATAGGTGGCGCCCAACGTGGGGCCCGAATTTGTCCAACCTTTCAACATCATTTTGGGGAAGTACGATCAGGATTCTGCTTAGTGATTGTACTGGGTACACGTATAGTATTTTGGTTTTTTGAATGGTTCTTGTAGCAAATCAAATCCTATTAATCATTTTTGTTTTTCTTGTCTAGCTGTGGTAGTAGCGTCCGCTAAATAGGTTAATCCACCATGGTTTAGATAGTTGCGTTTCCTACCGCAGCAGACTTACATCAAGTTATTTTCACTATTTTTTTTCAAATCCTAAGTTTTGCGATATTTTCAAGTCAGGCTTTAGTTGTTTGGAAGTAAAAATATTTTGAAATTAGTTTTTCTGGATTCGCTGATGCAAGGGTCTTGATGCTTGGCTTTCAGCTTGGCTGGGGAAGCCAGCTGAACAATGCAAGCACAAGCCCTGGCATACAAGGACGTTCAAGAACCAAAGTACCATATTGTGGGCTCAGTGTAATTACTTGTAGCCTGATCTGACTTCAGTGATTTCATAGAGGGTATAGTTCTCGTACCTGCTCCGTCGCTGAACGTATTGCTTCGGTTGTGGTCATCTTCACCTCAACCTATTATGACTTTGATTTTTTTCTTCATTTTGATTCTTTAACGTTTTTCTATCTTTTTTATCTATTTGTTTTTTGGTTTCGGTAATTAAGTTTTCTTTTATTTTTGATTTCGATATTTAAGTTTATTCTCATTTTTTGATTTCGAATCGCGATTTTATTTATTTATTTTTGAATTTAGATTTTGTACTTTTTATTAATTTTGATTTTTTTTAAATTTCGTTTTGTTCTTAAATTGATTTTTTTAGTTTAGTTTAGATTTTAATTTCTTTATTTTATAGATTAGTTTTTTTTCTCGTTCTTTTTTTTCGGGTTTAATTCTTTTAGTTTCGAATTTTTGTATTCATTTTTAATTCTTTAATTTTTTTTTAGTTCGTTTTAAATTTAGCTTTTACTTTTTTTAATTTAGAATTTTTCTTGATAGTTACATTTTTCATATTTTTTTTTATTTTATTTTTAATTTCTTTTAAGATATTTTTTTTAATTTTTAGTTCTCCTTTTAACTTTTTTTTTAGGCTTTGATTCTTTTTTTTTTTTCTCCTCTTGTCTTTTATCTCTACTTCTTTTTTTTGTCTTTCTTTCGTTTCTTCTTTCTCTTTCTTCTGTCTTCTGCTTTTAGTTGCTTTCGATCTTTCTTTCGGGTTATTTTATTTTTTTTTTGAATTGCAAAATGCGTAAGCGAGTGACCAGGTCAAAGGGTAAGGCTCCCTTGCGAAGCCAGGTCCTGAGGTCACAATTCCTGACCGACTCCTTTGCGGACTTAGGTGTCACTCAAGACACACCTCAACCCCCGCCTCCACAGGAAACGGATGGTGCAACACTTGGTGAAGGAGCAGCATCCTTGTTGGCTCAGGGTCATGGGACAAGTTCGCGTCAACCGGTAACCAATCCACGGGCACGTGAGTCATTGGGAGGGCATGCTGAAGAACTAAACGGGTACATCCAGGAAGTGGTCACTGCTGCTGTTGGGGCTAGTCGCGCGGAAGATTTCCGGTTCTTTTCTGGTGAGATGGAGAGAACAAGGACGGCTCTTCGTGATGAAATGGCCAACATCATTCGAGAAACGCTGGCAGCACCAACACCAATTGCCAAGGGTTCCAGGCAAATGAACCCAGGTGAAGCACCCAGCCATTTCTCGACGTCTCGTGAGCCTGTCCGAAGATCTTCCTCCCCTCCTCAGAGCAGAACTCCTCCTCGGATGCAGCCTCCCCCTCAACGGAATGCAGCAGCGGACACTTCCAATATGGATGAATTCCTGCGCCGGTTACATGACCTCACGTTGAGTGAACCAAACGACCCCATCCAAGCACCACCCCGTTCTACAGGCACCCGCTACCACAACTTCCACAAGTGGGGGTTGAAATTCGACCCAAAGAAGATGACGGTGGACGAATTCTTGTTCAGGCTGGAGAGGATGAAGAAGGGTAACAAAGCTTCTTGGGACGAAATAGTCCTAAATTTCCACCATTTTGTTACCGGACAAGCGGAAACATGGTTCTGGGTTTACCTGAAGGGTAATCCGGAAGTTCCGTGGCTGACGCTCAGGGATGCCCTCATCGAGCAGTTCCGGAGCTTGGAATCAGACTCCGAGCTGTCAAGGAAGCTGTACGACAGGCATATGGGTCAAAACGAGTCCTTCGATGACTTCTATGCTGACATCCAGAAGCTCAACAGCATGCTTAGGATTCCCAAATCTGATCTGGAGATCATTGAGGTGCTGAGGACAAACGTCAGAAGGCAGATGGGAATGTTACTCATAACGTACGACACTCGTACTCTGACCCATATGGTTTACGTCTGCAGGAAGGTCGAAAAATATCTCCTTGACCGTGAAGCCGGAGCTCTGAGACCAAGACCTGGAGCTGTTCCCCCGACAAGAAGAAGCGCAGTTTCAGAGCTGGTTGTCGAAGACAGGGTGGAAGAGGAATTTTCTCCCGAGCTCAAGGCATTCCATCCGAAAACGGAGAGGGACTCTCACAATTACACGTGTTGGAATTGTAAGGGTAAGGGTCATTCCTTCGTTAAATGCCCTGACCCGCAGAGAGCCCTCTTCTGTTTTAAGTGTGGATGGGACAACACCACCACGCCTCAATGTCCTCGTTGCTCGGGAAACGAACCGAAGAGCAGTTTGAAGCCCCGGGGGAATTGCTCTCTGGAGAAGACCCCGGAGTCCAAATGAAACTCGCTTCCACTCCTTCTTCACAACTCAACAACACCTTACCCAAATCATCATCAATCCCTCCAGTCCCAGCCGTCAGGATCCTGACAAGACCGAAGACCATTCCCGAATCTACACCACCTGTTACTCCCAGAAGACCGCTGAAACCCCTGCACGAAAGACTCCAAAACTATCTGGAAGTCCGGAAAAGAATTTTCGGAAGTCAAAACACCGTCGTTTCCGAGAAAGTGGCTAAGCTGAGGAAGAAGTTTCGAGAAAAGAAGGAGTCGTACAAAGCCATTGAAGCTACCACCTTATGCAGTTCAGACGATCCCCGTCCTTATGCTACGGTTCACATCTTCGGAGAACCTCTACTAGGGTTACTCGATAGTGGAGCTAGCATAAGCTGCCTAGGTGCGGATGGCTTCGACTTCCTTCGAAAACTCGGCAAAACCTTCTCGAAACTTACTTCCGAAGTGAAGACCGCTGACGGTAAGCAACAGGCTATAGTGGGCAAATTCTGTGTGGAGATAACCTACAAAGGGAGGACGAAAACAATACCCCTGTATCTGGTTCCATCCCTGCAGCAGAAACTGTACCTGGGTATCGACTTCTGGAAGGAATTTGACATTGCTCCTCAGTTGATCTCCGAAATCTCTTCAGTTCCTTGCCCGATAGAGACGGATCGCAATGCTCATGTGCTGACCGAACAACAATCAAAAAGGTTACAAGATGCCATTAGCCTGTTTCCTTCCTCTGCTGTACAAGGCTTAGGAAAAACCACGCTAGAGGTACATACCATCGACACAGGGGATGCTGAGCCCATTAAACAGCGTCATTACCCGATTTCACCAGCAGTACAGAAACTGCTATATGAGGAATTGGATCGCATGCTTAAACTCGGAGTTATCGAGGAAAGTACCAGTGCATGGAGCTCTCCTGTAGTCTTAGTGCGAAAGCCCGGCAAAAATCGCTTATGCCTAGACTACAGGAAAGTTAATGCCAAGACAAAGAAAGATGCGTATCCTCTTTCTCATATAGAAGGACTGCTATCGCGTCTTCCAGATACACACTTCATTTCAAGTGTGGATCTGAAAGACGCATTTTGGCAGATTCCGTTGGAGAAGTCTTCTCGGGAAAAGACGGCGTTTACTGTGCCCGGTATGCCCCTGTTGCAGTTTACTGTTATGCCTTTTGGCCTCTGTAATGCGCCACAACGCATGGTCAGATTGATGGACAAAGTGGTACCTCATCAACTGCGAGAGAAAATCTTTCCATACCTGGATGATCTGTTGGTCGTGTCAAGCACGTTCGAAGAGCACATCGAGCTGTTAGAGATTTTGGCGGGTCGACTGAAGGAAGCAGGACTCACGATGAACGTCCAGAAGTCGAAATTCTGCTTCAAGGAATTAAAGTACCTGGGATACATTGTTGGAGATGGTTGCCTGAAGACGGATCCAGATAAGGTGACGGCCATCTCAGATTTTCCCACTCCCACTACGGCAAAACAAGTGCGACGATTCTTGGGACTAGCAGGATGGTATAGGAGATTCGTGAGAGACTTCTCTTCACTGGCGGCTCCCATCACCGATACGCTAAAGAAGGGAAAGAAGTTTATCTTCAACGATGAGGCGGTTGAAGCCTTCGAAAAACTCAAAACGGCACTTACCACCGCCCCGCTTCTTGTCAATCCGGATTTCAACAAGGAGTTCATCATTCTTTGTGATGCTTCCAACACCGGCATCGGTTGTGTGCTGAGCCAGTTAGACGAGAGTGGTAACGAACGCCCCATTTACTACCACTCACAGAAGCTCAATGCGGCCCAGCGTAATTACAATGTGACCGAGCGTGAATGTCTGGCTGCTGTCATGGGAGTACAGAAGTTTCGCGCATACGTAGAAGGGCATGCGTTTAAGATTGTGACCGATCATGCGAGTTTGAAATGGTTAATGAATCAGAAAGATCTCAGCGGTCGTTTGGCGAGATGGAGCTTAAAGCTTCAGGGATTTGATTTCACTATCGAGCACCGAAAAGGATCTCAGAACGTCGTACCCGATGCGCTTTCGCGAGTGCATGGAGTCGATGCTCTGATTTCCGAGGTTACAATGTTGACAGATCCCTGCGATGTGTTGCATATTGATCTTGAGGATCCTAGCTTTAAATCTACGGAATACCTCAAGCTCATAGACAGCATCGAAGAACAAAAAGATAAGCTACCTGATCTTCAAGTGTCGGAAAATTTCGTCTACAAGAAGGTCAAACATTGCACAGGTAATCCGGTAGAGGATGACCTCGTTTGGAAGCTTTGGGTTCCACAATCTCTAACCGAACGATTGATCGCACTCGCTCATCAGCCACCAAGAGCTTCGCATGGCGGTATCGCTAAAACCTTGTTCCGACTACAGCGTCAATTCTTCTGGCCTAACATGGCAGCCCAGGTGAAAGCATTTATTGGGAGGTGCGACATCTGTAAGGCCACGAAAGCCCCAAATGCCACCCTGAGGCCTCCGATGGGTAAAGCATTTTTGGCTGAGAGGCCCTTCCAGATGTTGTACATCGACTTTTTGGGTCCGTATCCTCGCTCGAGAGACGGGAACACGCATATTGTGATTGCGCTGGACCAGTTGACTAAGTTTGTGGTGGTGAAAGCTCTTCGCAAAGCAACAACAGATACGGTGTTGAAGTTTTTACAGGAACAGGTGTTCTCCATTTTTGGGATCCCGGAAACAATACTCTCCGACAATGGTAAGCAGTTCACTAGCCGTGAGTTTGAGAAACGAATGACATCGTTGGGGATAAACCACATTCGAACAGCCGCATATTCCCCGCAAGCGAACGCCAGTGAAAGAGTCAACCGGTCAATTCTTGCAGCAATCAGATCCTATATAGATCCCGACCAAAGGAACTGGGATTGTAACTTGCAGTCCATAGCCAGTGCCCTCCGAACGACGATTCATTCAGCGATCAACATGTCGCCGTATGAAGCGTTGTTTGGACAAAGCTGTATAGAACATGGGTCCGACTACAAGTTGCTCCGCAAAATTAACGGGTTGAACAACTCTAATGTGGAAGTTGTTTCGAAAGCGGCGCAAATGAACATCTTGCACGCCTATATAAAGAAGGCATTGGCGAATGCCCACTCCCATTATGAGCATACCTACAATTTGCGGAGCAATAACGTCAAGTTTGCCGAAGGAGATATAGTCTTCCGAAGGAATTACGCTTTGAGTGACGCTTCAAAAAAGTTCTGCGCGAAACTAGGGCCAAAATTCGTAAAAATGAAGATTGCTAAGGTCGTAGGCAATAATCTGTACGAATTGGAAGATCTACAAGGAAAGAAAGTAGGCATTTTTCACTGCAAGGATTTGAAAAAATGAAAATGGCGAAAGCCCGGCTGCAGTCTGTGCATGAGACACGTAGGAAGTAAAGAAAAATAACAAATAAGGTTTCTTCTCTTCTTCTTTAAGTTCGTAAGAACTCACTGAAAGAAGAAGCTTTGTAGGAAACCTAAAATAATAATAATAAATCATAATATAATAATATCATAATATAAAATAACATAATACTAATAATACATAATAATAATCATCATAATCCATAATAATATAATATCAATATAATAGTAATCATATAATAAACCAGTAATAATAATCTTATTAATAATTCACTATAAGCATAATACCTACAAATAATAATGATACCTACCTAAAAAAAAAAAAAAAATAATACCACCTAATAATAATATACTAATAATCATAATACCTACAAATAAGAATAATACCTACAAATAAGAATAATACCTATAATACAAATAATACTACCTAATAATAAATAGTACCTACTAATAATCAATAATATTCATACCTATAACCATAATAACCATCACAATAATAACGATAACAATACAAATAATAATAATAATAATAATAATAATAATAATACTAATAATAATAATAATAATAATAATAATAATAATAATAATAATAATAATAATAATAATAATAATAATAATAATAATAATAATAATAGTATTAATAATAAATGGGTCTAATTCGGCGCTCACGACTGTTTTAACCCAAATAGAAACATAACACGATCGCAAAATAATAAATTGTTAAACAACACCTCATCCATCAGGCCATATGATGCTCCGTTCTTTAATCACACCACTGCCTAGACCCCCGCTAGAGCACAGTAAACTATAAAAGGACCGTTGGCCAAAAACAAACTGTCAACCAACAAATTGCCAAAAAAAGTGCTGGAAAAGAGGCGGAGCATCACTATGGCCATGGGAAACAATTATCATTTGCAATAAAAGCAGTTCATTCGATAATTGGCAGTGATACGGGCGAGCGCAAAAATTAGAAAGAACATTAAATGTACCTACGCGAGACGATCGGAAGAAACTAATGTATAAGTAAACCCCCGTCGTCGGCATTGAATATTCGCGAAAATTTAACCAATTTCGAGATTTCAAAGTGACAAAATAATTTAATTTCATATGATAAACTAAATAAAAAAAAAATAAATAAAAGTGGAGTGAAACTGTGAAAGTTAATTTTCAAACATTACCCACCTGTGTCCCGTGCCTCTTAAAAAAGTTATGTATACATATATTATATATATAAAATACTTACCGGTACCCCTAATACATCCAAACAGAATATAAACTACTAAGTGATCGAGTATCCTAAAAAGAAAATACCTACAAAAATATTATAATACTAACCTGTGACCCCGTTGCATCCTAAAATTAAAAAAAAATAAAATACTTACCTGTGCCCTGTGCAGTGTGAAAAAAGGTTATATATATATATACCTGTGACTTGTGCCTATAAAAAAAGAAAAAGTTATATATGTATAGAAATAAATACTTACCAGTGCTCAGTGACCCCTGAAAAGGAAAGAAAAATACATATACCTACTTATATACTTACCCATCTGTGCCCCGTGCCACCTAAAAGAAAATTATATACCTAGGTACCTATAATTCCTACAAGTGCCCCCGTGCAAAAGAACAAAAAAAAAAAAAAAAAAAACAAAACATATAGACAATATTAACCTGTGCCCGGTGCACCTACCTAACATCAGCATCTCGATTTATCATACCCCCTCATCAACAACAACAGCAGCAGTAGTAGCAGCAGCAGCAGCGCCGCAGCAGCAGCAGCAGATGCAGTACCCCCCAAAATGTTTCCCTGTTGAAAATGTATAGTGTCCCAGTGTGGTGATCAATAGTTCCTTTCCTCAACCTACTACCTACCATATGTACATACATACCTACCTTCTTATTCCCCCCTGATTTTTTTTGTGCAAACCCTAATCCAAGTGTGTGATTTCGTGACGTGTTAAAAAAAATTAGTGTTTAATTATAAGATTTAAAAGGAAACTTCTCAATTTAATTTAAAAAGTGAAAATAAAAGAATATTAGGTCAAATGTGAATAATAGAAGATTAAACCAAAAACAAAAAAAAAAAATATTAATTAATAGATCTTTAGAACCAAAAAAAAGATTACTTGCAGGTGGAGGACCCGGAGTAGTGCACTACAGTGGGGCTGCCCACAGATTTTGTAAGAAAAAAAAAAGAAATATTCCAAAGTAAGTTCATTTTTTTTTTACTCTTTTTTATTTTATTGATTTTGGTTTACGATTATTTTTTTTATTATTCCCAAATTATGGTATAGGTTACCAGATGTCTTATTCTTTTTGTATTCACTAAATTTTTTTTCTTATTTCTTTTACCATTAATTTTTATTTAATTTTTATTTAATTTCCTTTTTTTTATATTTTACTTTTATTTAATTTTCATAGAATTTTATTTATTTTTCATTTAATTTTTATTTAATTTTACTTAATTTTTCTTTAAAGAATTTTAATTTTGATTATATAGTGTATTTTATTGTAAATTTTATATAGTTTTAACAATTTAATAAAGAACTTATAGTTTATAACGATTCAAAAAATCGCATGCTCTATTCTTCTTGGTGAATTATATAATATAATGTCTAGACAATTTTCATTCTTATTCTTTTGCAGTTCATTAAATATCTTTTTAAATTTGTGCACTGATATTGTTTTAAATATTTCATTATTCATTGCTAACGCTAGCTTTTCTATTTTCACATGCTTTGTATAGGATAACAATTTCTTCAAAATCAATTTTAACTCTGATAGAGAATTATCATTGTATCCAACATGTATTGTATCTTTGACTGCATATATTGTTTCTTTTGGTGGCCCCATTAAATTCTTTATATTTTCAAATTGTATCTTTTTAACGTTTCTAGTGTCTGAGATAGATATGCATTCCCATATGTGGAGGTGTACAGTCTCCACAGGAGGCATAATTTCCGGATTTTCTTCTCTTTCACCTATATCTTCCTTATCTTTCAACTTCATTGCTCTTGTTAGGACATTTATATTGTTTACTGGTATCATTTCTTTTAATTCTTCTGAACTTAACTTTATTCTAGATAATGCATCAGCATTTGTATTCATCTTTCCTTGCTTAAAAATTATATCAAAATCGTAATCCATTAAATCTACTCTAATTCTAGTTAATTTGGATGAAGGATTCTTATGAGTAAAAAGACTAACTAATGGCCTGTGATCTGTATAAACAACAAATCGCCTACCGTATAAATATGGTCTGAAATGGTTTATTCCCCAATGTATGCCAAGTAGTTCTTTTTCTATCACTGCTTTATTAAGCTCATGTTTGTTTAATGATTTACTTGCATATGCAATGGGTTTGTCCTTACCTACTTCTCCTTGAGACAAAATAGCTCCTAATGCATAGTTTGATGCATCTGTTGTTAATATGAACGGTTTTGAGAAATCTGGATAGCTTAGTATTGGAGGTGTCATTAATTTTCTTTTAAGGTTCTCAAAAGCATTTTGACAACTTTGTGTCCAGCTGAAGATTTGGTCTTTCTTTAATAATTGATTCAAAGGTTTTGCAATTTCAGCGAAATTTTGAATAAAACGTCTGTAATAGTTACAGAAAGCTACAAATCTTCGAACTTCATCTGCATTATCTGGTTTTGGGTATTCTTTAATGACATTATATTTACTCGGGTCTGTGGTTACTCCTTGTGAAGTTATAAGATGTCCAAGATAAACAACTTCTGGTCGAAGGAAATTACATTTGCTTGGGTTTAATTTCAAATTATATTTACGTAACCTCTTAAAAACTTCTGTTAGGTTGTTATTATGTTCCTTAAGGTTTGAACCAAACACAATTATATCATCTACATACAAGAATGCGGATGCTTGCAAACCACTTAATGCAATTGATAACATCCTTTGAAAGCTATTTGTCGATATTTTTAATCCAAAAGGTAATCTTTTGAATTGAAAATGTCCCGAATCAGTTGAAAAAGCTGTTAGTGGTCTTGATCTGGGATGAAGTGGTATCTGATGAAATGAACTTGTCATGTCTAGAGTTGAAAAATATTTAGCCTTTCCTAATTTATCAAGCACATCTTCTAGTCTAGTTAATGGAAATTTGTCATCAACTATTTTTTTATTGAGCGATCTAAAATCTACAACTAATCTCCACTTTTTTAATTCTCCTGTGCTTTTCTTGGGTACAATTAATAATGGTGAATTGTATGGACTTGTTGATGGTTCAATGATATCTTCATCTAATAATTTTTCAACCTGCTCTTCTATTTCTTGTAGATTTGCATGCGGTAGCCTGTAGTTCTTTATGTAAACTGGTGTTTTGTCATTAGTTGCTATTTTTTGCTCATAAAAGTTGTTTTTGCTTAATTTTTCTCCTTCTAAATGGAATATATTTTGAAATTGCTTACATATTCTAAAAACGTCTTCTTTTGCATTATTATCTAAGTTATCTACTTTTATTTCATTTTGTATTCGTTCAAATCTATCTTCATCTTCTAAACTGTTTTTAAAATTTAGTACTTGGTAGCTAGAGATTGGTTCTAGTCCTAACGAAATTTGTTTTAAAATGACCTCATTTTCTGTCGTATTAAGTATTTTTATATGCTTATTTCCTTCTTTTGGAATAATTGTGTTTGCTAAAAATATTCCTTTCTTAATTTCTTTTCCATATATTAAACTATCTTCTTTTAAATCTATATCTATCATTTGAATTATCTCTGTTCTTGGCGGTAGTTTTATATTACCATAAATATCTTTTGTATTCATGTTCATTGGCAATATTATCTCTTCCCCATCTAGAAAAATTGTTAATGCACATGTCTCATAGTCAATTTTACAATTATGATCTATTAAAAAGTCTCTACCTAATATTCCATCAGTGGTTAAATTTATCTTATTATCTATTACACTAAATTTTTGTTCAATATTTTTATCTTCAAAGCATAGATTTAGTTTAGTGATTCCTGTAGTTGTTATGTACTCTTTAGCTATCCCATTTATCTGACAATTGTCACCATATTCTATGTTATAATTACTATTGACTATGCTATTCTTAATTATTGAGATATCGGCTCCTGTATCTATCAATAGGCTTATTGGTTGATTTCTGCCTTTAATTTTTAATTTTATAAAATTTGTATTTTTGTCTGAATTTCTTATAGCAATTATCTTCTTCTGGATGTGTGCCCCGGGTTTTGTCGGCCGGGGACGTACCCGTTTCCCTGAAAATTTTGCCTGTTATTATTTTGGTTATTATGTCCTCCTCTGTTGTTATTATAACTTCTATTCTGATTCTCATATCTATTGTTATTTCCATGATTTTGATGCCTACCACTATTGAAATCATTAATTCTTCTATTATAATTACCTCTGAAATTATTTCTACCTCTTTGTTCCCTATTGAAAAACATTATGTTGTTAGAATGTTGAGGACTAACTTCTAAAGCAATTTGGACTGCTTCTGCAAGCTTGGTTGGTCTTGCAGCCATTACTAATGACTTATATGGTTCTGCTAAACCATTTTTAAAGGCTGTCATTCCAATCTGATCATTCAATTTTACTATAAGTTCTCTGTGTTCAGCCCCTTGCTCAGAGATTTGTAGCTCATTCAATGAAGCTAGTAATGTTTCTATGCGTGAAGCAAACGTCAGAATTGTTTGATTGCCTTGATAACATTTTGCAATGTCATTATGCAATCTAGACGCAGTTTTGTTGGATTTGTATACAGATTTTAAAATATTTTTGAAATCATTTAAGTTTGTTGGTATTTTCTCAGTTTGAATTTTGTTTTTAACTTTTTCTGAGAGTTTGGTGGCCAAAATGAATTTTACTAAAAGTTCCTTTTGTACATCGTTATTAAGAGTATTGGAGTAAAACTCAATTAATCCCAAAAAATTATTAAGATCTTTAAAGTCACCTTGAAATTCAGGGATAACTTTAATAGCAGTTACTATATCAAAATTTGCCATTTTGTCGTTGATTTCAATTTCTTCTTTATGTTTTAAAAATGTTTGAATTTGTTCTACTAACTTGTCAAATTTGATTTTTAAGTCTTGTATGTCGGTTAAGTCTGCGGTTTTGGTTATTTCTGACCATACATTGTCTATTTGTAAGTTAATTTTTTGTATATGTTCTGTGGTGTAAGTTCTGTTAGGTGCTTTTTTTAAGTTTTTTAAAATATTTTCTAGAATATTGAACTCCATAAATTTTATGTATATATTTATTTAAACATTTAGGGTTTTCAGAGTATGTTTTCTAAGATAATTTTTGTAATATGCATTTAATTTGCATAAAATTATAATTAACAAAAGAAAGAAATTTAGATATACTACTTTATCGCCTAGAGGTGTTGTTGTTGTTGTCGATGATGTTGATGCTGCAGATGCTGCTGCTACATTGTTTATAATCTCCTCTTTGGAAGTCTTGCCACCCATTTTTCTTTAGATCCTTCAGCTCACCAATGAGTCTTCGCTTCTGGTCTCCACTGCTTAGGTTGATTATTCTCTGAAGGTCTGCACACTTCCTCTGGAACTGTCTTTTGCGGCCTCCTCGTTTTTTCTTTTGTTTATTTTCTTCTAGTTTCTTTTCTTCTTTCTTCTTTTTTTCTTGCCGACTTCTGTATTCCTCTATGGAAAGTGGTTTCGGTCCAGCGGTTTTAGGAGTTGGCACGTATTTCGGTGTGTCTGCTGGCACTTCCTCAGGAGCGTATTCCAAAAATTTTTCCCACTTTTTGAAGATGCAGTTGATTTCTTCTAGTGTAGACATTTAGACATCAGTTCGGTAGGATTGTTGAGAAGGATCGCTGTCGTCAAATTTGCTCATCAGATTGGGTTTGGACGGTATCGATGTCATTAGTTTCGTTTGGTTTGGTTTCGTCAGTTTCGGTTGGGCAGGATCGCCATGTAAGGTTTGACGAGGAAGCCCTGGTTCAAAAGAACAGAAATATATTTCTTAGCTTTATGCAAAGCCGCTTATTAATCCGAGCATCAAAATGCACGATTTGGATTGAGTATAATCTGAGCTCTCCAGCCGATAATGAAAGTAGATGAGTCTTGTTCTATGTGTAAAACTAGACTAATTTTATTTTCGAAATTTTCTTCTATTTATACTTACAACTAGTTCTATACAAAATTAATTTTCATATGTACATAGATATTCTTAACCTAGTTCTATATTTTATTTATTCTACTTATGACCTACAATATATTACCCCACATGACGTAATACTCAAATGTCCACTTGACAAAATATACTTTCGGTTATATTTCCTCAAAGGCATTCCGAATGCTCAGTCAATGTGATGCATATATAATTGCAGTCATAAACAAAAATCAATATTTAATTGCATTCGGCACATAGCGACCGACTATGACTATGTGTAACATGATCAGTTCAATGCACGATGGTATCGCTTGGTGACGGCTGACCATTCTCAACATAAACACATGTAGGTCGATATGCGGCGAGTTCATAAATGTTTACATTTCATATTTCATTGTTATTGTTTATCTTTGTTTATTATTTTGTTTTGGTTTTGGGTGTTACACACAACAATGGTCTTTTCCTGATTGGATTTTTGTTGTTTATGGGTTTATTGGGAAGGCGGTTGTTTCTTTCTTTTTAATCATTTTAGCTAGGATGGCCGGCTAAATACTTTAGTACTGAGGAGAAGGTGACGCACGGGAGTAAAGTGCGTTAAGCGGAGCTAAAGGGTGAGTTAGGGGCTACTACACAAAATAGGAGGTTGTAGTAGCCAAGGTGGTATCCAATGGATACAAAGGGTGGGCAAATCCTCCGAGGGTCAACTCCATCAACGACCCTCCCCCTCTATAGGGATCACTCTACCCAAACCAAGGACAATTCGGGTCTCCATTTTTTTTTATTTTTATATATTTATGGCATGAAGTCGTAACCCCGTCCAGTGCTACGGTGGCAAGAACCCCCCCGTCGGCGAGCTAGTCTGTGCGGATGCAAGCATGCCAAGCTACCGTGGCCTGGACACCCTCTCCTTTCTGCTGCCAGGATCAGCCCCGGGAGCCTGTAGCCCGAGGTTGTAATGGTAGTAAGGAGGGGAGAGGTTTACACCCGAGTGGTTTCGTTACATGCTCCTTCACCAAGTGTTGCACCATCCGTTTCCTGTGGAGGCGGGGGTTGAGGTGTGTCTTGAGTGACACCTAAGTCCGCAAAGGAGTCGGTCAGGAATTGTGACCTCAGGACCTGGCTTCGCAAGGGAGCCTTACCCTTTGACCTGGTCACTCGCTTACGCATTTTGCAATTCAAAAAAAAAATAAAATAACCCGAAAGAAAGATCGAAAGCAACTAAAAGCAGAAGACAGAAGAAAGAGAAAGAAGAAACGAAAGAAAGACAAAAAAAAGAAGTAGAGATAAAAGACAAGAGGAGAAAAAAAAAAAGAATCAAAGCCTAAAAAAAAAGTTAAAAGGAGAACTAAAAATTAAAAAAAATATCTTAAATCAAATTAAAAATCAAATAAAAAAAAATATGAAAAATGTAACTATCAAGAAAAATTCTAAATTAAAAAAAGTAAAAGCTAAATTTAAAACGAACTAAAAAAAAATTAAAGAATTAAAAATGAATACAAAAATTCGAAACTAAAAGAATTAAACCCGAAAAAAAAGAACGAGAAAAAAAACTAATCTATAAAATAAAGAAATTAAAATCTAAACTAAACTAAAAAAATCAATTTAAGAACAAAACGAAATTTAAAAAAAATCAAAATTAATAAAAAGTACAAAATCTAAATTCAAAAATAAATAAATAAAATCGCGATTCGAAATCAAAAAATGAGAATAAACTTAAATATCGAAATCAAAAATAAAAGAAAACTTAATTACCGAAACCAAAAAACAAATAGATAAAAAAGATAGAAAAACGTTAAAGAATCAAAATGAAGAAAAAAATCAAAGTCATAATAGGTTGAGGTGAAGATGACCACAACCGAAGCAATACGTTCAGCGACGGAGCAGGTACGAGAACTATACCCTCTATGAAATCACTGAAGTCAGATCAGGCTACAAGTAATTACACTGAGCCCACAATATGGTACTTTGGTTCTTGAACGTCCTTGTATGCCAGGGCTTGTGCTTGCATTGTTCAGCTGGCTTCCCCAGCCAAGCTGAAAGCCAAGCATCAAGACCCTTGCATCAGCGAATCCAGAAAAACTAATTTCAAAATATTTTTACTTCCAAACAACTAAAGCCTGACTTGAAAATATCGCAAAACTTAGGATTTGAAAAAAAAAATAGTGAAAATAACTTGATGTAAGTCTGCTGCGGTAGGAAACGCAACTATCTAAACCATGGTGGATTAACCTATTTAGCGGACGCTCCTACCACAGCTAGACAAGAAAAACAAAAATGATTAATAGGATTTGATTTGCTACAAGAACCATTCAAAAAACCAAAATACTATACGTGTACCCAGTACAATCACTAAGCAGAATCCTGATCGTACTTCCCCAAAATGATGTTGAAAGGTTGGACAAATTCGGGCCCCACGTTGGGCGCCACCTGTAACGAAACCACTCGGGTGTAAACCTCTCCCCTCCTTACTACCATTACAACCTCGGGCTACAGGCTCCCGGGGCTGATCCTGGCAGCAGAAAGGAGAGGGTGTCCAGGCCACGGTAGCTTGGCATGCTTGCATCCGCACAGACTAGCTCGCCGACGGGGGGGTTCTTGCCACCGTAGCACTGGACGGGGTTACGACTTCATGCCATAAATATATAAAAATAAAAAAAAATGGAGACCCGAATTGTCCTTGGTTTGGGTAGAGTGATCCCTATAGAGGGGGAGGGTCGTTGATGGAGTTGACCCTCGGAGGATTTGCCCACCCTTTGTATCCATTGGATACCACCTTGGCTACTACAACCTCCTATTCTGTGTAGTAGCCCCTAACTCACTCTTTAGCTCCGCTTAACGCACTTTACTCCCGTGCGTCACCTTCTCCTCAGTACTAAAGTATTTAGCCGGCCATCCTAGCTAAAATGATTAAAAAGAAAGAAACAACCGCCTTCCCAATAAACCCATAAACAACAAAAATCCAATCAGGAAAAGACCATTTTCTTCTTTTTTTTTTTGAATCGTTATAAACTATAAGTTCTTTATTAAATTGTTAAAACTATATAAAATTTACAATAAAATACACTATATAATCAAAATTAAAATTCTTTAAAGAAAAATTAAGTAAAATTAAATAAAAATTAAATGAAAAATAAATAAAATTATATGAAAATTAAATAAAAGTAAAATATAAAAAAAAGGAAATTAAATAAAAATTAAATAAAAATTAATGGTAAAAGAAATAAGAAAAAAAATTTAGTGAATACAAAAAGAATAAGACATCTGGTAACCTATACCATAATTTGGGAATAATAAAAAAAATAATCGTAAACCAAAATCAATAAAATAAAAAAGAGTAAAAAAAAAATGAACTTACTTTGGAATATTTCTTTTTTTTTTCTTACAAAATCTGTGGGCAGCCCCACTGTAGTGCACTACTCCGGGTCCTCCACCTGCAAGTAATCTTTTTTTTGGTTCTAAAGATCTATTAATTAATATTTTTTTTTTGTTTTTGGTTTAATCTTCTATTATTCACATTTGACCTAATATTCTTTTATTTTCACTTTTTAAATTAAATTGAGAAGTTTCCTTTTAAATCTTATAACTAAACACTAATTTTTTTTTAACACGTCACGAAATCACACACTTGGATTAGGGTTTGCACAAAAAAAATCAGGGGGGAATAAGAAGGTAGGTATGTATGTACATATGGTAGGTAGTAGGTTGAGGAAAGGAACTATTGATCACCACACTGGGACACTATACATTTTCAACAGGGAAAAATTTTGGGGGGTACTGCATCTGCTGCTGCTGCTGCGGCGCTGCTGCTGCTGCTACTACTGCTGCTGTTGTTGTTGATGAGGGGGTATGATAAATCGAGATGCTGATGTTAGGTAGGTGCACCGGGCACAGGTTAATATTGTCTATATGTTTTGTTTTTTTTTTTTTTTTTTTTGTTCTTTTGCACGGGGGCACTTGTAGGAATTATAGGTACCTAGGTATATAATTTTCTTTTAGGTGGCACGGGGCACAGATGGGTAAGTATATAAGTAGGTATATGTATTTTTCTTTCCTTTTCAGGGGTCACTGAGCACTGGTAAGTATTTATTTCTATACATATATAACTTTTTCTTTTTTTATAGGCACAAGTCACAGGTATATATATGTATATATAACCTTTTTTTCACACTGCACAGGGCACAGGTAAGTATTTTATTTTTTTTTAATTTTAGGATGCAACGGGGTCACAGGTTAGTATTATAATATTTTTGTAGGTATTTTCTTTTTAGGATACTCGATCACTTAGTAGTTTATATTCTGTTTGGATGTATTGGGGGTACCGGTAAGTATTTTATATATATAATATATGTATACATAACTTTTTTAAGAGGCACGGGACGCAGGTGGGTAATGTTTGAAAATTAACTTTCACAGTTTCACTCCACTTTTATTTATTTTTTTTTTATTTAGTTTATCATATGAAATTAAATTATTTTGTCACTTTGAAATCTCGAAATTGGTTAAATTTTCGCGAATATTCAATGCCGACGACGGGGGTTTACTTATACATTAGTTTCTTCCGATCGTCTCGCGTAGGTACATTTAATGTTCTTTCTAATTTTTGCGCTCGCCCGTATCACTGCCAATTATCGAATGAACTGCTTTTATTGCAAATGATAATTGTTTCCCATGGCCATAGTGATGCTCCGCCTCTTTTCCAGCACTTTTTTTGGCAATTTGTTGGTTGACAGTTTGTTTTTGGCCAACGGTCCTTTTATAGTTTACTGTGCTCTAGCGGGGGTCTAGGCAGTGGTGTGATTAAAGAACGGAGCATCATATGGCCTGATGGATGAGGTGTTGTTTAACAATTTATTATTTTGCGATCGTGTTATGTTTCTATTTGGGTTAAAACAGTCGTGAGCGCCGAATTAGACCCATTTATTATTAATACTATTATTATTATTATTATTATTATTATTCTTATTATTATTATTATTATTATTATTATTATTATTATTATTATTATTATTATTATTATTAGTATTATTATTATTATTATTATTATTATTTGTATTGTTATCGTTATTATTGTGATGGTTATTATGGTTATAGGTATGAATATTATTGATTATTAGTAGGTACTATTTATTATTAGGTAGTATTATTTGTATTATAGGTATTATTCTTATTTGTAGGTATTATTCTTATTTGTAGGTATTATGATTATTAGTATATTATTATTAGGTGGTATTATTTTTTTTTTTTTTTTAGGTAGGTATCATTATTATTTGTAGGTATTATGCTTATAGTGAATTATTAATAAGATTATTATTACTGGTTTATTATATGATTACTATTATATTGATATTATATTATTATGGATTATGATGATTATTATTATGTATTATTAGTATTATGTTATTTTATATTATGATATTATTATAATATGATTTATTATTATTATTTTAGGTTTCCTACAACATTACAAAATTTTCTAAAATATTTTTTTTTTTAGAATTACATTTGTTAAAAAGGCTATCTATCGTTTTTTGTTACAAGTTCTATTATTATTATTATTATTCTTTTTTAATCGTTTCTTAGTATTTTTCGTTAATAATTTAATTTGAGTTACTTCTATATCCTTTTGCTTTTTTTTTTGTTAGTTAAAATCCAGTTTTTGAAATTTTAAAGTTAATTGTTAACTTTCTACAAGTTTTTTTGAGTTATTTATTAATTTACCTTGATATAGTTACAGTTTTTTTTTTGCAAGTAAGTACAGTTTTTGAGGAATTCGTTATTTATTTACAAGTGGTTGCACTGGTTCTTATTATCAGTCGTGTTTTGTAGGCTCTAGCTATTCTTTATTTTTCTTATATAAACCGTCTTTGAAAATTTGTAGTAGTGTTAAGTTCCACTGAATAAGTGAACTTTATTTTGTTTTTAGTTAATAATTATATGAAATATTGTGTTATATTAGCATTTTAATCAGTTCATATTTTGTTGAAGTTTGTGATATTTTGTTCGAAACAAAAGTTCTCCCCGGTAAGGTGTTCAGTATTTTTGTTTTTTCCAAAGTGTTCCCTTATCCATGTGTGAGTGCTTTTTGTTTTCAATTATTATTTCTTATTTGACTTTCCCCTAATTTCTTTGTTTGATAAATTGACTCCACCTTCTTTGTTTTATACCATTACATTTTTGTCGACGAAATTTAAATGCTTGCGTAGGCCAGTTAGCTAAAGAGTCATTAAGTGAGCCTTTTGTTGATACACGTAGGTTCGAGTACATTTGATTTTATACATATTGACTTCCATAGAACTAACTATGGGAAGAATAAAGCATTAAGTCGAATGAGCATTTTATATAACTTAAACTGTTCATCGATAGATTTAAATTTAAATAAGGTGGGATTAAAATCATTGTTTAGAACCAGTGCTCCACTATCGTAAACGTTTTTATTTTATTTTTTTTGTACTGTAATAATTCATGTTAAATGTTTATAATTATTATGTTTTGTATTTTGTGCGTGTGTTAGGCTATAATTGTATTATTTTCTTACTAACAACTAACACATGCACTTATGATGAGCTTCTGATCGTAGTTTGACGCTTGCTATAAGCTTACTACTTTCTGAAAATTCTGAAGTGTAAAAAAATATTTTTCTTTACTTTTTTTCGTTTCCATTATTTATTTAAGTGGTTTCGTTATTTATTAAACCTTTCTTTTGTTATTTATTATTTTTTTGTTATTTACAATATTATATTTTGTTTTATAATATAATGTTTCTTATCTTATTTATTTATTTTTTTGGATACAGTTTTCGTTAAGTTTACATTTTGATTTTTTTTTGTTGATTAATTTATTTTTCTTAATTTAGTTTTTCCAATTCATATTTTTTATTTGTTTTCCTTATTCTAGTTTCGTAAAGTTTACATTTTTTCATCATTACATTATTTATTTATTTTTCTTTATTTGACATTTTCGTTTTCGTGAGGTTAGTTGTGTACATTTTTTGTACAAATAGGTGTTTTTCTAAATAGTTGAATTTTTTTGTATAAGTGAAGAAATTAGGTTTCTTAGCTAAAATAATAATTTTTTTTTGTTGTTTTCGTATTTCTATTTTCGTTGTTGATTGTTGATCAAGTTAAGATTTGTGCCTGGACAGGAAATATATAGAAAGAATTTCATTTTAAGCGATGCTACGAAATGCTTATCCGCAAAACTATCGCCAAAATTCATAAAATGTAGAATCGTTAAACAAGTTGGAAACAACAGGTACGAACTTGAGAATCTTAGCGGCAAAAAGATTGGTATATTTCATGCAAAAGATCTAAAACAATAATAAATTCACGACACGAAACTGATCACATGAAAACCGATAAACTAATTTGTAAACCGAAACGTCCGTCGATGAAACAAAAAAAAACTAAGCCTATTGTCCGTTTATCATGGACTTCCTTAAATGTTTTTTTTTGATTCATTTAGTACCCGACTGAATCACTTTTAGTTTATTTATTTTTTATGAAATAATTCCTTTAAAACTCGGCACACGTTTCTATTCTTATAAAGAAAAACAAATTTTTAAAAGAAAAACTATAGTCACCTTGTACCTGGAAATATCCTACTTGTTAAAAAAAAAAAAAAAAACAGATTTGTAAATTGTTAGTAATCATTTATTTATTGCATGGATTTCCCTACTTATCTAGTCTATTCATGTATATTATTTATTAGAATATTTTCGTCTATTGTTATCATTTGAATATATGTTATGATTGTTTATATAAGGGTACACTTAGTCAATAACATCGGGGATATTAATTTTAGGCATCCGCAATGATTAAAAACAACGACCTGTGGTATTTACATTCATTACTAATTTTAGTAACTTAAGTACTATTCATTTATTTATTTATTAATATCTTAACTTTTTTTATTGAGCATCTGTGATAAAATGGTTTAACCATTCCAGCTGTGATACTTTTACTAACCTTATTAATTCTACTAAGACTGATATCTTTAAAACCTTTTTTTTTATCCGTGATATTTATATTTTCTTTTAATTTAGCTTAAGTAACTTATCTTTTAAAACCTGTGATACTTAATTTACTAATTTTATTAACTTAGTTACTATCCGCAATGATTAAAAACTACGATCTGTGATATTTAATAAATTACTAATTTTATTAATTTATTTACTATTTGTTTATTTATTTATTAACTAGCTGACCCGGCGAACTTCGTACCGCCTAACAGTCAATGAATGTCGTGTCACTTTTTAGCTGATCTAATTTAGGCTTTGATGAACGTAAAACAATGATACAAAATA